>ML799163.1:0-28355 GCA_009831015.1 Picea engelmannii
AAGGCCCATAAACATTGAAAATATTGAAACTATATTTAAATATGGAGAGAATAACACTAGACAAATGACATTATGAATAAAAGAGATAGACTTGAATAAAGAGTCTTGTACCCCACCTTTCACTAGATCCCTAGACTTCCCTTCTACACTAAGAGTTTCAAACGTCCACCTAGGAAGGGATGACATTAACAAATGTTTAACCTTACTGGCCACCATAGCTAATTCTCGAGTCAAAATCACCTTGAGGTTGTTTGTTGTAATTACCCTCTTCAGGGAGTTTCTTTTAAAGGAACTTCTTAGACATCATATGTTATAAGAGAGCACAATCATTTTGGAACCTTAGAGTGGGATTTTCTTGCTCTAAGGCCCCCCTAAATATTCATTTGTTTGCTAGATAAAACATTTGTGAGATATTGTTTCTTTTCTCAAGAAAGGTGAAATTTCCTATTAGGACCAACTTGTACATCCCCTTGATTCATACATATACCCCATTCAACTCCCTCTTTCTCCAATACAATGCCCTTCTTTTTGGCTCATCTTAAATGATATGTTTTGTTAGGGTCCCTCCCACCCTAACTCCCCTATTTAATACAATAGATTGTTACTTAAATGTATTGAAGGCCATATCTATTGAATAAGGCTCCATAAGATAGTATAGTATGAAATCAATAAATGTAAGTTTCCTCATTAAAGAACGTTTGCTAGTTAGAGGTTGAGGCCTCATTAATGGAGGTCCACTAGGTGGTCAGGGTTTTGGTCAATTAGAAAAAATATATTGTGGTAGAAGTCATGTAATTGGTTACCAAGTGAATATTATTATATTTAGAGCCATGATGATGTAGGTGGTTTCCCTCTCAAAGAGTCAAGTGGACATTGCATCCAGTTTTGAATATCAATAAAGGTTTGTTTACTGCTATTATTTCTTAATTCTGGTGTTGTTTATTTGATTTTTGTAGTTATATTTCCTTCCATCTTTCTCTATTTATTTTATTTCCACAACTATATTATGTCTATTCTTCTCTAAATAATTTGATTTTGCTAACAAGGAACACCAAAACTGGTATCAAAGTACTTTACTGTGCCAACACACCTCCCAATTTTAGATTTTTTTTTTTAATGCTAGAGACATGTTCCAATGTATTTAAATAAAACATAGCTCTGTTATTCAACGGGTAAACCTATAATTGGGGAAGAATACACATAAAATAAAGAGGTATCACCTAGTTGGACACCTTTGTAACCTCTATTGGTACCCCTTCTAGTAGTACCACATCAAACAACACATGTATATGGAATTGTCTTCCACATACCTTTGGGTATATTTGAAGCCCCATAAGAACAGATGAAAATATCCTTAGATAATATTTTCGGCCATCATGTTGCTATATTATACCAATAACAACACTCGGGGAAATCATTTTTGTGTACTAGGGAATCAAGTAGTATGACTAAGGGTATGGCTTATCATCTTAGTTGGTGTTGTGAAAGATTCGACCGAGTACTATTGTTGTAAACCCTCTAGTATATCAGAGAGATATAACACTTGACACTCCTTAGTCCTTAGGACCTTGCAAACCCTAAAATCTTCTTGCAAACTTGGCTTATACAACATAAGCAATGAAAATTCCTACACAATTTGCAATATCAGGAATCTGGGGATTTCATTAGTGCAATAATACTTAGTGGGGAGATTGATACTTCTCCCCTAGATTCAAATAGATGTGTGTGTGTGTGTGTGTGTGTGTGTGTGTTGGGGGGGGAGGAGTGGGATTTCCAACACCATTACAGGAGACCTAGTTTAAAATACTCCTTGTGTGATGTTGATCACTGTGGTGTCACTCTACGATAAACACTTTTTTATGGACCCACTTAGACCATTAGTTGTTGCCCATGTCCACATATCCCTCTCGGGAATTGGGATATTTATTAAATAACGTCTTCAATGGACCTAGTGGTCCCATGACTACACTCACAACATGTCAATTAGAAAAATGGAAACCAATATGTCTTCCCTCACTGCACAAGTCAACCTTTGTTTTTGATCGGATTTTGAAGATGAAGGGTAACCCTAAGGAGGGTGATAATGTATTTGGTTAAGGATCCCATAAGGGTAAGCACCTTGAGGATGAAGAATATCCCACTGATCAATTCTCATTTTGTAATCATTCCCACAATTTGATGCCTTGCATCCCTAAAGTTGACCTAAATAAGTTTGATGGGTTGGATCTGACCAAATGGAGCATGTAAGGGACCTAACCTCCCTGGCCCCTCATGTAGGTAGAATAATATATTTTCCATGTAATACATGCCGACATTAGTTAATAATCCCTATGTAATAATGTGAACAAGTCTAATGTAAGAATACTTAATAGAAGCTTCCGCTTCTAGAAAGATATTCCTCTAGAATGTTCTCTAGAATTTAGAATTAGTATAAATAGGAGTAGAAGGTGTGAGAAAGTTTTGTCTTGAGAATTATTATAATAGAGCTCTGCTCTGCTAGAGGTTCCCCCCTCAAAGAGACAATTGAACTTTGCTTTCTATCAATAAAGGTATCATTGTTGGTGTTGTTATTCTCTATATTATGTTGTTCCACTGGTATTTGTTGCAATATTTTTGTTTCTTCTTATTATAATGCATCTGGTACCTTACAAGTGGTATCAGAGCACTTTCCTCTACATAAATTGTGGGATTTATTTTTATAGGGTAGAGATGTGTATTGTTGGTGTATTTAAAGCACAAATATCTATAATTCAGTAGATAAAACTATAGCCGGGGAAGACTACACACAGGAAATACAAATAGTTTCACGGGGTTACTCGAAACAAACATTTCACCTTATTAGAAACCTTTGTAACCCTCATTGGTACCCCTTTAAGTAGTACCTCATCAAACAAAATCTATACATGAACATCACTCCCATGTACTATCAGGTATATAAGGAGTCCCCTAGGTCTCCTGAAACCATCTCTAGATCAGTCGATCAACCTCCTGAATTCTATAATGACACCAAGAACAATACTCTAGAAAATACTCTCTAGTACTTGGGTAATCAAGTAGTATGACTAAGGGTACGGTCGAGCCTTTTTAGTTGGTTCCCTGAGATATTGATATGAGCACTATTGTTCAATTCCGTACGTTTACAGAGATCTATATTATAGGGGAAACCATTGTCTGTAGGAACCCTAAAAACCCTAACCCTTGAGAAAGGAATAGAACAACAAATAAATAGAAGGGGAATTTTGTCGTGCAACCCTGCCTCCTGCATCCATGTTGTGAAATTCCTACATAGTTGTTTCTATTAAGAATTTGGACATTATGTCATTGTAGTATTCTTCAGGAAAGAGTATAATTCCACATGAGTAAAACAAAATAAAAATAGTGGTCCCATTGACACCCTTATTCGTGACCTATCCCATTGGGTTCCTCTGTTCACCTTGATCATTGTGGTATATATCATTTGTAAGAATTGTTTTTACTTGGAACCATCCACCCCTCCCAACACCCTTATTTGTGACCTATCCCATTTAATTCCTCATTTCACCCCGTCCACCGTGACACCCCTCACCTATAACCATTTTTTTTATGTGCAGCCCCACCTGCTCATTTTTGCATCTTCACCAATGGATCTCACATGTGGCCAAGAAATCAATGCTTTGCTTTCCGAAAACACCCAAAAAAGGAGGACATCAAGCACATCAATTCCAATCTTGGCTCCCTCAATTACAATGTTGAGACCCTTAAGGACCAATATAGCTCCCTCAAGGACCAATATGCCACCATCAAAGCCACACTCAAAATATTGGTGACTTGATCCCTGAACCCTACCTCATATGAACAAAATTCCTATCAGGAAGATGTCGAATCTTCCATTTTCCATGGACCTCATTCCCATCACCTTCATCTTGACCCCCGTCTTCCTAGATTCGAGGTCAATAAATTTGATGGCTCGGATCCCACTGGTTGGGTCACTCAAATGGAAAATTATTTATATTTTCATGGCATTACCGATGAGTTTTCCAAATTCATTATGATGTTCTCTATCTAGATCATGAATGTTGGAAATGGTGGAAACGATGTAAAAATGCACGCCAAGGGTATGTTGCTTGGACATAGTTTTTGTAGATATTTGTGAACACATTCACATAGACATGCACCATTTAGGTCGTTTGAAAAAGTTGAAATAGTTTGGTATAGTGGAAGACTTTATATTTTCCTTTGAACACTTAGATTTCAGAACATAGGATATGTTCAATGCGTTCTTTAGGGATTTCTTTATTAGTGACCTAAAGGATGAAATTCGTGCCTAGGTCCTCATGGCTCACCCCCATACTTGGTTGCGAGATACTAAATGTGTCAAGGAAGCACACAATATTGTCTCCTCCCAAAACAAAGAACCATCATTTATTCCTCTCCCTCGACCCACCAATACTGCCCCTTCTGCTACTCTTCTCAAGATCCAAAATTAACTCAGGAAAAATGGATGAACGCCAACTCAAGGGCCTTTGCTATAATTGTGATGATAAATATTTTTTGGAGCACAAGTGCAAAGAAAAAAAGACTTTTATAGCTATTTTTGAGGATGTTTCTGACGAGGATGTTGAAGTTTCCCTTGTTGAAGAGATACCCCAAGAAGATGATCCTACTCTGCCCTTTGATCCTATAGAAGTTGAACCACCTATTTCGCTGAATGCCCTCACTAGCTCCTCTACTCCACAAACTCTCAAGTTAATTGGCTACATTATGTTGATATTATGGTAGTTGCGGGAGGTATTTACCTCCACGTGTAAACCCGATGAGAATAGAATACTCTGGAAAGCAAGAAGAAACCCTAATGAGTTGTCTAATAACCCTAGAAAACTTGTCGACTCAAGAAGATAATTTATATTAGGTTATTAGCCTCTAAGAGAATAAGTCGGCCATAAATAATAATAATATACTGAACAGACAGGTACCTAGAAGGAGAAGTCAGCCCCAGTAAGTCTGCCAGAACCACTATAAATACAGGGCGCCAGTCTCTCATTTGACATATCTCAGTAGTTGCAGAGAGCCAATTCTGTGCAGTGCAGTTGCAGTCTTGTGCGCAGGTTTGGAGGAGAGCTACTGGTGCAGTTGCTGTAGCTAGCAGTTATGTTTTGGCTTGGACTATCTCTTGTCTAGGGTTTGGAACATTTGATCAGCCTTTGTTTATGTGCTATCCTTGGGGAAAGGTGCGCTATGCTTTGTATGGCTATCTAGCCTAGGGTTTACTTCTGGAATGATTCTCAATCAAGGTTAAGGTGCTCGGAGGGTGGCTTCGGCGTATGGTTGGGTGACAAGGGTATTGTCAATGGTAAAACGAGCACATATACTTCATATTCTAATAGGTTATGGGCCCACACCTCCTTCATTTAGTCTAAACGATGGAAGTAAACATAACCGCTAGGATATGGAGCTCACTAAGGAACTGTCGCTAGGGTTATTAGCAGAAGCAACTTCCAAGACACTGCCGCTAGGGTTACTAGCAGGAGCAGTTGTAGAAACCCTAATCCTCTTATTGAGGCACCTTAAGTGAAGGGATTGAACTAATCTCTGGACAAATTAGTGCGCCCTAGCCTAGCGCATCTCCTAGTACTCTCAGCAAGCCAAGACGTCAAGTTTGAGTTTGTGGTCAAATCTAGGGTTTGACCAAATAAAAGAAGCCATGACTTACTCTATGAAGTCAGAGAACAAGTTAGATGGAGCTTCTAACTTCAAAGCATGGAATACAAGGATTGATCTCATCCTTGCCAAGAATAAAGTGCTGGATATCGTGAAAGGAAAGATCGTGAAACCAGAGTTTGAAGAAGGGAAAGAGAAGGAACCGCAGAACGTTGCAGCTATGGAGAAGTTCAAAGACAGTGACATCAATGCCATGAGTATCATAGTGGATTCTATCAAAGACCACTTGATATCCTACATCTCCAATATTGACTCATCGAAGAAGATGTACAATTCCCTAACAAACCTCTTCTCAGTCAGAAACATTAGACAAGTAATGAGTTTGAAGAATGAGCTTCGTGACATGAAGATGAATGATGATGACATCATAACATCATATTTTGTGAGAATCTCTCACTTAAGAGATCAACTACAAGCCATTGAAGATATCATCTCAGAGAAGGAATTGGTAAACATAGTACTCAATGGTATTCCCGAGACGTGGGATGCATTTGCTGCAAGCATGAACACAAGGAAGGAGTATCCAACATTTGAAGAAATTTGGACTTTCTATGCTCAAGAAGAATCAAGGATCAGTGCAAAAGAGAAACCCCAAAAGAAGTACAATGATCAAGCCTTCACAACAAGTTTCAAGAATTTCAAGAACAAAAGGAAGTTTGGTTCAAGGAGGAAGGCAAATCAAGAGAAAGACAATTCAAAAATACAATGCCTCAATTTTCGAAAGTATGGTCACTACAAGAATCATTGTCCCGAGCTAAGGAAAAGGAAGGAGAAACACGAAGCATCAATTGCCGAAGAAAATGAACCTACAAAGAAGACTAAGCAGGATGAAAGAGACTTCTTCTTCTAAAGGTAACAATACTCTTCTTATTTCTTGTACATATCTTGTTTGCATCGTCTCTGTACATATCTTGTATATCCATCTCCTGGAAGATAATGTGTTCCAATAATAACTATACCTATGAAAGAACAACAAGATAAGGATGAATATCATTAGATAATACACATGAAAGGATGAAATACAAATCATGTGGAAGCTACTGCAAGATAAGCCGAATCAATCATGAAGAGACTTAGAAGTCAACAATCAAGAGGAATTGGAGAAAGACTTATGACGTTTTGTAGAAGACAACAAGATGAAAGCGTGGAATCTGTTAGATAGAGAGAGCCAATTGTATATTGCAGAAGACAATAAGGATGCAGATAGAAGCATGGACTATGTTAGACGGAGGGAGCCGATTATATGCACTCATACATGAAGCAAGAATTAGAAGGGAGCTAATCTTATGATCCATAGAAGATGATGAAGTATATATCCATGATAACAACCATGAAAGATAGTATGTATCCAGTTCAATCTCAGAAGAAGTCTTCTTCGAAGATAAGCCTTAAAGTATCCCTGGTTGTCCATCCAAATCCGTGATCCTATGATGAAAGGAAGAAGTGGAATCTCTAGGGCATGGAATCTATAAGAAACTCCATGGAACCAAGAGCTAAAGAAAAACATGAAGAAGAACATTAAGATTCTAAGAAAGAAAGAGAAACCAGAACAACCAGTCATTCTATGAAGAATCACAAGATTACCAACCTGATATGAACTCACTAAAAGAAATCAAGCAGAAGAACTGAAAGTCGTGATAAAGAACAGTGTATGGAAGACTTATGAATGAAAGTATTGCGAGATCTAGAACTAGAGGTTCTCCCAGATGGAGGGAGAAGACTATGATGATTACTTGTTCCAGTAAACCATACTTATCTCTACATGAGTCATTATATCATCCAAAACATCCATAAGTTGGAGTTCTACATCAGATGAATGCAAAGAATGTTCTCCAGAGAAATTTAATAAAGAGCGTATGAAGAGAAATCTCAAGACTTTGAGGCATACCAAAAAGATACCCTTGTATGTAGATAGAAGAAGATAACTTGGTGGAGAACCTCCAGTGCACAGCAGAAGCGTGGTGAATATTTCCAATAACATCAAGATGATTACTTAGAAGATCGGATCTCATGATGACAGAAGAAGTTCCACATGGATATGTTCCAGTTTTTCCAACAATGACATACTCTATTGTTTAGAGCTACATGAAGCCTTCACAATGTTCCAGACTAAAGTACATTTGAAATCAAGCATTACATTATCCATGATGAAGTCCATAAAGGAGAAAGTGGTTCTCCAATACATATCTCCACAGATGAGTAGATAAGAATATATTTTGGTAAAGCTTCTATCCAAGATGAAAGAGTTTGCGTACTCAAGCTGGAGCTCGTGGAAACAAATTCTTTATTGAAAAAGGAAGAGATGACTCCCAGGTTTAGAGGGAGCACTGAAAATATTATTGAAAACATTCATTTTCAAGATTGAAAAATAGTCCATCTTGGATAGATGCTTTCCTATTCGGAAAGTGGATTGAGATTTCTGACGGACAATGATTTCCCATTGTGGTTAACATGGGAAATGGTCTATATTGTTGATGTATCATAGACATTGACTTCCCATTGTGGTTAACATGGGGAGTGGTCTAGGGAAGTCTCTCTTCTTGAGGGTTACTCAAGAAGATTGGCTTGCCTCACCGGATAATTATTTATCATTGTGGTTAACATGAGGAATGGTCCATTTTGGAGGTTGATACAGGATAGTCTTTTCCTCTTGTGGTTAACAGAGGAAATGGTCTAGACAATCATTCCTTAGGGTTTATACATTCTCTCCAGGGTGCACTTTGATTAGTGTAGGAGGAATGGCCCAGGGATGGGAATGGTCTAGGCTCAACAATCAGGGACATGCATTCCTTAGGGTTTATACATTATATCCAGGGTGCACTTTGATTAGTGTAGGAGGAATGGCCCAGGGTGAGGAATGGTCCAGGCTCAGAAATCAGAAACAATCATTCTTCCTTGTTTGAGAAGAATAAGGCAGATATCCCATTGTTGATGTTCTACACTAAGGGCAGATATTCTTTCAGATCTCACAGATGTGAGTGAAAGATTGGACCAGATGATTCAATTTATATCATAACATTGTTTTTGTGCAGGTTTCTATCAGATGTTTGTTATGAAGATTGTATGACAATAGATGTATACTACTGTGGTGGATATGTTCCACTGTTCGTGACTATACGTTGTTGATCAAGTACTTGTGTGTTACTTGGTGTGGTAGTGTACCACTGGATTATAGTTATGTACTACTATGGATAGACACATCTGTGTTTTATTTTGTTCTGATTGCCTTGAAGAATATTAGCAGTTTATTGGAAATAATTATCAGCCAGATGAATGATGAACATAGATTTTCCAGACAGAAAATGGTTCAGAACATTTACTCATATAGATTAGAGAAATGGCTCTTGTATCACTCTGTGGAGTGAGCATCATGTCTGATTACTTAGATAGAGTATGGTTTCGAGAGATGATGTAGCTGATGATGATGATGGTGCTCATGATCTAGTCTATATAACTATGTTGATGCTACCGGGTGAATGGTATGTTTTGTGCTCAAGACCATTACTTGTAATACCTCCCTAGCTAGGAGGGAGTGTTGATAGTATGGTAGCTGTGAGAGTTATTTGCCTCCATGTGTAAACTTGATGAGAATAGAATACTCCAGAAAGCAAGAATAAACCCTAATGAGTTGGCTAATAACCCTAGAAAACTTTTTGGCTCAAGAAGATAATTTATATTAGGTTATTAGCCTCCGAGAGAAGAAGTTGGCCAGAAATAATAATAATATACTGAACATATAGGTACCCAGAAGGATAAGTCAGCCCTAGTAAGTCTGCCAGAACCACTATAAATACAGGGCACCAGTCTCTCATTTGACACATCTTAGCAGTTGCAGAGAGCCAGTTCTGCGCAGTGCAGTTTTAGTCTTGTGCATAGGTTTGGAGGAGAGTTGCTGATGCAGCTGCTGCAGCTAGAAGTTATGTTTTGGCTTGGACTATCTCTTGGCTAGGGTTTGGTACATCTGATCAGCCTTTTTTGATGCGCTATCCTTGGGGAAAGGTGTGCTACCCTTTGTATGTCTATCTAACCTAGGGTTTGATTCTCTGTCAAGGTTAAGGTGCTCGGAGGGTGGCTCCGGCCTATGGTTGGGTGACAAGGGTATTGTAAATGGTAAAATGAGCACACATCCTTCATATTCTAACACATTAAACATAGGAAAATCATCATTCTAGTTGAAAATGGAAGCAATCATAATTTTATTCATCACAACATTGCACAAGAAGTCAATTGCTATATCTGTGCAGTCAACAATTTTCTGGTCATGATTGCCAATGGCAGTTCCATGAAATGTGGGGGGCATTGTGAAAATGTGCACCTACAAATTGGTCAGTACCACCTGAAATATCATATGTTGGCTATAGACATGGGTGGTTGTGACATAATGGTGGGTGCTGAATGGCTACGCACTATCAACCCCATTACTATGTAATTTTAGGACCTTGCCTTGCAATTCCAACAATAGGGACACCAATATGAGTTCTAAGGCATCCCAACAGGCTCACCCGAGATCATCATCTCCCACCAAATGGAAAAGCTACTAAAAAAAGATCATTCTGGCATTATTTTCCAACTCCATTCTATTCAAGCCATTGAGATACCCTCTATGCATCCTAACCTCCAATCGATAATCTCCTGACACCAAGTTATTTTTAACACCCCCATGACCTTCCCCCTTCTTGTGGCATCCATGATCATTCCATTCCTCTAGTCCATGAAAATATTCCTCCCAATGTTCACCCTTACCCTCATCCCTTTTCCCATAAAAATGAAATTGAGAAAATTGTTGAAGAATTGCTAGAAGTGGGCGTTATCCATCCAAGTACCAGCCCCTATTATTCATTAGTAGTCATGGTACTAAAGAAAGAGATAAAAAAAATTAGTGGGATAAGTGGTTATCGCTTGATGAATGGTGGTACAACATATATTACCATATTTCCACTCACATGAGTCCCATCGAAGCAGTCTACGAGAAAAATACATTGTGGGTTCTCTCATAGATACCAGATGTCCCCAAGGTTCAGGAGGTTGACAACAATTTTATAGTTCGAGCAACCATTCTCTGTACCCTTAAAGAAATTTTTTTCCTGTCTCAAAATCACATGAAGAAACAAGAAGATCAGGGTCATTTCAAATGTCAATTCGCTAAATTGGACTAGGCGTTTCTTCATCTGCAACCTTATAAGTAGACTTCACTCAAAGCTGAACATTGTCAAAAACTTGCCCCAAATTTTAATGATCCTTATACAATTCTCAAGAGAGTGGGGTCCGTTGCCTACCAATTAGTTGTATACAATCAGTCTAAGATCCATCCTATTTTTCATGCCTCTTTCTTAAATAAAGTGATTGGAACTAAGTGCCAGACTCAAACCAGTCTCCCTGAGTTGGATGAAGAAGGTTCCATTTGGTTGCATCCACAAGCAATCCTGTATTGAAATATTAATTGTTGAAATATTAGTTGTTGGAAGATTAGTTGTTGAAAGATTGGTTGCCATTGAATTGTTCAAATATTGGTTTTCATTGATGTTAACCCTTGAAGAGGAAGTTAACAAGTTGCATGTCAAAGTAAAGTAGTTGTAAACATAAGTTAACATGTTGCATGTCAGTTGTATGTTAAAGTAACTGTAAACATAAGTTAACAATTTGCATGTCAGTTTCATGTGCATGTCAGTTGCATGTCATCATGAGATCCTCATTAAAAAACATAAAAGAGTCAATTGAATATCACTTATGTGAATACTATTTGGCAGATTTGAGGCAATGAGAGGAGGTCAACGAAGTCCAGTGAAGGAAGAAGTTTGCAGGATTCGAGTGTACAAAGAAAGAGTTACAGATCCAGTTCCTTTTTGTAAATATGTGGGTTTCAGGAGGAAAAGAGCGGACATCTGCGAGCTTTAGTGGGGAAAAGCGCAAACATTCGCGAGTAGGCAGTGTATGGGTCATAAACTCGTGAAGAAAAATTGTTGAAGATTAGGGATCTAAAACTCATGTCAGCTACAGGTTGAAGGTATGTCTTCTTGTGTATGTTAGGGTGAGTATTCTGAAGAAATCAAGAACATATATTTCTTTGTGATTCATAAGAATTTGATTTGGAGAATTCTCTTGTGGATCTTGGTATGAGGTATATGCAGTTGCAATATTGATGAGATATCGAAATCAGTAGCAACAATAAAAGTATAAGAAAAATCAACAACAACAACAACAACAAAAATAGTGATACATTGGTCTACATTTATATTTCAGGCCGGTTGGACGGGGAAAGGAAAGGGGGTTGTAGCATCCTTTCGGTTGGAGCCGATAAATAGGGAGTTGGAGCTTCCTTCAGGTTGCATCTTGTAAATAGGGGGTTGGAGCTTCCTTCCAGTAGTGGCTGAAGAAATAGGAAGTTGGTGCTTCCAATGAATGTACTCTTTGATAAATAAGAAAATCATTTTGTGGTTTTCTCCTGCATTGGGTTTCCATGTAAAATTATGGCGTAATGTGTTTATGTGATTTTTATGCATTCAATTATGGTGTTGATGAGATATTTAATGCTAATGAGAAACTATTGAACATTATTGGATGTTTTATATTGTGATTAAAAGTACTTATTGTGCTCATATTGATTCACCCCCTGCTCTCAGTATTCCAACAATTGGTATTAGAGCATGTCCTTAAGGAAGCAGTCTAGCCACTGGAAGGAGATCATGGAATACAATAAGATTGGAGCACCAATGTTTGATGGTAAAAAATATACCTTCTGGAATAAAATGATGATTTTTTTTTTACATGCACATGGATTTGATTTTTGGAAATCAGTAGTAGATGGGTATATATCACCAGCCACTCCCCCAACTGACAGATATGGAAAGAAACTTAGCGAAAAAAAATCAAAGGATAAAGTACCATTCTGAGAAGTATAGTTGATTCAATATTTGTCAAGGTTATGCATTGTGACAATGCAAAGGATATTTGGGATAAACTCCAAAATATTTACGAAGGAGATGCCAAAGTTAGGGGGCTAAGCTTCAAATCTTCAGAGATAAGTTTGAACAATTGAAGATGAAGGAATATGAAGACATTACAACCTACCTTTTGCGAGTTGAAAAAATAGTTAACACTATTAAGGGATTGTGAGTAGAAGTTGATGAATCAATGGTTGTTCAAAATCTATTGAGGTCTCTTCCTATGATATTTGATCCTAAAATATAATCCCTAGAATAAATAACAAATATCAGTACATTGAGCATGGACGAGCTACAAGGAATATTTACAGCCTATGAAATGAGAACAAAACAGGGGAACCCAGTCATGAAGGAAGCAACTTTCAAGGAATCAAAGAAGACAAAGAAGAAGAACAAGAAAAAGTCAAAACCATGTTGCAGTTGTAGTGATGATTTAGATGAATATGAAGAGATGGATAACTTCGTAAGGAAATTAAAGAAAGGAACCTGAAAGTATAAAGGTATGCTTCCATTGAAATGTTTTAATTTGGTGGTATTGGTCATTTTTCTTCTAAATGTCCTCATAAGAATAAAGATAGTGATGAAGAAGAATATTCTAAAAGGGAAAAGAAATATCAAAAGGGAAACAAGAGAAGAAACAAAAGGAATTTATTCAAGAAAAATTTCCACTTAAAGGAGGATAGTTCCTCATCAAACGAAGCAGATAATGATAGTGACAATGATTCATAAAGAGTACTCTTCATGGTAGTAGAAGATGATTCTGAATAAGAAGGCGAAGTTGATATCAAAGCAGAGCTAGTCAGTGCATTAGAAGAACTTAGGAAATAAAGAAAGAAAAATAAGTCACGTAAGGCAAAGTTAAAAATGAAAGGGGGGTCTCAAAATTCCAAATCTAAAGAAATCAAGCATATGATCACGAGTCTAAAAATTCAAATAGAAGAGGACAAAATAATTGAGGAAGTACTTAGAAGTCAATTAGAATAAAAGGATAAAATGATTAGAATCTTGGAAGCATAAATAGTCTCTTTAAGGAAAGATCTTTAGAAGAAAGATATGCAACATAAGAGCACCATAATATTGGATCAAATCATCAGTAGTCAAAGACCATCCAATGATAGATACAGACTAGGATAAAATCAAGTACAAAATGAGAAAGGATCGAGCTCCAAGACAACAAAATAGGAAGCAGAACAAAGAAGCTATGCATAGATTGTTAGAGATTCTATCAAGAAGGAAGAATGTAAGACCCTAAAGAAGAAAACTCTATAAATAAAAAGACTCAAGAAGAAAAATTCAGAAGGATTGCATCGCAAAGAAGATCATCTACTCCCAAGTATCAAAGGTTTTTTTATGGTCATATTTTTTTTAATTGTGCTAATTTTGGACATAAAGGTGTAAACTGCACAACTTATGCCAAGAACAAAAGAAACTATGCAAGGTACTTAAACAATAGTTATCCCAAAAGACCTTATGAAGCATACATCATAAACCAAAAATAGTTTTGGCTCATTGAGAAATGAAGTAGAATGCTACAAATGCAACAATTTTGGACACATAACAAAGAATTGTAGATTGACTATTCCACCCAGGGAACCAAAGCAAAACATTAACAATCATACATCATAACCACAAGAGATATGGAAAAGAAAGAAGAATCAATGCTCGTTTTCTCTACAAGCCCAACATAGAAAAAGTGATTGGTATGTTGACAGTGGTTGTTCAAATCATATGACAGGTGACAAGAACAAGTTTCTAACTTTGAATAAAGAAAGAGATGGATCATTTTCATTTGAAAATAATCATTTAGATAAAATTATAGGTAGAGGGAAAGTTAAGCTTGGAAGAAAAAATGCCATGGCAAAAAATGTTCTACTGGTCGAAGATATGAAACACAATCTGTTGAGTGTACGCTGAATGTGCGATCAAGGACACACACTTCAGTTCGACTCAAAGAAATGCGAAATTAGGAAAGAAGGATCAAGCAACATAGCGACGACAGTGATAAGAACTCTGAACAACATATATGTTTTAAATGAAATTGGAAAGAAAGTTGTTGTTTAGGAAAGGAAAATGAAGGTTGGCTCTGGTACAAAAGAATGTGTCACATGAACTTTGAAAATATTGTCAAAATCAACAGAAAGGAAGCGGTAAAAGAAATGCGTAAAATTCCAAATCCAACGACTACTCTATGTAAGAATTGTCTACAGGGAAAACAGACCATGACCAAGTTCAAATCAAAGGAGTACTCAACGAAAAAACCATTAGAGATTGTACATACCGATCTATGTTAACCAATGAGAACAAAGGGATTAAATATTGAACAATACTTCATGCTACTGATTGATGACTACACAAGAATGACTATAGTTTTCTTTCTCAATAAGAAGTCGGAGGCATTCAAACACTTCAATATATACAAACAAATGGCTGAAACAAAGACATACTTGGAAGTCAAATGTTTGATATCATACAATGGTGCAGAGTTTACATTGAAAGAATTCATGGATTTTTTTGGAGAACATGGAATAAAAAGGCAATTTTCAACAACGAGGACACCTCAGCAAAATAGAGTGGTTGAAAAAAAGAATAGAACAACAAAGGAAATGGCTAGAACCATGTTGACATATTCCAAGTTGGGAGACATCTTTTGGGAACATGAAGTATATACTATAGTTCATATCCTGAACAAAGGAATGCTCAAAAGTAATAGTGATAAGACTCCCTACGAGCTATGGAAAGGAAGATAGATACATGTGAAGAATTTTAGAGTATTTGGAAGCAAGTGCTATATCAAAAGAGAAGACAACAAGATTGAAAAATTTGACTCCCAAGTTGACAAAAGGCATATTTGTCGGGTACTCAAGAAAAATAAAGGCATATAAGTGTTTCAATTTGAGAATCAATAGAATAGTGGAAAACATCAATGTACAGATTGACAAGACAAGTGTACGGAATCACAAAGAAGAAATAAAAGACTTAGCAAAGCTAGAAGAAGAAGATGATTTGAAAGAAGAAGTAGAAGAATTAGAAGCAGAAGAAGAAGAAGAGCAATGAGAAGTAGAGCAAGAAGAATATGACCAAAAAAAATTCATATATCTCCCAAAACTCCTAGACGACGAGTACAAAAAAATCATCCACTGGAGTAAATCATTTGGAATAAAGATACAGGAGTTGAAACCCAAAGAAAATTACGCTCACTAGAATAAATACATCTAGAGATGTTGTCCACAGTTGAATCTGACAGTTTTGAAGAAGCCAACACTGATGAACATTGGATCAAATATATGGAAGAAGAGATGGATCGGGTAGAGAATAATGAAACATGGGAACTTGTTCCAAGGTCTAAGAAAAAGAACATGATTGGTAGAAAATGGGTATTCAGAAACAAGTTGAACGAGGATGGACAAGTAACTAGGAATAAAGCAAGGTTAGTGTGCAAGGGATATGCTCAGGTTGAAGGAATATATTTTGAAGAAAGTTTTTCCTCATTTTCAAGAATGGAAGCAGTGAAACTGATATTGGCTTATGCATGTTCTAATAAAATCAAAGTATATCAGATGGATGTAAAATCAACCTTCCTAAGTGGAGAACTTGAAGAATAATTCTACATCAAAAAACGAAAAGGATTTATACGGTCATAAAAAGGAAGATTATGTTTGCAGATTGAAGAAGGCATTTTATGGACTCAAAAAAAAACCCAAAGCATGGTATTCAATATGCGATAGGTATCTACAACAACAAAGGTTCAGGAAGGGAAATGCAGAAAACAATCTCTACATAAAGGTAAATCAAGATATTATATTGATAATTGAAGTTTATGTTGATGCCATTTTTTTTGGAAGCGATGTTGGCAGGATGAGTCAAAAAATTTCTAAAGACATGTAGAATGAATTCAAAATGCCATTCCTTGGTGAATTGTCTTTCTTTTTGGGACTACATAGATGTCAACAAGATATAGGTATTTTCATCTCCCAGACCAAGTATATCGAAGAAATACTAAATAAGTTTGGAATGGTATATTGCAAGCCTGTAATTACTCCCATGTAGACTAGCTACAAATTAAGAAAAGACGATGAATCCAAGGATGAAAATCAAAGACTCTACAGATCGATGATTGACAGTTTACTCTATGTGACAACATTGAGATCGGATGTAATGCAAGTAGTTGGACAAGTTGTAAGATTTAAAGTAACACCAAAGGAAACGCATGTTATAGCAATAAAGAGAATATTCAGATATCTCAAAGAAACATAAGACTATGGATTATGATATACAAAAGGGAATGATCTATCTCTAGTTGCATACACAGATGCAGATTAGGAAGGAAGTGTTGATGATAGAAGAAGTACAAGTGGAGAAACCTTCTACTTGGGTGATTGTCTAGTATCCTGGTTGAGCAAGAAACAATCTTCAGTATCGTTGTCCACAACAAAATCAGAGTGTATTGTAGCAACATGATATTGTACATAGGTTTTTTGGATGAAGAAAACTTTGCAGGACATACATGTGGAATATGACGAGCCTATTCCGATATCATGCGATAACACTAGTGCTATAAGTATCTCTAAGAATCCAATGATGCATTCCAAGACAAAATACATTCTGATCAAGTTTCACATTCTACGAGAACAAGTTACAGAGAAGAACATCAAGGTAGAGTATGTTGGGGAAAAAAAACAAATTGCAGATATCTTCACCAAACCTCTTCTAAGGGAGACTTTTGAGTATTTTCGACATAAACTAGGAGTTTTTTCAGCCCCATAATGATCTACATGGAAGTTGGCACATTATGAAATGGGGAGAGAAACAATAATCATGAAAGACTTGAATGCTTTTTTGAATGTTTTTTATCATCTATTTACACTAGGAAGCACCATGAAGAGAAACATCAATAGAGATTAGAGGCTTACAGACAGGGGGAGCAACCCCAAGGAGAAGTCACCCTTTTCCATTGATGTCAAAGGGGGAGAGAAAAACAGAGGCATGGAAATGAAGAGAAGAGGAATAAAGACAGGGGAGCCAATATGATCATGAGTGTTTCCATCAACCATGTCTAAGTGTTGTGTCTAAGTGTTGCCATCAATGCCAAATGGGGAGATTGTTGAAATATTAGTTGTTGAAAGATTGGTTATCATTGATGTCAATACTTGAACATGAAGTTAACAAGTTGCATGCCAAAGTAAAGTAACTATAAATAGAAGTTAACAAGATGCATATAAGTTGCATGTTAAAGTAACTGTAAACAAAAGTTAACAAGTTGCATGTCATTTGAATGTGCATGTCATCATGAGATCCTCATTAAAAAAAGAAGAAGAGTCAATTGAATATCACTTATGTGAATACTAATTGGCATGCTTGAGGCAGTAATAGGAGGTCAATGAAGTCCAGTGAAGGAAGAAGTTTGCAAGAGCCGAGCATATGGAGAACGCGTTATAGATCCAGGTCCTTTGCGTAAATTTGTGGGTTTCAGGAGGAAAAGCGCGGACATCCATGAGTTGTAGTGGGGAAAAACATGAACATCCACAAGCATGAAGTGTATGGGTCGCAGACCTATGAAGAAAAAATGTTGAAGATCAGGGATCTAAAACTCAGGTCAACTACAAGTTGAAGTTATGTCTTCCTATGTATGATAGGGTGAGTATTCTAAAGAAATAAGGAACATATATGTCTTAGTGATTCATAAGAATTTTATTTGGATAATTATCTTGTGGATCTTGGTATGAGGTATATGTGGTTGCAGCCTTGATGAGATATCAAAATCAGTAGTAGCAACAAAAGTATCAAAAACAACAAAAACAACAACAATAAGTTGTCAATTACAATGACAGAGGTAGTGACAGATTGGTCTACATTTATATTTTAGGGTGACTGGACGAGGCAAGGAAAAGGGGTTGTATCATGCTTTCGTTTGGACCCGATAAATAGGGAGTTGGAGCTTCCTTCAAGTTGCATCCTGTAAATAGGGGGTTGGAGCTTCCTTCCAGTTGTAGCTGGAGAAATAGGAAGTTGGTGCTTCCAACAAATGCACTCTTTGATAATTAAGAAAATCATTCCATGGTTTTCTCCCGCATTGGGTTTCCATATAAAATTAGAGTATATTGTGTTTATGTGATGTTTGTACATTGAATTATGGTGTTGATGATATATTGAATTCTAATGAGAAACTATTGAACATTATTGGAGGTTTTATATTGTGATTAAAAGTACTTATTGTGTTCATACTGATTCACCACCCCTTATTAGTATTCCAACATCATGGACCAGTGCCAACGTCATCTTCGTCAACACACTATCAAGGAAGTGTTAGTTTAGTGGAAGGATACACCTCCAGAAGATGCCACTTGGGAGGCGACTACCATTCTGTAACAATTTCTTCATCTCAAGCCTTGAGGAAAAGTTTTTTTTTCAAGGGGAGGGCATGTTAGGTACCTAACCTCCCTAACCCCTCACGTAGGTAGAATAATATATTTTCCAAGTAATAAAATCTAACATTAGTTAATAAGTCTTATTTAATAATGTCAACTAGTCTAATGTAAGAAGACTTACTAGAAGCTTCTACTTCTAGAAAGATCTTCCTCTAGAATGATCTTTAGAAGATAAAATTAGTATAAATATGAGTAGAAGGTGTTAGTACTCAAATTCATAGTATTAAAATTTGGACTTTTGGTCATGACAGACACGCTACTAGAAAAGTGACATTCTTGCAATGCCATCATAAAACATTATATCACTTCCCAAAAATCTTCAAATTCTTCGCCATGTTCGTTTTCGGGCCATATCTAGATTTATTATGTTATTTGAGTAAAATTGTGGCTTGTTATAGAGCACCAAAACCCAAGTGCTAAGGAGACTATTCGAAGGCATTCTTATGATGTTTTATAAAACATGGGTCAGCAAGCCCAAAATCTCCATACAACCATTGTGCCCAGAACTTGCATCAACACAACACGAGTTAGTAGTCATGAAATATCACAACAACAAGTCACATGGAGGGAGATCACGGGGGATGGACGGGAGAGGCCCGATAGGGTATTGTTGAAGAAGTCTGAGTTTCATCTTGCAAATGTACTATGTATTTTTCTTTTACATTTTCATGCTCAAAGCAACAAGTTGATGAATTTTTTAGCTTGTCTATTTCTCTCATAGTTCAGTTTTCCACTGTTTTATGTCTTCTTATCTAATGTCAATGGTGATTGTTACAATGTATTAATAATCACACAATTTCAGATCTAATAACAATAGAGAATCTACTGTATATTGCCTGCAAATTGTAAGCTGTCTCTGGATATCTTGGTTATGATTCAAAATACCATTTCCAATCAAAATATCTTCTTGATGAATGTATAAGGATGAGCAGATTGTGAGCCTTATGTGTTTATGCATATGTCCTCTTCTTCTATTTTCATTATGTTCATCAATTGTCTAACTATTTTTCAACTTACCTTTGACCTATGAGATGTTTCCTTTTAAGTTGGATTAAATCCTGATTTCCTATGTCAGATACTTTGCATTTCTCATCTTTCTTAACCCATCTGATCCACCTTTCAAACCCATACACATCTTTATCCATAAAATGATTGCAATAACTTGATGATACCCTAGCTTTCCCTTTAGCAGTCAAGTGAAACTTTAGGGACTAACATATTTTGGTGCCATTTCTGGGGACGAAGGAACGAAGACATCTTCCTTGGGAAGAACGACAACGATCAGATCCACTTCTTGATGGTGAATTAGAAGAAGGGACACATTGACTGCAGATTTTTCACCATGGTGACTCCACTGTTCAACGATTCATAAATGAATCCACTGGGAAAGATCCAAAATGGCATCAAATGATTGAATGAAAGCCATCGTGGCTGCAAGGTTTGGTCCATTCAATTTTGTTGATATTGTTGGTTTCCCTAATATTGTTACCACTATAGATATATGGGGAGATTGCCTTCCATGGTTAAGAGAAAGCAAGGAGGATAAGCCTTTAGATCACTTCATCAAGTTTCATGAATACATAGAACAAACAGATCTACATCACGAGGATGTTTGTATGAAAATGTTTATGTATTCATTGGAGGGCGATGCACGACAGTTGTACTGGTCCTTGCCTTTGTTGAGCATATCTTCCTTGAGGGAATTCCATGCAGTATTCATCAAGCATTGTAAAAGGTATTATTATTTTGATACATTCCTTGAGGATTGTTGTGAACAATTTGATTCCTATATTCAACAGAAAATAGAGATGACACGTGATATAACTGATGAAAGGTTGCACCCTATAATTTGTGAAGACAATTTTAAATGTTCTCATAATGATTCTGATGATCAACTTAATGTTTATCCTCATGAACAATTTGTTGTTAATTATTTGATTGAGGATCAATCATTAACTGAAAAAACTATTATTGAATACCTTACCGTTGATGAGGAAGAACCACCAATAGCTATAGATACCTTTGGTCTTGTTTCAAATGTATCTTATGGTCAAAATTCCAAAGGTGATCAAGAAGAACATATGCACTCATTCTTTCATTATGGTCATGAAGCAAAGGTCTATGAATTTTAGATCTCAGGAAACCTTTCAGATCAACCTACCTTTGATGAGTTTTCATATGGAGAAGAGCAGATCCCCACATCAAATTTTGATGAATTAAGGAACATCCAACAGATGTATGGGAACTGTGAATCAGATTTCGATGAGGATGTGAAGGAATTTCAAGACCATACTATAGATCCTTTTTCTTCATTCATTAAGGAACAACATTATGTAGAAATCAATTATCCTGGGTTTGTAGTAGACATTGAGCATAATGGGTTTAACATGGTTGAAGATTTCAAATCTTCTTCTCCTTCTGCAACACTTCATGAACAAAAAACTGATATCACTAACAGATAAGAATAAGCAAAGGATTGTCATGAGCAAAAGAAGGCAGAGGTAACCTTTTATGATCATTGTTTCACTCCTTTTGTTTTTTGTGATATGGTGGCCATCTATATGGAGGAATGCATAAATTCAAAGTGTCAATCCTTGTTTCATTATAAATCTGAGAATCAAATTTACGATCAAGTGTTGATTCTTGTTCTAGTCTTCATTTTGATGAAGCACATACAAAGAGTTTGGCTTGTTAATCAATTACATGAATTTTTCTTTTGGAAATTCATAATTACATAATTGAGCAACTGTGCTGATTAAGAGTAGTGTAGTGTAAAATAAGCTCACCATATGAGCATGTAGATTATTTTGATTTTGATGCAGTATGTTTTCATTTCAGTGTGTGTGTTCAGGGTTTGAATAAGTTGCAGAGGTTTAGCAACGGTATGAATGACTTCACTAGCCCAATGGATTAGGCACAACACAAAAAGTTGTGGATGTTTGCAGAGTAGAAGATTTGCAGGGTCCGATTGCACAGATGGATAGAAATGATGAAGGCATGTTGGTCTGCAAGTTCTTGATGCCTCATAGGGAAAGAATCATCCCCAGAAGGAGCCAGTGTTAGTACTCAAATTCACAGTATTAAAATTTAGACTTTTGGCCATGACATGCACGCTATTAGAAAAGTGAGATTCCTGCAGTGCCATCATAAAACATTATATCATTTCCCAAAAATATTCAAATTCTTCGCCATGTTCCTTTTTAGGCCATATCTAGATTTCTTATGTTATTTGAGTAAAATTGTGGCTTGTTATAGAGCACCAAAACCCAAGTGTTAAGGAGACTGTTCGAAGGCATTCTTATGATTTTTTTTATAAAAGATGGGTTAGCAAGCCCAAAATCTCCATACAACCATTGTGCCCAGAACCTGCATCAACACAACACGAGTTAGTATTCATGCAATATCACAACAACAAGTCACATGGAGGGAGATCATGGGGTTTAGAATGGAGAGGCCTGAGAGGGTATTGAGGGAAGAGGTCTGAGTTTCATCCTGCAAATGTACTTAGTATTTTTCTTTTACATTTTCATGCTCAAAGCAACAAGCTGATGCATTTTTTAGCCTGTCTATTTCTCTCATAGTTCAGTTTTCCACTGTTTTATGTCTTCTTATCTAATGTCAATGGTGATTGTTACAATGTATTAATCATCACACAATTTCAGATCTAATAACAATAGAGAATCTATTGTATATTGCGTGCAAATTGCAAGTTGTCTTTGGATATCTTGGTTTTGATTCGAAATAACATTTCCAATCATAATATCTTCTTGATGAATGTATAAGGATGAGCAGATTGTGAGCCTTATGTGTTTATGTATATGCCCTCTTCTTATATTTTCATTATGTTCATCAATTTTCTAACTATTTGTTAGCTTACCTTTGACCTATGAGATGTTGCCTTTTAAGTTGGATTAAAGCCTGATTTCCTATGTCAGATACTATGCATTTCTCATTTTTATTAACTTGTTTGATCCACCTTTAAAATACATACACATATTTATCCATAAAATGATTGCAATAACTTGATGATGCCCTAGCTTTCCCTTTAGCAGTCAAGTGCAACTTTAGGGACTAACAAAAGGTATGGGAATTTTTTTTCTTGAGAATTATTGTAATAGAGATCTACTCTACTGGAGGTTTCTCCCTCAAAGAGGCAAGTCATGAACTTGGTTTTATATAAATAAAGTTATCATTGTTGGTGTTTTTATTCTCTATATTCTATTGTTTCACTGGTATTTGTTGCAATATTTATGTTTATGCTTAAGTATAATACATCTGGTACCTTACATATCATTAATTTTCCCTTCATGCCATAATACATGAACTAATGAAACTCAGAATTTGGGTGCTCTATCTAGGTAGGGAATGTTGGCAATGGTGGGAGTGGCATAAGAATGCATCTCCAGGGATCATTACATGGAGGAAGTTTGTGAGAGCCTCGTTTTCCCACTTTATCAAAGATACACTTTTTTTGGGCCAATTTACTAAATTGCACCAACTAAGCATGTTGGAAGACTATATTGATGCTTTTGAATGTCTAGCTATTAGAACACAAAATTTAAGTGATGAATTTTTTAAGCAATTCTTTATTACTGGTCTGAAGGAAGAAATCATAGCTTGTGTAGAAATGAATCACCATGCTACTTGGTTGGAGGTCTCTAAGCTTGATCATCATTACCAAGTTATATCATATGCTTAGTCTAAATGTCCCAACTTTTCTCCATGTCCCCTTCCAAATATGGTATCTTCTCAGTGACCTTCCCTAGCCATTAAGGTCCACAAATTGACATAGGCTGAAATGGTGGAACAACTGAAAGGTCTTTAATACAACTGTGATGAAAAATATTCTCCAGGGCATAAATGTAAGGAGAATAAATTATTTATGGCCATTTTTGAGGAATTTTCTGATGAGTAAATTGATGTTGGGACTCAGGAGGAAGTCACTCCTATCACCAAGGAAGTTCCTCTTCCTGACCAATCAAGTGAATAACCCCAAATCTCCCTTGAAGATTCAAATTGTATTTCTTCTCCTCAGATATTAAAATTAGTTAGTTTTATCAATTAGTGGAAGGTCATTATCTTAATAGATAAAAACAACACCCATAATTTCATTCATCATTGCATATCCCAAGAAACACATTGTTATATCCATGCTATCAATTTTTTTTATATCATGATTGCTAATGGGGGATCTATGAAATGTGGTGGCTAGTGTGAAAATATGAAACTTCAAATGGGTGAGTGTTCCCTGAAATCTTGTATGTTTTTCCATTGAAATGGGTTGTTGTGAAATTTTTTTAGGTGTTGAATGGGTACGAACATAAGGCCCCATCACCATTGAATTCCTAGAATTATACATGAGTTTTCAAAAGGATGGGAATTCCTACATGCTCAAAGGTCTCAAGGAAGGCTCTCCATAAATCATCAACTCCCACTGTATGGAAAATATTATTAAAAAAGGTCATTCTAGAATTGTTTCACAATTCCATACTATTCAAGCATTTCAGGATGCTTCTCATCCAATTCATCTGGACTTACAGTTAGTATTAGATAAACACAAACAAGTCTTTGAACATCCCCAAGGAGAGCACGATCATAACATCCCACTGCTTCTAGGTAGTCTACCACCTAATGTGTGGCCACATCATCATCCTTTTCCCCAAAAAAATGAAATTGAAAAGACAATATAATAGGTATTGTATGGTAGTATCATATGTTCTAGTACTAGCCCCTACTCTTCCCTAGTTGTCACGGCCCTTAAAAAAGAAGGCACTAGGCACATGTATCCTAGTTTTTCCACCCTTAACAACTATACAGTTAAGGATAAATTACCCATTCTAGTCATTGATGATCTCTTAGATGAGATACATGGAGCATAATTCTTCACCAAATTGATCTTCGGTCTAGTTATCACCAAATTCACATGAAATAATATGATATTACCAAAACTATATTTCTCACTCATGATGGTCATTAAAATTTTCTTATGATGCCCCTTGGTGTTTGTAATTCACCTTCAACATTTCAAATCCTCATGAACCACATCTTTAAGCCCCTTCCATTTCATTTTGTCTTAGTCTTATTTGATGACATCTTGGTCTATAACAGAAGTTGGGTGACAAATGTCGCATATGTGTATAAGGTCTTACAACTCATCCACCATCACCAATTATTCCTCAAGCATTCTAAATGTGGATTTGGTGCTTCCAAAGTTGAATATGGGACAAATTGTTAACTGTTGGGAAGGTGTGCAAGTGGATCCCAAGAAAATTGAGGTGATGAAAGATTGGACTTATTCCAAGACCCTTAACGTTCATGTGGTTTTCTTGGCCTCACAAGTTACTATCAGAAGTTTGTCCAAAACTATGGTAAAATTGTTTCTAAAAAAATATTTTTAGTCTTTAAAAGATGATATGTGTACCACCCTAGTCCTCACGCTTCCTGACTTCAATAAGACTTTTATTTTGGATTGTGATGCCTCGGGAAAAGGAACTAAGGTCATGGTAACGTAAGAGGGATGCCCACTCACCTTTGCTAATAACAAATTATGTGATAGAAACTTTGGAAAATACACATATGAGAAGCAAATGTTGTTTATTATTCATGCAGTTGGTATGTGGCATCCTTACTTGATGGGGCATCATTTCCATATTAAAATAGACCACTGCAACTTGAAATATTTCCTAGAATAGAGGTTATCCTCCCTAGAGAAAAAAAGTGGGTCACCAAAATGTTAGGCTATGATTATGATATTATCTATAAGAAGGGAAATGAAAATGTGATGGTCGATGCTCTCTCTAGGAAGTATGATGAGGAAGGGTCCATATTTTCCTTATCTTTCCTAGTTCCTTATTGTCTATAGGAGGTACGTCAAGAATGTGTTGACATGTTTTAATGGCCTATAAAAAATTTAAGAGAGAAAATCAGATGGTAGGTCCCAATTATACCTACTATTGTCTGGAATAGTGTTTCTAACTAGTATGTGGGCCTAGTTGCCGCTCTAAAAAGATTTTCTAATATGAATATGAGAATAGAATGTTCTCCAATGAATTTAATTTTGAACTAAAAAAAATCTAAGTAATGCTATATAAGACTATTCTAATCCTACTTTATGTCTATCTATCCTATCAAGATCAGGAGAAAAATAAAAGAGTATCAACACGGTGAAGCATGATATTACCAACAAAAGAAGAAATTCATATATGAAAGTAATAAATTAACATAACAATGACAAATATACAACAACAATTAATTGCAAATTATACCAATGACATTGTTTCTGTACTCATAAGGAAATCCATGACAACATCAACATTAAGAATATAGTGAAGAAATAAATCATACAATTATGTCCTATAACATTAAATCCTTAGACATATGCACAAAGAGGAATCTTAAATACACATTTCTGAATAAAAAATCTCCAAAGAAGTCTCTTCCTCTATTCATTCAACAATAAAAACACTGTACTGATACACAACAGACAAAAGTACTTTTCCTCTCACGGTGCCATGTTTTATAAACCAAGAGAGACTATATACATTCGGTAACTATCATCATGTCAGATGAAAGTTATGACTTATCGTTTCACATTCCTTTTCAGACTTTACACTTTCTAAGAACAATCAAAATGAGAAGATTCTTTTACAAAATGAAATAATCATGAGAGTTTATGAAGTTCCATTTTATCCCTATATTATTTCCATAATGCATAGTTTTCCATGATTATCTCTAGTTTTTTTAGCTGCATCTTCTCTAGGTCCAGCTCACCATCGCAGATCTTAGTTGTCAGTTCCAGCTTTATCCTGCTATATCTTCTTGATAAAATATTTGGTCAACGTGATTAGTCTCATCAATGTGTCACTTCTTTGCTAACATCTGCAACCTACTCAATAACTTCTTAGCTAACATCCCCTTCTTTCTTCAGCTCATGCTATCCTTCACCAGGGGCTACATCATCATTGTTTGGCATAATTTTCATCCTGAATTCTTCAAGTAACTCATCAGATGCATTCCATAATATCTTGTAGGCTTTGGTGATTGTATTATGAATGCTCTTTATGTCCTCTAGGAGGGGTTTCCAGGTATCAAACAAGACCTATTTTTTTTTTTTTTTATCTTTTATCTGGCAGTGTAGAGTGGCAAGGTACTTGGTGGGTTACGATATACACTTTTACAATCCACAATTCTGTCAAACGCATCTTGAGCATTATGATATTTGTCTCTCATTTCCTCCAAGTGGCCTTCTAACTTAATTTGATCATATTTGTTTCTATGGATATCATTTAGTACAAAATAACATTTTTTTTGCACCCATTTCAGTTCTTCATTGACAACTTTGGCTTCTTCCTTTATAGTCTTCAAGATGAGAGATATTTTCTTACTTTCTTCTAGATCTTTTTCAATTTTTACTTTATCCTCTTCTAGCCCCAAGATTTTATGTTCCAACTATTCTATGAACTTGCTGGCTTCTATACGTTCTGTCTGCAAGCTGACTAACTTTTGTGCATGGCTGGATTTCAGCTGCTTTGTCTCTTAGGAATGTGCCAAATTAAGGGCATCTAGTTCTCCCTTGTGTAGGTACTCAACCGTGTGGGTCTTTTTCTTGAATTTTTCATTCAATTTGTCAATTTGAAGTTGCAATGTGTTTTCCATCTCTTCTTTGTGATGTTTATTTGCCAAATTGACTTCTCTTTTTAACTCTTCAATAAAATTTTCTCTTTGTGTCATCAACACTTCTTCCAGTTCAATTTTTCTGGTCCATGAGACATCCAATGCAGTAGCGAGTTCATATACATACATTTCATTTTCCCCTGCAAATGCATCAAGAGTAGAAGTAATTTGTATAGCATTGTCTTTTGGGGTCTAGTCCTTCTCTCCATTTAATGGAGCTTTTGGAAGAACCGTGGTTGAGATATGTCTCTCCCTTCTTCCTTTTGTTTCATATTTTCTCTATTCCTTTGGTCTTGTTGTTATAGTAGTATTGTTAGGATATTTAGACACTTAGGAGTTAGTAAGATCTACTTGGTTTATTGTTTCATTAGGTAAAAGTGTGTTTCTTTAGTATGCATTAGTATGCATTTGTAGTTAGGAAATCTGACGGTCATGATATGTTCCCGACATAGAGTGATCTGACGGTTCATACTCTCCTCGATCTTAACGATCATTGATTCGTGGCTTAACACCCGATTGGTCCATGATCTCTATTTAAAGAGCATGGAGGGTCATTTGCTGATGATCGATTGTGAGAAACTCTCTTGTAAAATCTCTCTGTAATTTTTTTCTTTGCATT
>ML799163.1:31118-57251 GCA_009831015.1 Picea engelmannii
TGGTGTATTGTGGTGTATTGGTGTAACTCTTATACTATTGTTCATTGCTCATTGGATATAATTGAATGGTTTAAGTATAAGTTGAAAAAGGTTTTTAAATTGTACTTGATACTGATTCACCCCCCTCTCAGTATCAACATCTATCAGTATATCAAATCACTCATTCAGGTGATGGTAAAACCGTCAAGTTTTCACCTCACCAAGTTGTAATCAAGGATCTAAAAGATCCTAAGCATGTTCTTGCAACTGGAATTGCTGATGATATTACTAGGTTTTACAAGTTTGACAACTTTGGGTCATCAGCTTTTTCATCAGTTTTTGTTGCTCATAACGATGACTTGAGAAAACTTTGGCATGAGCGGTTTGGTCATCTAAACTATCGCTCATTGCAACAACTATGTAATAAACATATGGTGACTGGTCTTCCTCTTGTTTCATGCAGAGATGGTGTTTGTGCCAGTTGTGTTCTCGAAAAACATCATCAGGACAGTTTTGAAAAACGTGCCTCTTGGCACGCCTCGGGTCCTTTGCAGCTTGTTCACAGTGATTTGTGTGGTCCACTTTCTTCTCCTTCTTTTTCTGGGTGCAAGTATTTCTAAACTTTCATTGATGACTTTTCCAGATGTACTTGGGTTTACTTCTTAAAACTCAAGAGTGAAGTTTTTGACAAGTTTTTGGCCTACAAGGCCCTTGTAGAAAAGCAATTTAGACATCAAATTCAAAGGTTAAGATCAGATAATGGAGGAAAATATGTGAACAATAATTTTACAAGCTACTGCACTACACAGGGAATCCAAATGCAACAAATTGTTCCATATAAACCACAACAAAATGGTGTCGTTGAGAGAAAGAACCACACATTAAAAGAAATGGCTAATTGTATGATCGAATCTAAGGGATTAAGTCTAAAGTATTGGGAGGAAGCCATCAACTGTGTAAATTACACAGTAAATCGCACTCCCACAAAGGCTCTTAAAAATATAACAACGGAAGAAGCTTGGACTAAAATGAAACTAGATGTAAGTCACTTCCGTGTATTTGGCATTATAGCATGGGCTCACATTCCCGACGAGAAAAGGAAAGCATTGCAGCCTAAAAGTTAGAAGTGTATATTTGTTGGTTATTCTAAATCTGTCAAAGGTTACAAACTTATTCAATCACATTGTAATGAAATTATTATTAGAAGAGATGTTGAATTTGATGAAAATCTCTTGGCCTGCGAGCCTAATTCAACGATTGTGCCTTCTTCGGCCTGCAAGCCATCTTCGACATTTGTGACTTCTTATGATTTGGTTTCTTCTTCAGATGATGACAGTGAGGATGAAAATCCACCTTTGCCTGCTCACCCTCCTTTAGATGAGTCCTTTGAACCTGAACCAACACCAGCTCCACCGCTTCCTAGATGGGTTTGTTCAACACAAGAAGCCACTGGTGATCTTGTCAGTGATCCTTCAGATCAATGTCAGACACACTCACAGTTCCAACGAGCCTCTTCTCTTTTGCCTCAAGTTTCATAAACTCATGATCCAGAGACATTTGCAGAAGCTTCAGGTCATCCAGATTGGGATACAACAATGAATGAAGAGTATCGTTATTTAATGGAAAATGATACTTGGGATCTTGTACCTCTTCCAAAGGGAAGAAAACTTGTTAGATGCAAATGGGTCTACAGAACTAAGTATGCATCAGATGGAAGTGTTGAAAGACACAAGGCTTGGTTAGTTTCCAAAGGATTTTCCCAAGTTGAAGGAATTGACTATAATGAAACCTTTTCCCTTGTAGTAAAAATGAATTCCATTTGCCTTGTTCTTTCCCTTGCTGCCTCACATAAATGGGCGGTCCATCAGATGGATGTTAAATCCTCCTTCTTGCATGGATATTTGCAAGAAGAAATATACATGGAACAACCTCCTGACTATGTCCATAATGACTCTAGCCTTGTTTGTCGCCTCAAGAAATCTCTTTATGGTCTCAAGCAAGCTCCCCGAGCTTGGTATGGAAAAATGGATAACTTTCTTATTGCCACTGGATTCTCTGGATGCCATTCTGATCCTAATGTTTATACCAAGAAAGTAGGAAGCCATCTCATAATCCTTGTCCTTTATGTTGATGACCTTATCCTTAATGGTAGTGACTCAAAACTTTTAAACCATGTGAAAACCAACCTTAAGAAGAAATTTGAAATGACAGACTTAGGCTTTTTGTACTATTTCCTTGGCCTCCAAGTTTTGCAAACCAATGAAGGAATTTTTCTTTCCCAGTCTAAGTATGCTTGTGACCTTCTTCGTCACTTTCACATGGACGATTGTAAGCCAACCCCTTCTCCCTTCTAGTCTGGAGTCAAGGTTTCTTCCACTTGCACTTCTCCTGAAGTTGATGCCACCCTGTACTGTCAGTTAGTTGGTAGCCTCTTATACTTGACTCATACCCATCCTGATCTTTCCTTTGTTGTTGGTCTTGTTGCCCGATTTATGAAAACACCACATGAAAGCCATTGGAAAGAAGCTAAAAGGATACTTCGATATGTTCGTGGTACAATTCAGTTCAGGATACATTACAGTTCAAGGGGGACTCCTTTATTGGTTGGTTTCACTGATTTAGATTGGGCCGACAACGCTGATGATCGGAAGTCTACTGAAGGTTATGTTTTCAGCCTTGGTTTAGGACCTGTCACTTGGGCTTGTAAGAAACAACAAGCTATTGCACTTTCTTCAACAGAAGCAGAGTACCGAGCAACGGTAAATGCAAGTCAGGAATCCCTGTGGCTTCGACAGATCCTTTTAGAGTTTGGATTCTAGCACCAACATCCGACCAGCCTTTGGTGTGATAATCAGAGTGCCATGAAGCTCACCAAAGACCCAATTCAACATCAGCATAGCAAACACATAGAGCTACACATGCACTTCATCAGAAAGCTCATTCATGATCAAGTTATTGAAGTGCTCTTTTTCCCTACAGAAGATCAAGTTGTAGACATTTTCACAAAGTCTCTTACACAAGTGAAGTTTTCCAAACTTCGATCTATGTTAGGAGTTCAGGAAGTTGTCATTAAGGGGGGATAGGCTCTAATGCCTCCTTCCTTTTCTTATTGTGTCACTATTGTAAATCCTTCAATCCTATCCCAAGTTGTTCTTAAGGGGGGATGCTAGGATATTTAGACACTTAGGAGTTAGTAATATCTACTTGGTCTATTGTGTCGTTAGGTAAAAGTGTGTTTTCTAGTGTGTTTCTTTAGTATGCATTTGTATTTAGGAAATCCGATGGTTACGATATGTTCTCGACATAGAGTGATCCGACGGTTCATACTCTCCTCGATCTTAACAACCATTGATTTGTGGCTTAACACATGATTGGAAAATGATCTCTATTTAAAGAGCATGGAGGGTCATTTGCCGATGATCGATTGTGAGAAACTCCCTTGTAAATTCTCTCTATAATCTTTTTCTTTCCATTAATAAACTGCTCCAAGTCGCGTTGGCTGGGGCCGTGGATGTTTCTCCGTAGGGGTTTTACCATGTCAAAACATTGGTGTGTTGATCTTTGATATAGTTATGTGAATGGTTAGTGAAGGTGTTCATCCTTTGTTGGAATACCCGTGTTGTCGAACAAGTATTCGTCCGTTGCTACTACAACTTGGTCCAATTCTAGCTCCTGAGAGGAAAAATATAAGATCCCTAGTATTTCCATCATGGGGTACACTCTTCAACAAATATGTTAATTATACCCACACTTGGGCTTGCTGGAATATTTTTTGCTTCATCTAGTTTCCTTTGTTTTCCTCTTTCATCTTCTTCATCATCTTTCCTCTTTTCCTCAACCTCAACATCCTTTTTCTTTTCTTCTTCCTCTTTCTTTTTCCTTTGCTCTACTTCTACAACTAGCCTATGTTTCTCCTCTTCCTATTTGGCTTTATTTTTTTTCTCTGTATCTTGCAGTGTCTTTGCCTCTCTATCAACCTTTATCTTCATCTCTTCAACAATTTTCTTCAATGCTTCGTCTCTCTTCTTCTTCACATCCAATTTGGGTTTCTTCTTGTATTCATCTTTCTTTTTCCCTTTTACTTCATCTTGGATCTTTTTCTTCTCTTCTTCAATCTCTGTTTGCTTCCTTTGGTATTCAACTTCTACTTCCAAGGCTTTCTGGTATCTTTCCTCTATTTTTCTCTTTTCTTCTTGTTCCTTTGCTTCTCATTTTTATTTGTCCTTCTCTAGAAGCAATATGAATTGTTCCTTGGATATCTTCCTGTTTTGTTCTCTTCCCTTAGAAGATTCTCTTTAGCTGACTCATCTGAAAACCTATGTATTAATTATTCAAAGAATAAAACCCTTTTGAATATTTCCTCTGCATAGTTCACTTCATGAATTATAGGGTGAGTTACTCCAACAACTTTGACACGATTGATTACCATATCTTTTGGGTCATGCCCTTTAGGTTCCCGTGTACATAGGCATATCTTCTGTAAGAATTCAACTTCCTTTCTTGCATGAGGACCATTGGATATTGCATATCTTCATATGTTTAGAGGGAATGTGGGCCATATTTTCTTATTATTAGCTGAGAGGAATGAGGTTATCCCTATTCCTATAGTTTGGTAAGCGATTTCTAAGGCCAACAACTTATCAAGAACATACTTGGGTAGGATATGTGGGGCCTTATAAGTCCCATAGACCCTAACATAACTGTAATACTTTCCCATATACCAATCTCCAATATTATTCAAGGTTTCCAGGGCGTCTTGTGATATTATATATGGTGGATACCAAAAAATTATGGTGTATAGATGAGCTAGAAAATAGTCACATATGTCATATATGTACCTCTTGTAGTTGAAATCCCATAATTTTGAGCAACAAACATGCATAGGTGGTTGGATAGGGTCCCAATTCCATCCAAAAGGAGGAAAATGTATAACAAAGCATAATGCATCTTTGAGATATAATGACACAAAGAATTTAGATTTTTTCATACCTGGAGATTCTTTGACCTTCTGGAAAATGTTAAATGCCAGTATATCTGCCTAGTTGAATATTTTCCTTGTCTTCACCAATGTGTATGCCATTGGGAACCATTCCATATGAAAGTGGGTACTCACCTCTTTACCATACAACCAACATATCATAGTGTTTAACAATCTGTAGGTTTTTTTAGGTGATGTGCATGATTCAATCATTCTCCTTTCTTGAGTCTTCTCTCTTCATCGCGCCACCAAATCCTCCATTAATTCTTTAAAATATTCATTTTCTTTTCTGAATTTCATAAAAAATGGCTCATTCAAAGAAACTATAGGTCATGGGAGTTGATATCGAAGTGTTATGTCATCTAGACTCAGAGATGCTATCGAAATATTTGACTTTATCATTATGGTAGATGTATATTTGTCGAGGTGTGTGAGACACCATCTAGCAGATTCATTATATGAAAACTTCATTGGACGAGATGTTATGAGATGAATACAAATTTTCCTGATGTTCTGATAGGACTCCAAGTCTTCATCTTTAGGTGAGAAGTCTCCAGTGTTGAAAATCATGTATATTTCATCGTAGCATGGCTAATGATCCACCCCATTGAATAAATTGGTGTCTGTTGCCAGGATATCATCAGAACTCATGATGGGTGCTGTTACATTCACCACCAAGTTTTTCCTTCTCCTGGTCTGCGATCATGACATGATGTTGCTTTGATTTTCTACAATAGACAAAACTCAAGTAAGTTTACAAGATTATTAATAACAGTAAGAAAAAAAATCAAAATCAATTTATGCACCATTGGAGAGAAGGAAATTATGAAAAGCTTACTCAAACAAAAGGCTTGTCAATAGTGATATCAAAGATGGTCCATCAGAGAGGAGAAAGGTCTATGGTTAATTATCGCTCTAATGGAGAGGTATCATAACAAAATATTCTTGTCTCTAATATTATGTTATCATGAAGAATTCTTACTCCCAAAGAGATTAAAACTCTTGGATATGATTAGATTAATCAATGAATTGTCATCTTCCACGTAATATTAGTGGTTAGGTGAGGGACCCACTCCCACACATCCAATTCTCACCATGTAGTCCACTTATTTTGGTCCAATAACAACTTGACACGAGGACACATGGTGCTTTCCTTATGATGAAGTGGAGCTATTATGTATCAAGAAAAGTCCATCAGAGGGGATCCATCAAAATTGACAATGTGCGCAAGGTGTAAACCTTTCTGATAAAGAAGAATCCGATAGAAGGGGATCCAATAATATGTTGGGATGAGTTATCAGAGAGGGATTTGGCACTTGCATGTAATATCACTCTGAGAAGTGATGTTCCTATGAAGGGTGATTCAATAACCCTCATGTATGGTCATATGAGTGAAAATTTACCTTGGGACCTAAAGGAACTTGCAATTCATTCATTTTGGAAACAAGGGATAACAAAGGTAGGGAAAAAATTCATAAGGTTTTTTATTATCATAGGTTCTCTTTGGTCAGGATTGGGATTGCATAGACAAAATGGTAGTTTGTTGAATCAATAGAAAATTAAGTTAGTGGTGATAAAATTCCTTGCTAAAATTTTCATAGGGGTACCCACTGAAATCCTATAGGGTAGAGAATTTTAGTGGGTAGTTGTGGGGGCACAACAAATGGTGATTTATTGGGAAGAACCAATTATCTCTGATTTTAAATGCACCTACAGTTTATATTACTTTGTTATTTTCTTGATATGAAAGATTTATAGTTTTACTTACATCATGGAACCCACATCATCAAGATTTTATTGAAAGATGAGAAAGCGATAATATCCTAGACGATCCTTTGAATAATTCCCGTGAGAGGTTAAATAGATTGAGTTCATCACTTTAATTTACACACAAAAATCTTAAGAGAGAAATACACCACAAAGGAGTAGTCATGACCGTTTGTAGGCCGATGTGTGTTCTTCATCTCTCTTTTCTCGGCATTGCTTCGCTTCTAGTGAGCGTCCATATCCCTAACAAAGTTGCCTCATTATCATACAAGCATAGACCGACTTCTAACGGATGTCCATAGCACTGACGGGTTTACTTGTACTTCCCACACAAATTCATAATTCTTTCAACTTCCTTGCCATTGTGCTTTTATATTCACCCTTATAGATTTGAAATAGATGTATTTATTTTGCAATTTGGGTGTTTAGAAAGCAGGGTGATATTGTTAGCCTCTTTCTCATATACAATCATTAAGTCTTAGTATACCACCTTTGTATATTTTATATACTAGGATATAGTTGTTATCCTAAGCGTGTTTCTAGATTTCTATATTGTCTCATACTACCTTATCTCCTGATGAGGTGTCAATGTGAGAACAATTGAGGTGGTTACATTAGTGTATTATATATTTGTATCATTAAGATGAATACATGTTGAGAATTATGGCTTGAGGCCTTTTCCGCCAATGTTCTTGTCCTAATATTCTTATGCTCAATTTCTTCAATGAGTTTCTTTGATACACTGGACCAATCAGTACCTTGTCATTATGGGTCTTCTCTAATAATATCCTAGTATGTTATTTTTTATTTATGTAAAGTGGGACATCCTCACAAATATTATTCAGAAGACATCTGCAACTGTCACCTTTTATTTGATTTTCAAAAACCAACAAGATTAGTATGAGAGTGATCACATAGATCTAGACAATATTCAATTACAAGTATCAATAATGATTTTGAACAATCTGGGGGGATTTTTTCAAAACATATTTGAACCAATCATTCCCATCTAGACTTTCCATATCCTGTGTTTTGTGAATGTTAGGTAATAATGCAAGGTAAATTTCTCACTTCTTGGCACTTGAAAAATTACTCATACAAGAACCAGGCTTTGATCCCATAATAAAGTCCCAATTTTCTAGCAGAAGCATTGCATGAATAGTGAATAATAATCAACATAGACTTTATTTGGAAAAAAATGAGTGAACTGATTCAGAAAGAAAAAAATGTAAAGGTTTATTTTGAAAATATTTACAAAAATTAAAAGGAAAGCGCAATCATCAAGGAAACCTAATATGTACAAAAATACATCACTAAAGGTGATTAGGAGATGTGTATTTTAATCACCTAACCATTGACATGGAGCTCCTCCATGTCTCTTTCTAATGTTCTGAATCTGAAATTTCCTAACCAAATTTTTTCATGAATTTGATATGGGTGTAGCCACAATTTTTGGAATTAAGTGTGATTTCCATTGATTTCATTGGCCTTATCCCACTTAAGAACTAGAAATCCCACTTGAAAATATTTATTTCCCATAGAGGCTTTGTAAAACCATATTTTGATTAATTCTTGATGTTGTATCAATTTATTTTTAGCCTTTTCTATGTCTTCTTCCATTTTAAGGAGCATATTTAATATTTTTTGCATTACTAGACATTCTTTGTCTTGGAAAAATTAAGATAATTGCAGAGATGGAAGGAAAGTGTGGGTGGGAAAGACAACTTCTTGTCCATATACTAAACATAAAGAGAGTTTCCTAGGGAAATATCGGGTGTTACTTTCTCAACCCAATAGGAATTAGGTAGAGTAAGGCACCAATTCCTTTGGTGTTTTGTCATAGTGTTTTTCATAATTTTTATCAAGTTATTATTTGTGGATTCAACTAGCCCATTACCTCGAGGATAATAATTGGTTGAATATTTAATCTTGATATTCTTTTCAAGTGCATATTTAGTCAATTTTCATGAAGAAAAATATTTAGCATTTTAAAATACTAAATATTATAGAACACCAAATCTTGTGACCATATAAGATTCAAGGAAGGATAACACCTGATTTTCATTCACCACCTTGAGAGGAATTGCTTCAGGCCTATGTGTAAAATAATACATTGCAGTCGGGTTGTACCTTTTTCAACTTAGAATATTTTGGATTGATTTCCCTAGTCACATCTAAAACCCATTGTTGGAATGGATATTCAATTGAAACCAGTTGCAGAGGAAAAACAAGTTTATTTTCTCTTCCTGCCAACTTTTGACATTCTTGGCACCTCCTAGCATATGCATGTGAATCTGTGAATAATGTGGGCCAATAGTAACCTTCTCTGAGAATTTTATATGATATGGGGTCTCCTCCAAAGTTTCCTCTATCTGGATCATCATGTAGTTTAGATAGGACCTTTTCGACATCGTGTTTCTTTAGACATCTCATGAAAACACCATCATAATTTTTTGTGAATAGTATCCCTTGAGCAAGGTGGATTTGATCTTAATTATTTTCTTTTTGGGTTCCATGTGCTATGGAGGTGTGCCATGGGTCAATTAGTACTTCATCTCTTAATACCATGGATCAGTATTGATAGGGATATAGAAAATTTCCTTCTCCAACAGGTTTTCATCTTCATAAAGTTCATCTTCATCAATTTTATCTCCCGTTGATTCAACTTCTAGCTTTTAGAGTCCTTGTCCCTTAACGATATTTGCAGGCCTAATATCTAGATCATGCTCTTGTAAATATGTCATCCAATCGGCTCTTTTATCTCCCAAATCCTTATGAACCAAAATATTTCTCACAGTAGGGTATGGTACTACCACTTTGGTCTTGGATTTGAGTGGGTATGGTATGGAATGTTTGACTACTTTAAAGACTACATATGCTTTCTTTTCTATTTATGGATAATCAAGTTCTACTCCTTGCAATTTATAACTCATAAAAGAAATTGGGAATTCATTCCCTTCATCATTTTTTTGGGTGAAGACTACTACAAATGCAATATCAGAACCAAATGTATATAGTATGAAATCTTAACAAAAATCTGGGCTCATCAATGTTAGAGATTTACCTATCTCTTCCATGATATTTATGAATGATTCATTTTCTTTGGGGCCCCATTTATAATCAACATTCTTCTTTATCATATCTTGAAGAGGATTAATAGTTTATGCAAAGCTTGAAACAAATCTCCTTACAAAATATATTTCCCTAAAGAATGATTGCATGGATTTTTTATTACGTGGAAATGAAAATTTTGAAATAGCTTACGTTCTTTCAGGTTCTATCATTATCCCATCTTTAGACACAACAAATCCCAATATTTTTCCTTCATTTACTGTAAAGATGGATTTATTAGGGTTTAGAGAAATGCCATATCTCCTGCCTCTGTTGAATATTTTCCTCAGGCGGGATACATAATCTTTTTTGTCTTTGGAGAACATAATAAAATCATCTAGATACACCACCACACAGTTTCCAATTAGTCCTCTGAATGCAATATCCATGACTCTTTGGAAAGTTACCACTGCATTGATTAATATGAATGGCATTTTCTTATAGGCATAAGTTCACCATTTCATTCAGAAAGCAAATTTCAATTGGTCATCATGGGAAACCAATAATTGAATATAACTAGAGATGTTGGATTACTGAGAGGGGGGGTGCATCGGTAATAGAACCATCTAATCCTTTTTAACCATATAATGAAAGTGTTATATCAATGTAGTATTATCATCCAATATTTGCAGAGTAAATAAACAATGAACAAATGACCAATCATACACATACACAGTACAACAGTGTTTTTACATGGAAACCCAAAGTGGGAGAAAACCATAGAATTATTTTTCTTATATGTCTTTAAGAATTACATTCATTGGAAACACCAACTTCCTTTGTTTTCCAGCTGCAACTAGAAGGAGGCTCCAACCCCCTAGTTTCTCAGGCTACAACCTAAGGGAATTTCCAACTACCCAATTCTCTGGCCACAACCAGAAGGAGGCCACAACCCCCTATGTTCTCTGGCTGCAACCGAAAGTTGGATACAACCACCCGTCCTTGCCCCATCCAGCTGCCCTGACGTATAAGTAGAATGATGGAACCACTATCACACTATCATTGTGAGATATACTGTTGTAAACATGTACCAAACAACTTGTACCAATAACCTGAACCATGCATCAACCATGCATCAACCTGTACCTCAACCTGTACCATAAACAAGTGTATCAACCATGCACCAACCTGTATCTCAAACTCAACCAAAATCCCTCATCAATTTCATCATCAAAATCTGATTTGTAACTCTGGAATGAACCTGGTGTATATGATCACATACCTGCAAACCTTCCTTAACTTTAATAACAAGATACTAGCATTTTCATCAAACTTTATTTTAGTCTCACATGACTAGTTTTGAATTAGTCAACAACCCTAACTTGAAATAATCATAACTATGTACCTGTAATGAATAAAGATATGAAAATATTACACAATGTTTTTCAGTGTGTTTTGTGCAATTCCCCCAACTTTCACTAATTGGAAACTCTTAGAAACAAATTTATAGCAAAAATGGCATACCTTGTTGAATTATGGATTATTCTAGAGAGCGAACTTGGAGACCGTGTCCCACACATAATATTTGTTGTGTGGAATTGAAAATTGTACAAAGAATACTAAAGAATGTACTCTAACCGACACATTTTGTCTTATTGAATTTGGATCTATTATGAAGAAGTTATGATTTTTACCCGAAGCACATATTTTAGACTAGTTTCAGGACTAGCCACAAACCCTATTTTCCATGGCGTGTAACTCCAAAAATACAACGAACCACAAGCTGAAATTTGTACCACAACTACTTGGATATGTTTCCTCAATGGCCTCCCAATTTCACGGTCTGAAGCATTCTAGAAAGAATGTTATTGCGAAAATGGCGAGATGACCTGTAAATAACATACCTTAGAAAGCATCATCAAAAGAATTTATCCTCCTTTGAATTTTGACCTTGTTTACCTCACCTTCCCTATGAAATTTGTCTTAGATATCATTTGGTTACCTCAATCACTTGTAGATATTCAATATTCTCAAGTGTGATTTAAATGAGAGAGCCTTTCCTCTTATTTATACTTTCATGTAGCTTCCTTAGAAGCATCTTCTAGACCACTTTGTCCACATAGACACTTTGTCCACACAGACACTTTGTCCACATAGTCACTTATGTCTGACTTTGCCCAATTTTCCACTTTTCCATATATCCAATAGACACTTGACTACTTAACCTATTTTCCTCATTTTAGGGTTAACCTTCTTATAACCACTTTCCATAATTAGAAAGTTCTCCATTTACTTTATTATTTAAATAATCCTCCTTGACTTTGTCACTTCACTTTATTATTTAAATAATCCTCTTTGACTTTGTCACTTCACTTTATTATTTAAATAATCCTCTTTGACTTTGTCACTTCACTTTATTATTTAAACAATTTCTTCTTTGCAAGAACTTTGACTTCTTTGACCTTTTGGGGCTTCAAGGAAACATATGAGGGTCCTCCAACTTCGTAAGGCCATAAATCTCAAACCGTGAGGAGTTATGTGACGTTCCACATACCACTAGAAATGGCATGACATGTACTATCCATATAGAATAGTCTTACCTACAAATATATCAAAACTCATACCATTATACATAAAACAAACTTGGTTCCATTACCCAAACCTTTGTGCTACCAGAATTCGCTAACCAAATTTCTTCAAGGGTTGACATCAATGACAACCAGCCCAATTAATCAACAATATCCCCCTTTGGCATTGATGGAAACACCCTGATGAAATAATGAAATCATATCACTCATGCTCCCCTTGGAACCATGCCTGCATCTTTGTGACCAATGCTCCCCCTGGAAGCATGCATTTGTCCTCTGCATCTAATAAATCTCTCCTCCTTTGTCATCAATGGAAAATGTATCTTTCTATTTGGGTCTGCTCCCCCTAACTGAATATTCTGATCTCCCAACCTGAACTATCCTCTTTATGATGTTTCCTCGTGTACATCTAAGACATATAAGATAAACATTCAAAAGTATTCATTTTGGAGTAGAAATAACTCCGAGTCTCTGGAAAAGATACTCAAAGGCTTCCCGTGGAAGTGGTTTTGTAAAGATGTCTGCCACTTGTTCTTTTGTGCCCACATATTCAACTCTGATGTTGTTTTCTGCAACATATTCTCGTAGAAAGTGATACTTGATTGGAATGTGCTTCGTCTTGGAGTGCATCATCGGGTTCTTTGAGATACTGATGGTGCTTGTATTATCACAATAGATTGGAATGGGCTCATCATACTGAACTTGTATATCTGTCAGAGTTTGTTTCATCCATAGAACCTATGTACAACATGCTTCTGTTGCAATATACTCTGCCTCAGCTGTAGATAAAGATATTGATGATTTTTTCTTTCTTAGCCATGATACTAAACACTCACCCGAGTAGAACACTGCTCCACTGGTGCTTCATCGGTCATCAATGCAACCTGCCCAATCTGCATCTATGTAGGCAATAAGTGATAAATCATTTTCTTTTAGATACCATAATCCAAACTCTTATGTTCCTTTGAGATATCTAAAAATCCCTTTCACTGCTAATATATGTGATTCCTTTGGTGTTGCTTGAAATCATGCCACCTGTCCAACTCCTGCATTACATTTGGTCTGGACGATGTCACATATAGCAGGCTACCAATCATTGACCTGTATTGCCTCTAATATGTAGACTTTGAATCATCATCTTTGATCAACTTGCAACTCATTTGCATGGGAGTGATAACTGGTTTGTAATCTTCCATTTCGAACCTCTTTAGCATTTCTCTGCTATACTTGGTTTGAGAATTAAAATTTCCTTGGGGTTTCTTTCTGGGTATCTGAAGACCTAGAAAGAAGGATAGTTCTCCAAGTAATGACATTTCAAATTCATTATGCGTGTCCTTTGCAAATTTTTGGCTCAACCTGTCATTAATACTTCCAAAAATAATATCATCAACATAAACTTCAATTAATAAAATACTATATTGAGTTACCTTGATGTAGAGGTTGTTGTCTGCACTTCCTTGTTTTAACCCTTCCTATTGTATATATTTATCCAGTCTAGAGTACCATGCTCTAGGGGCCTTGTTTTAGACCATACAAGGCCTTCTTTAATTTACACACATAATCTGTGTTCTTTGACAACTGAAATCTTTTTGGCTGTTCAATGTAGACTTCTTCTTCAAGTTCCCCATTCAGAAAATATGATTTTACGTCCATCTGATACACTTTAATATTTTTGGATCATGCATAAGATAAAAGCAACCAGATTGCTTCTATTCTGGAAACTGGGGCAAATGTCTATTCAAAGTCGATTCCTTCAACCTGTGCATATCCTTTACATACCAATATAGCTTTGTTCGTTGTAACCTGTCCATCTTCATTCAATTTATTCTTGTATAACCACTTTGTGTCGATCACATTCTTATACTTTGGTCTTGGAACCAATTCCCAAGTTTCATTTTTCTCTATTTGATCCAATTCTTCATCCATGGCCTTATTCCAAAATTCATCCTTGCTGGCCTCTTCAAAACAAGTTGGTTCAATCGTAGATGAGAGTGCTAGGTGCGTTTGTTCTGGTGAATGGATTCTTTTTTTAGTCTCAACTCCTGCATATTTGTTTCCGATATGTTGACACGAAGTTTAATTTTTCTACCCTTTAAAACTGAAGCTTCATCTTTTCCTAAGTCACGAAGATTCCCTTAGTCCAAAAAAGGGAGTCAGAGTCTTCCGTTCCTTTTTGGGTTTCGAGGTTCGGTTTTTCTCGAGGTATGATCTTCAACCATCCAAATTTCCCGGTGCCGAAATCTCGAAACTATTTAACATATTAAAAAATGAAAAAAGAAATAAAAAAGGGGGGAAGACATAAGTGTTATATTTTTCGTCGCTTTCCACAAAGCACTCTTTAATCTGTAATTAATTAAACTCATAAACACAATCATCTGTGCCTTAATCTTTCACGATTCGGGTTTCTTTCTACTAAAACGTTTTCGAACTCTCATCCTATGAACTCCCGATCCTCGATTTTCCGAAAAGTAAAAGTAAAAAATAATTATTCACTAATCTTGATTAATATAAGCCTTAATTCGAATGATTAGCACCTCACTAATCCCATCGCAATTTGGCGATCCGGGGTTTTCTTATGACATATCTCCTGACAACAGGATCCCTAAAGTTCCGAAATGAGAAATCACGTTTTCTTTAAACAAAGTCTAAGATTAAGGTTAAGTTATTTTCAAAACATGATTAGTGATAACTAAGCTGCTCTTCACATTTCGGGAATTTAGGAAGGCAATGATTTTTGGAATTCCATTTTTGAAATCTCCGATATACGACAGTATTAATAACAGGTAAATGAAGATATTTTTGACGCAAAAGCATATCTCCAGGCATATCCTTCCATTAAAGCATTAATTTTTTCATCGCATGTATCAGTACGCTCGTCATAACATAAATTAAGGGTTAATAAAGGTCCTGTGTTTCGAACTTCATTCTTATCCTTTAGATCTGTAGCAAATCACATTTACCAGTTTATACACATTTCTTCTGCAAATAGGTTTCCGGTCCAGTGCAAATATCATGGCACCTAAGAAAGCACCCAAGAAAAGCGAAGAAGTTGTAGAAAGATCGAGTCCCGACGAAGATGTTGTATCTGATACAACACTGCATGCCATCTGAAACTTTGGATTATGAAATTAAGAATTTCCCTCATGATGCCGACAACAAAATCTGAGACATAGCGGAGTCTGACCTTCACAAAGTAGCTACATGGCCACAACTCATGACTTATAACGACATGATCAGTTGGGCCATAGAGGGAATAGATGTGTAGACGAGAATCATTCTGAACAGCCGAGGGGTCGTCATTGGCTCTTTCAGACCGAAGCATATACAAGTAATGTATAATCTGTCTCCCAGTCCCAAGTATATTTATAATAAATCTTTCGCTAGTGAGTTTCAAAAGAAAGAATGTTTTGAGTCAGACCAAACGTATCTTGGCATAATCAAAGACTGGTGGAAGCACGAAGAAAAATTCAGGGCCGACACCCATGGTGTTTATGCCACAACCTCTTTAAATGAGTATATGGTCTATGTGGCGATGATGTTATCTAGAATTTTCGGTAAGAAAATTCCTACCCACTTCCCTACATAATGGGTACCTCTTTTGCACGAGGCATCAAAAGGTTACAACTTCAATTGGGATAATATTTTATCTGATAACATAGCGAAGGAGGTCATGGAATATCAGACTGCAAGATCCAAAGGCCGACCAATAGCCTTTTATATGTCTGCATACATCATGGATGCTATATGCTCCACAACTCCTTTCCCTTTGATGAATTGGAGTTGGAATTCGTCTTACCCATAACCTATTCATGAATATCATTATAAACTTCGGGAAGAAAACACCAAGGACTCATTCTATGAAATATGTCGTTTCATGGTGATACCACTACATCAGATGCCATACGGTTGTGCACCTCCCCGCATTTTAGAGTTGGTCATAGGAAGCCTCAGGGCAATTGCTGATTGGTTTATAGAAGAGAATTTCTCCTACATCAGAGTTTTCGGATGTTCAATCCCTCCACATACGCTCCCGAAATTCCTCCTTGATAGACTAGTGTGCAGGGAGGTAGCTCATCAAATAGTAACAGGTGGAATTGGGATTGAACTAAAGACGACTCAAAAGAAGTCTTGGTCGATTTTTCCTGTTCAAATTGGGAAATTTTCACTTCTCAACTTGGGTCATTCCAAAGTTGAAGCGACAACACTTGAGGAGGTCAAGTTGGTAGACCTCAAACACAGGAAGCACGACCCTTACCAGTTAGTGGGAAAACACATGGTCCACAGTAATATGAAGGCTTATGAACATGAGAAGTCCCCTTGTGATGACATGTTCAAAGGGACTAGGACTTATGAGGAGGTGTTAGAGAGAGTACAAACACTGCCGTCCGAATTGCAAGCTAGTTTTTAGACCTTCCAGAAGCATAGACGAAGTGTTCTGCCCAAAGTACTGCAAGGAGAAGCAATCACCCTTCCTCATGAACAAGAGGATACCCCTCTAGGCTTCGGACAAGAAGCACAGGATAAAGTCAATCCTGAAGAATTCCCACAGGAGACTAAAAGGTCTTCAAAAAATTAAGAGGCCTTACAGACAGAAAATCCAGAGACAGAAACAGAGAGGAGGCCCAGGATGCCTCCTGAGTCCAGTAAGTCCACTCCCCCGTCATCACCTGTTATTGATGGAAATATACCTAAATCCATAGGAGAAACGAGATCAACAGAGCTAGGAAGTCCCATATCTTCCTTAACCCCTTTACAGTCCACTTTTGGACTCCCGCAGATGGGAGACATATATGTTAGTGATCTCACCCCTATCTCCAGAGATGAGATCCCTCCTTCTGATTATTTTTTCAGCAAAAGATGAAGGCTGTCCTAAAACAAGAAATGTATATGAGGGAGGGGGGTATGGTGAAGAAGCATAGGACCTTGGTAGATGGCCAGAATTTGGAAGAGGAGGATTTGGCTACAGAGGTAGCAGGTTCCATGGGATCCATGGCAACAACAAACCTTTTTACCGTGGAAAACATGAGAACAAGGATAAAGAAGAGTAACCACATAATAGCTCAATTGCAAGACCAGTTAAAGAATGCTGAGAAAAACATTAGAGAAGAGGTGAATAAAATCTTAGAGAAGGCCAGAGCTGTTGAAAGGCAAAAAATTCAATCACTCAAATCAAGCCTGGATGAAATGAACCAGAGGTTACAAATAAGTCAGGTGCAGGTTACTCAGCAAAAGGAACTCGTAAAACAACTACAGGCTAAGTTAAATTTGATAGAAGGCCGGGTTGTAGACTTAAAGGCTTTCCAGACCCTCTCACTGGAAGCACATATAAAGATAGAAGCTGAGCAACATAAATTAATCTCCAAAATAGAGATCATCCAGAATTACTTTCAAGAGGTAAGAAAATCCCTTGATAATATTATTTTACTGGAAAAGGAGGCTAAAGTAGTAAGGAATACCTTCTAGAAAGCAGTTTCATGTTCAGGAAACATAGAGATGGCGAAAAATCTAAAGCTTTTTGTCATAGAATAGATAAGAGGAGACATCATGCTCAAGGTATGGGAAACAAACATATCCGAAAACAAGAAGATAGTCAAAGAAATCAAAGACGATTGTGAGGGAATCTTTAATTCTTTCGGTAAGCAAGTGTTAGGAATTGAAATAAATGATTGCTTTGAGCCACTGGGGCAAATAAACATTGTGAAACAACAGTTGAACTGCAAAGAGGGCTTGAAGGAGATTCAGGCGGAAAGCTCACAGTTGAAGGAAATCGATGCCAACCTAATAGACAGATGGCTGGTACAACCCAATTTAAAGTTGCAAGTGATCAGGTTTTCCGATAAAGGTTTTGAGGACCAGTTTCCAAAGGTGCAAAGAAAGTTTTATCTGTTTGAGACTAAGGATCTTCCGACACCTCCTAGAAATTTTGTTCTTTTTCTGGAGAAATGTATTGAATGTATAGCATCAAAGGAGGGAGAGACTTCAAATAAATAATGAAGTATCGTTTGAAAGCTTATACTATTGAAATGATAGACAAACAAAAGTTAATCACGCAACGGTTAAGGTTGCAGTTTTGTAACTATTTTTCTCCTAAAAAGCAGGAGATTTCTAACAATCAAGTATTGAAGACCTTGTATAAATACAAGGAGTGAAGACTGAAAGAAGGATTTTTTCTTTCTCTAAAATGGCATTGTGACGAAGTAATTTTAAAGAGACTCCGAATTAATAGAAATGTAGATTGAAGATTCTAGATTTTGTCAAGTCTGAGTTATGTGTTCCCCTGTATTTTCATCTTTCTTTCATATATCTTATTGATGAATGCTTGGCTACAATTTAGTTCAACCTCTACTGTGGAAATTATCATTCTTGTTATTTAAATCATTTACAATTTTTCCTCTGTATCGGTTATCAGCAGAAACAAGACCTGTGGATGTTTAGATTTCAATATCATACACTTCATTAATATTTTTCTTATTTTCATAGTCTTCTGTTACAACGTGAGATTCCTCTTTAATTGATGCCTCACCTTGTCAATAGTTTTAGTTTTTCTTCATATCATGCATGTTTCCTTTAAATTAAATTTAACTTAGATACAAGAAAAGACCTACAATTTAGTCATCCTATTAATTCATGTTTTAAAATCATTTTCTTTACATTGTGAAATAGAGATAACGAAGCCTGAAAAGAAAATGCAGAATTGTATCTTCCTTACCTTTATCCTTCATGCCAATACCAATTTCAAGGTAGCCTAACATCGAACCCGGTCTTTCAGATCAAACCAGCATCGCTCTAAATTTATTTAACACTATTTTACAAACAACAAATAACTGGGTTGAGTTAGAATGTTCATGGGCAACAATTGAGAGAGATATCAACATTCAAGAAAACTGGGAATTTCAACAGAGACAATTGAGAAACCAATTATAGCCCACACATTTTAATCATTGATTTTTCTGTCATCAACATCCTCTATCTTTTCAGATGCCTTGACCGTATAATTTGGAGCCTTAAAGTATAAACTTAGGAACAACATATTTTTGGTGCCATTGCCGGGGAATGGAGAAACAAAGCTTTTTCCCTGGGAATAACGACATTGCCACTTTCCTTCTTTGATAGTGAACAAAGTTTGAAAACCTTATAAGTCTAATTTTATCTTTCACTTGGTGACTCCACATTGTTCAAGATGGCTCTTAACCAGAAGAACACCAGGAAGAATCCAGACGACGAGCAGATTTCGCCTTTTTCCGACCCAGAAAAAATTCTAAAATCAAGAAGATACTTCCGGCAGACTGTCTCATCGACAAATAAAAATTATCAACCTAAATTTACACAGTCTGACTCTGAAGATCAATACAGTGAATCAAGTATTCCACCCCCTTATGGGAAATACTCCACTGATAAAGTTACATCCACTGAATCATATTTGGTTCTGCCTGTTTTTAAGACCGAAGCTTTCTCAGCCATTTCCCACACCAATAGAAAACGAAGATTTTCCTCACTTCCTGTTGCGACCGATTCTCCCTTGCTTCTCGAGGTTCAATTTCCCACCTCTCAAAACTTAAACAATTATCTTATATATCTCGACTCAACTTCTGCTGATTCTCCTATATTCTCACCCTGTGGTTCTGAAGGGACTAGTCCACATTCCCCAAGATCCTCTTTCTCAAGTTTCCTCCCCTTCGATAATTGATTTCTTGAAACCTTTCCTTATAACCCCCAAACTTTAACCGCTAAATCCTCAATGGTTGCGGCTGAAGGAGGTGGGGTAGGAGGTGTTTCCGCAGGTGGTCCGAGAGGAGGAGAAGGCGACCAAGCACCGCCTCTTCGGATATTTGCAAAGGTTGCTGCAAGATATGCCCCTTTGGTTCTACTAGTTCCTCTCCATGATTTACCGAAAAATTACATGAAAATCCTACCCAAGTTCACGGGAGAGGGCGATTTAACAGCAACAGAACACATAAATTTTTTCTATCAATTCACTGACATTCTTGGATTGGAACATGAAGATGTTTACTCCAGAATCTTGGTTCAAACCTTTGAAGGGAAAGTAAGAACCTGGTTTTGAGGTCTATCGGTTGTATCTATATCGTCATATGATGAACTTAAAAATGATTTTATCAGACAGTGGGGTGAGCGGAAAGACCATCTCTATTATCTAACCGAATTTGGATCTCTTCGAAAGAAAAACTCTGAATCAATTCTTGAGTTTACCCAATGATTCAATAAATTGTACAATAAGATCCAATCGAGGTCAAGCCCTCACAACCTGCAGCGAAAGTCACTTTCGTTGGAGCCTTTGATCCCGACTTCGCCCTATTATTAAGGGAGAGAAGATCAGTAGATCTCACCAAGATGCAAGATGATGCCTTGGAAATCGAATCTAACATGATGGGATCAGGGAAGATGAAAGCCAAAATTGAGATTGGAAACAAAGAAATCAAGAGATACAGGGAGCATGGAGGACCCTCTGGATCAGGAAGATCTTCAGAAGACAAAATGGATGATATGGCTAGAATCATCAAAGAACTGTCAAATAAAATATCGAGAATGGAACTAGACCAAGATAAGAATGAACATTACCCTAGAAAGGAGTTCAGGAAGAACCCTAATCCTCAAAACCACCAAAAACAAATTAAGAATGAAGATAAAAAAATCCAAGCCCCTTTTAAAAGAGAAAACTTTATAGGAGGACAAGACTTGGAGGATTTTGAGGAGTTATAAGAGGATATGAACAATCTTGGTGATGAATGCCTACAACCTTATATAACAAGACACGATTACGAAAAGTCTCTGACTACAGAGTATAGGACTGAGAGTAACAAGAACATTTTAGTGTTTCAGAAGATTTGAACTATCAGGGAATAGCAGATGGTATAATTTCTGAGCTCCATCAGAAGTACAACCTAAGACCTAGAAACAAGATTTCCACAACCGCTCCAGTTAAAAAGATACTGCCGAGGGTTGAAACTGACGAAGCAATTTCAAAAATCATTGAAAAACAGACTGAAGGGACTAAGACCGCTAACATATAGTCTATTAAAACAAAGAAAATGGAAACACCACCCTTAAGCACACAAAAACTAGATACCCCTGTTACCGAAACAAAGGCCCCTCAACCAAGGAAAAATGAAAAGAAAGGGTTGGAGACTCAAACCATGGAAATCGACAAAACCATTGGAAGTTTTAATCTAGAGAATGAAATCAATAAGATCAAAATCCCTATTCCTCTTGTCGAACTAGCCAAAAACCCGATATACCGAAAACGATTTGCTAAAATGATTAGTTTTTCAAAAAATGAAAGTCAGGCCGATGTTATAAACTTAGAAGATGATAAGCCTAGAATAATTTTCAGCCCACACTTTGAAGGTTCTAGAGACACTATTGCCCCTTTCTACATCACTTTGACTGTTTTCGACCATTTGCTGCATAACAACATGTTAGATTCTGGGGCCTCTCACAATGTGATGCCTAAAGAAATCATGGACAGACTCGGCCTTGAAATCACTAGGCCTTATGGATATTTATATTCATTTGATTCGAGGAAAGTCAAGTGTATAGGCATGATAAAGGACTTAGTTGTAAACCTTGCACAGGTACCTGCCAAAAGTGTTTTAATGGATGTAGTTGTCACAGATATACCCCCAAAATATGGCATGCTCTTGTCCCGGTCCTGGGGTGCTAAACTTGGAGGTTCCCTTCAACTTGATATGACGTACACAACAATTCCAGTTTTTGTAGGACAATTCACGCAATTGTACAGAGAAACCATGTTAGCATTTACGGTTAGTGACCCTCTCAGCCCAAATAATTATCCTGTATATATTGCTGATCAGGATTTAGGTAATTGTATATTATCTATAGATGATGATGTTGATGCATGTATAAAATAAAGTTGTATAGGACATAAAAAAGAAATAGAACAGGATGTGTATAGCATGGGTGTTTGGAAAATGTTTTTTGATGGTGCCTCATCTTATCTTGGAGCTGGGGCTGGAGTAATTTTTGTGGCACCTGATAACCAATTCATTATCCCTTTCTCTTATAGGATACAGTGGAACATTGACCACACTAATAACGTATGTGAGTACAAATCTCTAGTGTTAGGGTTAGAGGCCACTAAGAATGAAAATTAAAAACTTGGAAGTTTTTGGTGATGCAGAGTTGATCGTGAAGCAGGTTAATCAACAATACCATGCCAAACATCCTAGGTTAAGGTCATATCAAAATTGTGTTTGGGACCTAATTGAAACATTTTTCCCCTCTGTTAATATTCACTTCATTCCCAGAGCAGAAAATTAACAGGCGGATGCTTTAGCCAAAGATGCTTCGACTTTCACACCTCCCATTGCTTTCAAACAAAAATATCATATACAAATGAGACATAGGCCTTCCATACCCAATAATATACAACATTGGAAAGTCTTTGAGGATGATGAAAAACTCCGATTTTTTTTAGAAATAGTAGACGAGTTCGCGAAATGCATGCTGACCAAGAGAACCAGAATGATCCTATTTGGATCATGCAGGAAGGGGAAGTCCCCCAAGAGTTCCAGGATAAAATCGCTAGTCATCGTATGCTTGTTTTAAAAAATAATTAGATACCCAAGGGCCTGATTCCCCTAGAAAGGATCTTTAATCATGATGACATCCCTTTGAAGACTACCTTACAGCCTCATCCAGAAGAGGTCAAAGATTGCAATATAGGTACCGAAGAGAGTCCTAGTGATCCGGATTATTTTCGGCACGAAATGAGAGCGGAGATATAATAAAGAAATGCACAGAGATATTGCAGATATTCAATAATATAACATAAATGTATCAGAGACGCAACCATAAACACAGGTATACAATAATACACGATTTCTATTAATCAGATAAATGTACAGAGACTGTAAAAAAATACAGAGTGAAAGACTCGCTAGAATGGTGGCAGCTTATCTCTGAGAAGAGATGTGACAGCTACTCGCATTCGCAAGAAGATGGTTACAATGAGGCTTTGAAGGCCCTTTTACAATAAACGAGAATTCCAAAAGTCCCAGACATCCAAAAACCTAACCCTAGGAGATGAAGCGCCAAAAGTCATGTGGGCCCCGTTTAGGTAAATTGGTGCATCAACTTCCCGGGGTCGTAACTTTTGCATACGATCTCCGTTTTAGGTGCGTGATAGCTCGTTGGAAAGGTATCATCGAGGAGATTCATTTTGGGGGATCAATTATTCCTTTGGATATCATTAAGAACATAGGTCGTGAAAAACCTTCATTTAGGCCCTCAAAATGGCCCCGGAAGTTAAAACCTACTAAAAATAGTAAATTTCCAAAATTGTCAGAAAGCCATTTTGAGCCATTTGGAAAAGGTGGGTGGCCATCAATATCCACCTGGATCAATCCTCCCTCCTTAGGAAGCAATGGTCTCCATTACGTTGAGTTCCTGGGGGAGAGGGAAAAGCATTTGTTGAATCTGCATCTTGGTGAGTTGCTTGTCTTGCTGGAGATGTCGCGCTGCTCACTTTGTGGAAATCTGTCACGAACCTGTTGCGGTTGAGGCTGCTTAACAAGTCGAGATACATGAGAGGATGATGTGTAGAAGGAATCTTTGTGCTTTGCTGCAACCTTGTCGACCTGCTTCTGGTGGATAGAAGGTGCTTGGGCCTAGGCTGTAGTGGTTGCAGTATCCTTTTGTTCCCTTTTTGAACAGATTGTGGAGAAGATGAATTTTGTAGTATGAGATACTACCTTGTGGCATTGTTTAGGTGGAACAGTAGTTGGAACTACCTCTGGTATCCTGTAGAGATGACCCCCCAGAGTAATAATGACACTACGGGGTCGAGACTCATAGATAGCATGGCGTTTCCACATATATGGCTAGCCCAAGAGAACATCACAGACATCTAGTAGGGCAACATCACATAATACCTCATCCTTGAAGGGTTGGATGCCGTATGAAAATTGACATTGTTGGTTGACACGAAGATCTCATCCTTTCCGAAGCCACCCGATGTTGTATGGCTGCGGGTGTGGTGTTGTTGACAATCCCAACTGTTTGACGACCTCTGCTGAGATGAGGTTCTTCTGGATTCCGCTGTCAACAATAAAATGCAGCGGGGTCCCGTTCACCCACATATGTGAATGAAAAAGGTGCTCCCCCTCTTCAGGATTTGTTGGTTCTTCTGGTTGAATTGTTGCGGTCGCAACAATAGGAGTGGGGTCTGCGTCGATGATCTGTCTTTTACCAGTATTTTCAGAATCATATTCTGAATCAGGGTTTGGCTCCTTGTCTTTGATCTCGGCTACCAATGACTTTTTTGAGCGACATTCATCGGTGTTGTGCTAGGGGCTTTTGTGGAACTCACACCATTTTTCGGTGTCCTTCTTTGTCTTCCCATGACCCTTCTTTTCTTGTGTCTTGGACTGGTTTTCGGGAGACTGCTTGTTAGGGCTATCTTTGTGATACTTTGGTTGTTGTGGATTTGCAGACCCGAACTCCCATTTGTTCTAGTGCTTAAATTTCTGCTCGATTTTAATAGCATATCGATAGGCAACACTGAGTGATGAGATGTCCAGAAAATCCATTTCAGTTTGGATGTATTTGTGTAGAGCCCCACGATATTTCAGAACCAAATTTCGTTCGGAGTCTTTGATACCCAACTTGGTGCGCAAGGTATGGAAGGTATTGGTGAACTCCGAAACTGCTTGGTCCCTCTCTTGCCGCAGTGTGGTCAATCTCATGTACTAGTCCTCATAGTGTCCAACATGGTAATACTCTTCTTTTACCGCATCCACAAAAAAATACCAAGTGGGATCGGCCCCATATATTCCAGACTCCTCTGTGGAACTTTTCTCCCAATAAGTTTCCCACCAATGTTTGACATGAGGGAGAGCCTTAAGGAGTGCGAAGGTGATCTTTTCCTTGTCTGAAAAATTATGAACAAAGAAATAACCTTCTAGCAAATTTAATCATTTATCTAGGGCATCTGCATCTATTTGACCTTCAAATACGGGAATATCAAAATTAACCTGTACCTTGAAAGGCGAGGTGCCTCCAAAGTTTCCGCTTGATGAAGATGCGCCTGATGCTATCGGCAAGCATTGAAGAATGTGGGAAAAATTCTCCATCATTTCGTCCCTCTGTCGCGTGAGAGCTTGCTCAAGCAAAAGACTGATAGGATCGTCTGCTCCATCGTTTTTCTTTTCTTACACCATTGAGGGTTTCTTGGGTGTGCGAGAGAGATTGTCTTCAAGAGAGACAAGCTCGAGACCCAACTTGCTATAATCAGACCTCATCGGGGACATTCACTGAAAAAAACAATCAAGAGCAGCCTGCTCTGATACCACTGATCCGGATTATTTTCGGCACGAAATGAGAGCGGAGATATAATAAATAAATGCACAGAGATATTGCAGATATTCAATAATATAACTTAAATGTATCAGAGATGCAACCATAAACACAGGTATACAGTAATACGCGATTTCTATTAATCAGAGAAATGTACAGAGACTGTAAAAAAATACAGAGTGAAAGACTCGCTAGAATGGTGGCAACTTATCTCTGAGAAGAGATGTGACGGCTACTCTCATTCACAAGAAGATGGTTACAATGAGGCTTTGAAGGCCCTTTTACAATAAACGGAAATTCCAAAAGTCCTAGACATCCAAAAACCTAACCCTAGGAGATGAAGCGCCAAAAGTCATGTGGGCCCCGTTTGGGTAAGTTGGTGCATCAACTTCCCGGGGTCGTAACTTTTGCATACGATCTCCGTTTTAGGCGTGTGAT
>ML799163.1:69297-113510 GCA_009831015.1 Picea engelmannii
AAATTTAGGTGACCAAGTCTCCTATGCCACAACCAACTTTCATCATATTTGCTTAAGTTGCATTCTTCTTCTTCTTCCTCTTTTAAAACATAGACATTGTTTTCTGTTCTTATACCTTTTGCAACTAGCTTACCTGAATCCACGGATTTGATTTTACAGTCGTTAGAGGTAAAAACAACTTCACATCCTCGGTCACAGACTTGACTGACACTAAGCAGGTTATGTTTCAAATTCTCTACAAGCAACACATCTTGAGCTTTTCTTTTTCGCTTACTCAAACTCACAATTCCTTTACCTTTCACCTTTCCTGGTGCATCATTTCCAAAAGTTACATTCTCTGATTTGCTATCACTTAGAGTTAGAAACTTACTTCTATCTCCAGTCATGTGTTTGGAGCATCCACTGCCAATATACCAGGGATTCTTTTTATTTTGGGCTGATATCGCTAGTCCACATTTGTCATCTACTTTCTTCTTCCAGACTTTGACATTTTCATCAGTGGGATTCCGATCTGGGTTATATTTCTTTAAATGACAGTTTGTTTCCTTATGTCCATAATTATGACAGATGTAGCATTCTGGTTCACTGTATAAAAGATCATAACGATTGTTATGCTCATAACTATTGTTGTGTTTCTCCTGTGTCCTTCTTCCAATCATCACATGATTCACAATCTGTGATTGTTTGTTGCTTGGCTGTCTCAATCTTTGTTGTGGTAGATAGTTATTCATTGAGTATTTTAATTGTTTATATCTAAATCTTAGAGAACAATTTATATCTTTGTGTCCAAAATTAGAGCAGAAAAAACAATAACCATAGAAGAAATTTTTGTACCTTGAAAAAGTCTGTCTTCTTTGAGGAGGTCGATAAACTTTCTGGTCTACAAATTCTGTTCTGGGGTTTTTCCTTTCATTCCATCTTGATGGATGATCTTCTTTCTTTGTCTCTGCAGGGTGACTATTGTCAATGTTTGAGGATTTGACAAACTTGATAGAATTAGTGTTACTTGGATGATCACTACTTGATCCTTCTTCATATCCCAATCCAGCTTTCAACTTTGAATTTCTTTGCTGATTTAGAATGGAGGTTAATTCTTTTGATGCTTTTATACTTGGCATATTTTGATGATACAGTCCTTTGAATTTCTCCATTTCTTTTCTGGTCTTTACTATTTCTTCTTCTAGGTCTTCACACCTGAGTTTCTTCTCTGACAATTGTTGTTTCAGTATGTCTTCTATCTTCTTTGCCTCTTCTAATTCTACTTTCAGCAGAGCAAAATCTTCATCAGGTTCTTTACTGTCTTTTTCAAACTGTGTTAACACTTGTTTTAGCTTTCTGTTTTTAGATCTGAGTCTATCAATTTCTTCCAATGCGCTGATTAGTTATCCTTCCAAATCTACCACAACTTCTTCCTCATTATCATCACTGTCTGTGCTTTCATTATCATGATCCTGTTTGGCCATAAGTACAAATTCATTTGTCTTATCTTCACCGGATGAGTCACTATCGGTGTCTTCTGAGGAATTGTCATTATTTGCAACCAAACTTTTCTTCTTATTATATTTATTGTACTTGTACTTCTTTTCATCATCAGAGTTCTGGTCCTTTTTCTGATGGGGACACTTAGATGGAAAATGTCCTATCTTACCACAATTAAAGCATTTGAAGGGAAACTTCCCTTGATATTTTCCTGATCCTTTCTTTAACCTTCTCACAAATTTTGCCTCAATGTCATCAAATTCTGAATCGGTATTCTTGTCTGCTTTAAAAGATGCTTCTCTTGTACTGGATTTATCTTTGCTAATTCTCATTTCATATGCAGTTAGCGTTCCTAGAAGTTGATCAATGGATAGAGTTTTGATATCATTTAATTCTTCTATTGCAGAGACTTTTGGATTAAATTTATCAGGCAGGGATCCTAAAATCTTCTGAACTAATAGTGAGTCATCAAACGTCTCACCTAGACCCTTCATGGAATTTACGAGTTCTTCAACTCTTAAAAAATACTTGCTAATTGTTTCATATTCATTCATCTTTAGTTGTTCAAATTTCAATCTGTAGGTTTGAAGTTTGGCACCTTTTACTTTCTCATTTCCCTCATAACTGTTAATAAGTTTATCCCACATTGCTTTGGAAGTATCAAGATGCATCACCTTTACAAACTCAGCTTCAGCAAGTCCATTCAAGATAGAATTCATCCCCTTAGCATTAAAACTAAATTCTAACTTAGCATCCTTGGTGGCTAGCACAACAGGCTTTGTATATCTAGTCTCTACTACATCCCAAACATCAACACCCAAGGCCATTAAGTATGTTCTCATTCTAATCTTCCAGAAGCCAAAATTTGTTCCATCAAATAGAGGAGGCTTAGAAGCTGACGTCCCTTCATGACTTGTCATGTTTAATCTTACATAACTACCTTTAAATAAAAGGAACCCGCTCTGATACCAATTGTTGGAAATACTAAAACAACTGAGAGGGGGGGGGGTGAATCAGTTGTATGTGAGCTTAAACAATTTTATACCTTTTAAAACATTATTAATCTTTCTTCATGTGTCATCAACAATATAAAACATATGGACAGTAAAAGTAAAGATCATCAGTCACACATAAACTACACACAAAGACAGATTTTCACGAGGACACCCATAAAGGGAGAAAACCTCTTCTTCTTCGAAATGATAGGCAGTCTTTTTCTGTTCTATACATCATTTACAATTGAGCACCAAATCAATGTGAGGCTACTACCTCTGTTTTACAAGTTGCAACTTGTTTGAGAGTTCCAACTCTCTGGTTTCTCTAGCACCCACTAGAAGGAAGCACCAACTCCCTAAATATTCCAGCACCAAATGGATGGAAGCACCAACTTCCTGAATGTTCCAGCACCAACTGGATGGAAGCACCAACTTCCAGTTACACAGGCTCCAACCTGTATAACAAATAACACTTGTTCTCCCTAGCACCACCCTGCCACCCTAGTTTCTCTGGCCACAACCAGATGGAAGCTACAACTTGCTGTGTTCAAGATCCCACTTGAACCTCTGAGGACAACCGTCCTCCCGAGCACCTCCCAACCACCCTTGTTTCTCTGGCCACAACCAGATGGAAGCTACAACTTCCTGTGTTCAATCTCCCACTTGAACCTCTGAGGACAACAGTCCTCTCGAGCATCTCCCAACCAGCCTTAAATATCAAATAATGTATACACAGACAACTTATGCGGATAAATCACTTCTTACCATTATTTTTCTGTTCCGTAATTCTTCTCTTTCTCTGTCCACCCAACAAGTCTCCTCTGCATCACATTGTTCTGTCATTCTGCTCTTCTTCTGCTTGCTCTATCGTTCTGCTCTGCTTCTGCTCTATCGTTCTGCTCTGCTTCTGCTCTTCATTTCATCACATTCTGTACCTCATCTATAATGTCACACCACACATGTCCTTCTTACTGTTTGATTCTTTTTCCCTACAGAACGACCAACCCAATTCAGTCTCGTTCATATTCTTTTATACAAGCTACCTTGACGATTCCACTTCCCCTTCCAATCGGTAATACAAGGACATCTGTCTTGGCAACTAAAACACTAACTTATTTTTCATCATCAGTCCGTTTCTGTTAACTGATTCATAACTGAAGCATTAATGTGTGAGGAAGAACAACAACCCTCCGATCAATACTTGATCCAACGGTCTAGATCTAATCGAGATTTCACTCATCGCGATTTCGGCATTTGCGATGTCAAAATTCACAAGTCCTCCGGACTCACGATTCTCCGATTCTCGATGGCTCCTTTCATACACTATCCCTCATGAGCTTAGCTCCCGGTTAACGTGACCGTCACTCTGTGACCACATCCTTATCTCTGACAACTGGCCTCCACTATTCCACCGTCCTCCTTCACTGCTATGCTGACATCTGGCCCCCACTTATCGGGGTTTCGCGGATCGCGATTCTGACTTGCACAAAACTCTTGTCAACGGGATCCCCGATTTCCCGATGAACAAACTGGTGATGGCGCCTTGATCTTCGACACCTGTCCCTCAGATGGACGGTCCCGATCCCTCTGGGATTTCGAGACTTTCGATATCAAGTGACTTTGTCATTTCAAAGTCCCGATCGTCGATGCCTCTGCTGACGTCACACATGGTTTGACACATGTTATATCCTGCCACGTGTCACTCTGATTCGTGACTTACATGTTCCTGAAGTGTTGAATTTGCCTGACACCTGTCATTCCCTGGTTGTACCACGTGTCCCTAGCTGACGTGGTCTGCTGTCGTGAGTTGGATCAACGGTCTAGATCACATGTTGATTCTGACGGTTCAGATTCAATCGCGATTTCGCATATCGCAAAATCAGGGTTTTCGTTGCATTGTGTTCCTTGCATATTGAAATCCCGATGCCTGAAACTCTGATGAAGAAAATCAACGGTCCATATCTCATGATTTCTTTAACGGCTGCGATCAAATCGCGAAATCACATATCGCGATTTCGGGGTTTTCGTTGTCATTGTTCACGAGACTCGTGAAACTCCGATTCTCGATTCTCCGATGAAGCCTCTCCTCTTGTTCATGGGAACTTATCCTCCGTGTAACTTCCGTCAATCTGACGGCTGTCAGCGACTCTGCACCAAATCTAACGGCTCTCGCTGCGTGCACTCACTGCTTTCGATCATTCACCTCTCTGAACTTGTCTTCTATTTGCCTGTCATCTTCAATGTTGTACTTGCCATCAATGAGAAGCTTACGCTGCCTGTTCACCGAATTTGCCAACACACTCCCCCTTCACCACCTGCTGGTTATGGAAATATACCAGGAGAAACAATATCTACAGAGCTAGGAAGTTCCATAGCTTCCGTAACCCCTTTACAGTCCACTTTTGGACTCCCACATATGGGAGCCATATATGTTAGTGATCTCACCCCTATCTCCAGAGATGAGATCCCTCCTTCTGATTATTTTTTCAGCAAAAAGATGAAGGTTGTCCTAAAACAAGAAATGTATATGAGGGAGTGGGGTATGGTGAAGAAGCATAGGGCCTTGGTAGATGGCCAGAATTTGGAAGAGGAGGATTTCACTACAGAGGTAGCAGGTTCCATGGGAGCCATGGAAACAACAAACCTTTTTACTGTGGAAAACATGAGAACAAGGATAAAGAAGAGTAACCACATAATAGCTCAATTGCAAGACCAGTTAAAGAATGATGAGAAAAACATTAGAGAAGAGGTGAATAAAAGCTTGGATCAGGCCAGAGCTGTTGAAAGGAAATAAATTCAATCACTCAAATCAAGCTTAGATGAAATGAACTAGAGGATACAAGGAAGTCAGGTGCAGGTTACTCACCAAAAGGAACTCGTAAAACAACTACAAGCTAATTTAAATTTGACAGAAGGCCGGGTTGTAGACTTAAAGGCTTTCTAGCCCCTCTCGCTAGAAGCACATACAAAGATAGAAGCCGAGCAACATAAATTAATCTCCAAAATAGAGATCATCCAGAATTACTTTCAAGAGGTAAGCAAATCCCTTGATAATATTATTTTACTGGAAAAGGAGGCTAAAGAAGCAAGGAATACCTTCTAGAAAGCAGTTGCATGTTCAGGAAACAGAGATATGGCGAAAAATCAAAATCTTTATGTCACAGAATAGATAAGAGGAGACATCATGCTCAAGGTATGGGAAAGGAACATATCCAAAAACAAGAAGATAGTCAAATAAATCAAAGACAATTGTGAGGGAATATTTGATTCTTTGGATAAGAAAGCGTTAGGAATTGAAAGAAATGATTTCTCTGAGCCACTGGGGCAGATAAACATTGTGAAACAACAGTTGAACTGCAAAGAGGGCTCAAAGGAGATTCAAGTGGAAATCTCACAGTTGAAGGAAATCGATGCCAACCTAATAGACAGATGGCTGGTATAGCCCAATTTAAAGTTGCAAGTGAGCAGGTTTTTCGATAAAGGTTTTGAGGACTGGTTTCCAAAGGTACAAAGAAAGTTTTATCTGTTTGAGACTAAGGATCTTCCAACACCTCCTAGAAATTTTGTTCATTTTCTGGAGAAATGTATTGAATGTATAGCATCAAAGGAGGGAGAGACTTCAACTAAATAATGAAGTATCATTTGAAATCTTATACTATTGAAATGATAGACAAACAAAAGTTAATCATGCAACGGTTAAGGTTTCATTTTTGTAACTATTTTTCTCCTAAAAAGTAGGAGATTGCTAACCATCAAGTATTGATGACCTTGTATAAATACAAGGAGCGAAGACTGAAAGAAGCCTTTTTTCTTTCTCTAAAAAGGCATTGTGATGAAGTAATTTTAAAGAGACTTTGAATTAATAGAAATGCAGATTGAAGATTCCAGATTTTGTCAAGTCTGAGTTATGTGTTCCCCTTTCTTTTAATCTTTCTTTCATATATCTTATTGATGAATGCTTGGATACAATTTAGTACAACCTCTACTGTGGAAATTATCATTCTTGTTATTTAAATCATTTACAATTTTTTCTCTGTATCAGTTATCAGCAGATACAAGACCTGTGGATGTTAGATTTCAATATCATATACTTCTAATATTTTTCTGATTTTCATAGTCTTCTGTTACAACATGAGATTCCCGTTTAATTGATGCCTCACCTTGTCAATAGTTTTATGTTTTTCTTCATATCATGCATGTTTCCTTTTCTTTAAATTTAACTCAGATACCAGAAATGACCTACAATTTAGTCATCCTATTAATTTGTGTTTTAAAATCATTTTCTTTACATTGTGAAATAGAGATAACGAAGCCTGAAAAGAAAACGCAGAATTGTATCTTCCTTACCTTTATCCTTCATGACAGTATGAATTTCAAGGCAGCCTAACATCGAACCCGGTCTTTTGGATCAAACCAGGATTTCTCTAAATTTATTTAACACTATTTTACAAACAACAAATAACGGGGTTGAGTTAGAACGTTCATGGGTAGCAATTGAGAGAGATATCAACATTCAGGAAAACTGGAAATTTCAACAGAGACAGTTGAGAAACCAATTATAGCCCACCCCTTTTAATCATTGATTTTTCTGTCCTCAACTTCCTCTATCTTTTCAGATGGCTTGACGATATGCTTTAGAGCCTTAAAGTATAAACTCAAGAACAACACGATAATATGATATGAAGGATGATTCTTTTGTACTCATATGCTAGGTGTCTTTGGAGGCACTTTCTGAACTTGCTCTTATGTTTCTGTTGGATCCTCTTCATCTTCCCCTTCTACTTATTTTTCATCTTCTACTTCTTCTTCGTAAAGCTGTTCCATTGATTCATTTTCTTCTTCCTTTAATTCTTGTCTACTTGTTTCATCAATTGTTATGTTGATGCTTTCCACAACTTTGTTCAATCTCAGGTTGTAACACTTGTATGCTTTCCTTGTACTTGAGTAACCAACATGCACTCCTTTGTCCACACGATAGTCATACTTTCTCATTTTGCCATCTTCTCTTTTGAGGCAGAATTTGCTTCCAAAAACTCTAAAGTTCTTCACATTTGCTGGTCTTCCTTTCCATAGCTCGTAGGGAGTTTTGTCAGTGTTGTTTCTGAGCATTACTCTATTTTGAATGTGAATTGTTGTATGCACTCTCTGTATCCAAAAGATATCTGTCAATTTGGAATCCATTAGAATTGTTCGAGCCATTTCCTATACTGTCATGTTCTTTTTTTCAACAACTCCATTCTGTTGAGGTGTCCTAGCAACATAGAATTTCCTTTTTATTCCATGCCTGCTACAGTAGTCCATAAATTCCTTTGAAGTGAACTCTCCTCCATTATCAAATCTCAAGCATTTGATTTTTGAATCCATTTCATTTTCAACCATTTCCTTGTAGACCTTGAAGTTTTCAAAAGCTTCTGACTTATTCTTGAGAAAGCAAACTGCAGTCATTCTTGTATAATCATCAAATAATAACATAAAGTATTTTGTTGGTTGTGGAGCCTGATTATCTTCCTGATTCAGAGGTCTTTTGTTTTCAGTTGTGTTTATACCCCATGGAGTATTTACACCCCAGAAGCATGTACACTCTTCCACGTAGGGGAGTGCAGAGGGGGGTTACCCCCTCTGTGGGGTCCGAGGGCAAGTGGGTCCCCGACGGGGGTTCGAGGGGCAAGCAGGTCCCCAAAGGAAAAATTGCCTTGTAAATGTATATTGTAATTTCATTGTAAATCTGGACCATTCATTATAAGGTTGAATATCTAACAGTAGAAATTATGTTAGGGTTTTTTCCCTAGAAGGCAACCCTCTGTTATGAGGGAAAGGTATTGTGGCTATGCATGACTGTGAATATTGTATTCTGAGATAGAAGACTGTGAGAGAAAGAAGAGGAATTTACAGCGGGTTTGTTGTAGGTTGTATCCCTTCATTTGTTGGATAATAATAAAGGAAGGACCTGTCAATTTCTCTGGTGGATGTAGCCCACACTGGGTGAACCATGTAAATCTATGTCTCTATTGTATTGCGTATCTTCTGTGTTTTGTTTCCGCATTTGTTTTATTTTATTGCTCCATGGTCCTATTTTTCTAACAACTAGTATCAGAGGGAAAGGTAACTTGCAGGAAAGGAGGGTTCCTGGTTTGAGTGGGAGAAATGGCGGAAGATGGAAATTTAGGGTCAAGAAATTTAACGACCAAAACCACCAGTTATGGAAAATGTAGATGGAATATTATTTATATCAGAAGGATCTATTCCTACCATTGGGCAGAGTAGAAAAGAAGACGATGTCCATGAAGGAAGAAGAATGGGAGATTCTTGACAGAAAGGCTCTAGGAACGATATGGCTGAGCCTGGTAGCGTCGATGGCTTTCAATATTTCGAAAGAAAAGACAATGAAGGATTTGATGGACACATTAGCTAAATTGTATGAAAAACCCTCGGTGTCCAATAAGGTATTTCTAATGAAGAGATTATTTAATATAAATATGTGAGAAGGTGGGTCTCTTGTAGATCATTTAAATGATTTTAATACAGTTACTAATCAACTAAGTTCTGTAAAAGTGGACTTTGATGATGAGGTCAGGTCTATTCTAATCTTGTGCTCATTCCCAGAAAGATGAAATGAATTGGTCATGGTTGTAAGTAACTTTGTCTCTGGTTCAAATACTTTAAAATTTGATGATGTTGTTGGTGTTATCATTAGTGAGGAAATGCGACGGAAAAGAACAGGTGAGACATCAGGTAATGCGTTGAACATGGAGAACAGGGGAATACAAAAGGATAGAAAAAAGGGCCCAGGGAACCACGGGAATTCTAGGAATGGAAGATCCAAATCCAGAATTGGAAATATAGAGTGTTGGAATTGTGGGAAGAAAGGACATACGAAGAAAGACTGCAGAGCTCCAAAGAAACAAAGAGATGGACAGTAGGAGAGAAATCAAGAAGCAAATGTAACAGGTGATGTGTTACAAGATGCTTTGATTCTTTCTGTAGATAATATTTCTGAGTCTTGGGTAGTAGATTCAGGGACTTCATTTCATGCCACACCCCATAGGAAACATTTTCTAGATTATGTTCAAGGTGATTTTGGACACATTCATTTGGGTGACGATGCACCATGCAAAATTGTTGTAATGGGAAAGGTAAAAATAAAGCAACACAATGGAAACCAATGGTTGTTGAAAGAGGTAAGACATGTTCCAGGTTTAAGGAAAAATCTAATTTCAATAGGGAAATTGGAAAGTGAATTTTTTATATCCATATTTACAGATAAGACGTGGAAGGTCATCAAAGGATCACTGGTGATAGAAAAAGGAGAGAAGGTAGGTACATTGTATTTATGTACTGGTAATACTGACTCTTCAATATCTTTAGATTCTACAAGAGCGTATACAACACTGTGGAATCATAGGCTGGGACACATGAGTGAGAAGGGAATGCAGATACTTCACAAAATAAATTTGTTGCCAGATTTTAAACAAATTGATTTGGACTTCTGTGAGCATTGTGTTTATGGAAAATAGAAGAGAGTCAGATTTCTCAGATTTGGAAAAGAAAACAAGAATGAAAGGTTAGTGCTTGTCCATATAGATGTATGGGGACCAAATCAGGTATCATCTCTTGGTGGATCTTGTTATTATGTTACTTTTATTGATGATGCAACTAGAAAAACTTGGGTTTATTGCATTCGACAAAAATCTGATGTTTTTGATACTTTGAAGAAATGGAAAGCTTTGGTTGAGAATGAGACAGGAATATTTTTGAAGTGTCTCAGATCAGATAATGGAGGTGAATATTGCAGCAAGGAGTTTGATGATTACTGTTCATACCATGGGATTTGTAGAAAGAAGACAGTTCCAAGAACACCACAAGAAAATGGTGTGTCTGTTGGCAAGTTTACAGGAACAATGCGCTTGTCATTGATGGAAAGAACACACAGGAAGGAGAAGCTCGAGAGGAGAAGTGACAGTGATCGTTGGATCACCCATTCCAAATTCTCAATGGCCGTCAGATCTGAATTCAAACAGGAGGAGCGTGTAGATGGAGGATAGATCTCAAGCATTAGATCTGAGCGTAGGGACCGACCGTCATGGGATATAGGTGAACTTGCATGATCTTTAAAGTTCAACACGAAGCGGGCTTACAATGTCCTGAAAACAGGAGGACCATCCATCATCGGGCAAGATGCGTGGCTACAGTTCAACATTTCACTGACTAGAAATTCAAAGGAAGGAAGCTCTCTAACCTTCCAACTCATGATATGTGAAATCGTGATAAGATCTGGGCCGTCAGATCTGGATTAATTATGAAGAACCAACAACCGTTAGATCTGGTGAAGCTGTAAGGCGAATAAAACTAGGAGTCATCCAAATATCCAAAACTGTGAAGGAATCCTAGCCATCCATCGAGGACAGTCATGGGTCATTGGATCCAGAGGACACATGTCGAAAGATTGTCATTTTGCTGAATAGAAAGTCAAAGGCATGAGGTGCTCTATTCTTCCAACTCGCAAAACGCGAAATGATCTAAGTCGTCAGATTGAGGATAAATCTGGTTCGTCGATCCAAGAAGGACACGTGGAAAAATATCATCTCTTCGTTGACTGGAAATTCAAAGGAATGAGGTGTTCTAACCTCTCGAACTCGCGATATGAGAAATCGTGAAATAATCTTAGCCATTGGATCAAGGATGAATCTAGGCCATCATATCCAGTAGGTAGTTCATGAAATACCACGTCAGAAAGGATATGTGGCAGTCTACGTCAACAAGGACATGTGGCACAATCATACAAGGACAAGTTTCAAGTTTACTCGACATTTTAGGCCACTGGAAATCACAATTCTGAGTGACATGTGGCATCCACTTGGCTTATGAAACGTCATTGAGTGATGCAAGAATGACATCACTCTGGGAGTTTAGTTTCGAGAGTTTTAGCATCAATACTCCCCCAAAGTCTCGAAAGCTAAAGTTCCAGGATGGAGGATAGCCGTCTGATCACCATGGATTGTGGACCATTGATTTGAAGAGCGAAGCACTCAAATGACTAGCCAATGGTCATATCTCGTGGTCACATCGTCAAGAGCTGGAGAGCAGAGATAGAGATGCCAAGCTCCATTTCGGAGTTTGCAATATGGAGAGTCATGAAGTCTCACCACAATATTGTCAAAATTGTGAAACATGAAACAATGATTCAATCTGAGTCATTGATCAAGAGAAAGCGTGAACCGTTGATCTGGATCCATTTTCGGAGTTTCGGTGATCGCAACTTGGAGTGTCGAGACCCTTCATCACAGGAATGCCAAAATGTGAAATGCCTTTTTGGCGTAGGCTGTGGTCACCGCTAGTGGTCATGTTGTAGGAAGGAGCTAGAGTAGCCAAGCTCCATTTCAGGGTTCACAATATGAGGAGTCAAGGGGACTCACGAGAGAAAACCCAAAATGTGAAATCACGAAATGCCTTTTTGAATAGGGATGTGGTCACAACCATTGGTCACATCGTCAAAGGTTTAAGGGAGGATCTATCATGCAGCTAAGCTCCATTTAAGAGATCGCGACTTGGAGAGTCGAGATGCCTCATCCTGAGATCCCCGAAATGTGAGTAGTGAAAGCACCTTATGAATAGGAATTTGGTCACCACCAGAGGTCACCTGAAAGGAAGGGGCTTAGCCAGAAGATCTCGCGCCCATTGTGAAGTTTTCTTCAGGAAGAGAGAAGGCGCCAAAACGCATGAATGCACAGAGTTTCTCTCAGTAACTGCTAGAACAAAGTGATTGCATCCGCCAAAGAATTTGAGGAGCTGTAGGGTGGCTGTGAGAGGAGCCAAAGAGCCTCGGTGTAACTATTAGAGATCATTGATGGTTTCTGCGAGAGAATTCAAAGAGTCTTCAGGGTGATCGACAGAGAAGACGAAGAGTCTTGAGGCAACTGCCAATGGAGTGTAAACTCATCATAGAGTCGATTGACATATGGAAAAGGGTCGAAGACTATTACAGTCTGTAAAGCCAAAATATCTCAAGAGAAGGGCCAGTGATGATGAACACAATGAAGTGTATGCAGTGGGATAGTGCATGGAGGATTCACAAGGTGCAGAACAAAGAAGAGACTGAGGCTACATTTTTTTTAAGAGTGTGTTATGCAGGTAGAAGAAGGGAGTCTTGAGGAGAAACAACACAACATAAGGAAAGAACAGAGATGCATTACTGATACAGTAAAAAAAGGCTGATATGGACATGCAGAGATATAGCAGAAGATAAGAAATCTCAAGGAGATGCAAGAAGAGAGACACTGATACAAGAAAGTAGAGCAACATAACAAAACATTGATAAGCCTGGTAAGCCAGTGAAAACTATTGAATCATTGTAATAAATTCACAGAAAGCAAAGTTTTATATTTCAGGGTGGTTGGGAGGTGCTAGGGAGGAATGTTGTCCTCTGAGTGTCAAGTGGGTGCTTGAACACAGGGAGTTGTAGCTACCATCTGGTAGAAGCCAGAGAAACCAGGGTGGCAGGGTGGTGCTAGGGAGAACATTGGTTCTCTGTTATACAGTTTGGTGACTGTGTGACTGGAAGTTGGTGCTTGAGCAGTGAGGGAGTTGGTACTTCCTTCTAGTGGGTTCTAGAGAAACCAGAGAGTTGGTGCTCTCAACAAGTAGCAACTTGCAAAAACAAAGGTGGTAGCCTCATTATGAGTTGGTTCTCATAAGAATGAAAATGTACAGAAAATAATTATCATATAAAGAAGAAGAGGTTTTCACCCTTTATGGGTTTCCTCAGGAATATCTGTCTCTGTAATATACATGTGTGTGATTGATGTTGAATACTGCACTTCTTATTTATTGTGATAATCATTGAGAAGTTCTATAATAAATTTAAAAAATGGATATAATTGTTTAAGCACAGTAACAACTGATTCACCCCACCTCTCAGTTGTCCAACAATGTCAGAAAGGATGAACATGATGATCCTTTCTTAATGTGACAATTTATGCTTCCAAATTTCCAATGATCATGTCTCTTCCTTCTAGTTGTTCTTTGAGTGCTTCTTCAATTATTTTATCTTCTTCAATTTGAACCTTCAAATTTGTAATCATTTGTTCTAGTTCCCGAGTGTCTTCTTTCTTGTCTAGTTTCACTTGTATTTTCTTGTTTTTCATCTTTTCTCTTCTGATAACTTCTATGGAACACGAAAATTCTTCTTGGTAGTCAACTTCTACCTCTTCATATTATTCTTAGGAGTCTTATTTATCAGAGTATTCTACTGCCATGAATAGAACTCTTTCTGTCTCACTGTCACTAACTTCATCTTAATCTGATGATGAGATGCCTTCTTTGGTGCATAAGATTTTCTTGAAAACTTTCTTTGTGGTTCTTTTTCCTTTATATGTTTGTTTGCTATTTGAGTAACCTTCATCATTTATCTTTTTATCACGAGGACATTTGTTATCAAAATGACCAATACCATCACAATTAAAAAAAATCAAAGGAAACTTACCTCTATACCTGCCGTTGGTTCCCTTGTTCAATCTTCTGACAAAGTTGGCCACTTCTTCATCATCTTACGAGACGTCACTGCTTTTGCTATGTTCTTTTTCATTTTTCTTTGACCTTTTGGATGCTTTGAAGGATGATTCTCTTATATCTGGGTTTTCCTGTTCATTTCTCATTTCATATGCTGTGAATATTCCATGTAGTTCGTCCATGCTTATTGAGTTTAAATCTTCTCTTTCTTCTAGTGTTGATATCTTAGGGTCAAATATCATAGGAAGAGATCTTAGTACCTTTTGAACAATTACAAATTCTTTGATTTCTTCTCCCAATCCCAAGATTGCATTTATTGTTTCATCGAGTCATAAAAAGTAAGCTGCAATATTCTCATCTTCCTTCATCTTTAGTTGTTCGAACTGACCCCTATAAGTTTGAATCTTTTCTACTTTGACTTTTGAATCTCCTTCATAAATATTTCGAAGTTTGTCCCAAATATCTTTAGTGGATTTACAATGTGAAACTTTGGTGAATACCGATTATCCATGACCATTCAGAAGTGCATTTGTGTCTTTGGAATTATTCTGATTGAGTTTCATTGTTTTGTCATTTGTCGACGGAACTGCTGTTGCTGTGTATCCATCTACAATTGATTGCCAAATATCAAATCCCTGTGCATGTATTTATGTCTTCATCCTTATGCTCCAAAATGCATACTTCTGTCCATAAAACTGTGGTATTCCATTTTTATACATGTTGTTTCCCTCCATGATCTACCTTTTAGTGATTAAACTGATTTATGAAGGAACCTGCTCTGATACCAATTTTTGGATTACTGAGAGGGGGGGTGAATCAGTAATAGAGAAATCTAATCGTTTTTAACCATATAATGAAAGTATTATTTCAATGTAGCATTATCATCCAATATTTTCACAGTAAATAAACAATGAACAAATGAACAATCATACACATACATAGTACACCAATGTTTTTACGTGGAAACCTAAAACGGGAGAAAGACACATAATGATTTTTCTTATATGTCTTGAAGAATTAGATTCATTGGAAGCACCAACTTCCTTTGTTTTCCAGCTGCAAATGGAAGGAGGCTCCAAACCCCTAGTTTCTTAGAATACAACCTGAGGGAAGATCCAAACCCCCAATTCTCTGGCTACAACTAGAAGGAGGCCACAACCCCCTATGTTCTTTGGCTACAACTGGAAGGTGGCTACAACCACATGTCCTTGCCTCGTCCAACCACCCTGACGTATAAGTAGAATGATGGAACCACTGTCACACTATCACTATGATATATACTGATGTACTCCCTTACCAATAAACCTGCACCAAACAACCTATACCAATAACCTCAAACATGCATCAACATGTACCTCAACCTGTAATCAACATGTACCATAAACAAGTGCATCAACAATGCACCAACCTGTACCTCAACCTCAACCAAAATACCTCCTCAATTTCATCATCCAAATTTGATTTGTAAATCTGTAATAGACCTATTGTATATGATCATATACCTGCAAACCTTCCTTAACTTTAACAACAAGAGACTAGCATTTTCGTCAAACTTTACTTTAGTCTCACATGACTAGTTTTAGATTAGTCAACAACCCTAACTTGAAATAATCATAACTACGTACCTGTAATGAATAAAGATCTGAAAATAGTACACAATGTTCTTCAGTGTGTTTTATGCAATTCCTCCAGGTGTCACTACTTGGAACCTCTCAAAAAAGGAGTTATAGAAAAACTGGCATACCTTGTTGAATTCTGGCTTATTCTAGAGAGAGAACTTGTAGAGTGTGATCCACACATAATATTTGTTGTATAGATCTGAAAATTGTACATAGAATACTACAGACTACACTCTAACCAACACATTTTGTCTTACTGAATTTGGATATGTTATGAAGAAGTTATGAAATTTTTACTTGAAACACCTGTTTTAGACTAGTTTCAGGACAAGCCACAAACCCTATTTTCTACGAAGTGTAACTCCAAAAATACAACGACTCACAAGTCGAAATTCGTACCAAATCTACTTGGATATGTTTCCTCAATGGCCTCTCAATTTCACGGTCTGAATCATTCTAGAAAAAATGTTATTGCGAAAATGGTGAGATGACCTGTAAATAACATACCTTAGAAAGCATTATCAAAATAATTTATCCACCTTTGTATTTCGTCCTTCTTTAATTCACCTTCCCTCTGAAATTCAGCTTAGATATACTTTGGTTACCTCAGTCACCTAAAGATATTCAATATGCTCAAGTGTGGTTAAAATGATAGAGCCTTCTCTCTTATTTATACTTTCATGTAGCTTCCTTAGAAGCATATTGTAGACTACTTTGTCCACATAGTCACCTATGTCCAACTTTGCCCAATTTTCCACTTGTCCATATATCCAATAGCCACTTGACTACTTAACCCATTTTCCTCATTTTAGGGTTAACCTTTTTATAACCACTTTCCCTAATTAGAAATTTCTCCATTTACTTTATTATTTAAATAATCATCCTTGACTTTGTCAGTTCACTTTATTATTTAAATAATACTCTTTGACTTTGTCACTTCACTTTATTATTTAAATAATCCTCTTTGACTTTGTCATTTCACTTTATTATTTAAATAATTTCTTCTTTGTGAGCACTTTGACTTCTTTGACCTTTTTGGGCTTCAAGCCAACATTTGAGGGTCCTCCAACTTCATAAGGCGATAACTCTTAAACCTTGATGAGTTATGTGACGATCCAGATACCACCAGAAATGACATGACATGTACTATCCATATAGAATAGTATTACCTGCAAATATATCAAAACTCATAACATTATACATCAAACAAACATGGGTCCATTACGCAAACCTTTGTGCTACCAGAATTTTCTACCGGACTTTCTTCAAGGGTTGACACCAATGAAAACCAACCCAATTAATCAACCCAAGGAATGAAATCATGGATTTTTTTATTATGGGTAAATGACAATTTTGAAATATCTCATGTTCTTTCAGGTTCTATCATTATCCCATCCTTAGACACAACAAATCCCATTAGTTTTCCTTCATTTACTGTAAATATGGATTTATTAGGGTTTAGAGAAATTCCATATCTCCTGCATATGTTGAATATTTTCCCCAGGTCGGATACATAATCTTTTTTGTCTTTGGAGAACATAATAAAATCATCTAGATACACCACCACACAGTTTCCAATTAGTCCTCTGAATGCAATATCCATGACTCTTTGGAAAGTTACCCCTACATTTATTAATCTGAATGGCATTTTCTTATAGGAATAAGTTCACCATTTCATTCGAAAAGCAATTTTCAATTGGTCATCATGGGAAACCAATAATTGATTATAACTAGAGAAACCATCTAACAGGGAAAACATTTCAGAACCATAAACACATTGTAAAATATGCTCCATGGGTGGTACAAGATAATTGTCCTTTTCTGAGGCCTTATTCAAGTTTCTGAAATCAAAACATAGTCTAATATACCCATTCTTTTTCCTCACAAGTACAAGGTTAGTTATGCATTGGGTGTGCCTAACTGGAAAAATAATTCTTACTGTCAAGAGTTTGTTTAGTTCTACCTTTACTTGAGGTTCTAAATTTAGATGCATCTTCCTTAGTTTTGGTTGGAAAGGTTTTATTTGAGACTTCATGGGGATGATATAATGAATGATCTATGTGTCATATGTTTTGAGATCATCATATGTTCAAGAAAAAATATATTTATAATCCTTGAATAGATTGATGAAGGCTTTCTTTTCAGCTAGGGAACAATTTTTTCCAAGGTTGAAATATTGTGGTGTGGTGCTTGTTCCCAGATTTATCACTTCAAACTGCATAGCTAAGTTGTTTGTTTTACAATTTGTAACCTTCTTGAACTTGTCTTGGATATCATAAACATTTTCAAGCCTTACCAATTTTTTGGGATATTTTTGATCGGAGTAACTTTTCTCCCCACTACTTGTCTGATTGATTTTGGTGAATCATAATTCACATATTGATCATGTTGACCTTCATCTTTGACAAAATATTTGAATTTATCTTCAATATGTAGAAAACTTGTGATTTTTAGGTTACAATCAAAGAATCTCTAGTTGGTTATGTTGTTAGGAACTGAGGGCCTATACAATGGTTCCATAGAAAATGTATAAAACATTATTCCTTCTAATGGAGTCAATTTAGATGCAACATTAGCTAACAAATTTTCATCATAATTTAAAGAACTAGGAACATGACTAATGTTAAATGCATCAAAGTTATTGATCAGGTCCCATACCTCTTGCTGGTAATTTTTAAAGTGAATTGAAAGAAATGGATAGTATTTCTTACTTGTATTATCACAATTTATGAGTCACCAAATACTTTTATCTTTCTCACCTTCATGTCTACTTCTTTTTTAAGTCCTTGTATGAGCACTTCATATTCAAAATTATTATTTGTGCGTTGGAATTCAAGTCTACATGAAATTAAATTTCTATTGCCACTAGGGTATTTCAGTATGCAACCAACACATACACCTTCAAGAGACTTGGATCCATCTAAAAATAGAGTCCACATGTTAGGATCACCTTTAGATTTATTTTGGGACTCAAGGTTTGTTTTATTTTCTGAATTTTTTGGGTTAGTAGAATTAGCATACACATCTAATTTACTCCTAGAAACTATGTTAATTTGTACATCAGAGTTAGTATCAATTATATGTGCTATATCACAACTAAGCTTAACAATCTGGGTGTAATGAAGGATTTCAGATTGTGTGAATGATTCCGCATGAAGAGAAATTTCAACAGTGTGATTTCCAAAGAAAGAATCATAAATGTAGTTTCCTAAAATTGAAGGATTGAAAATTATGGAATCATTAGGATCATTTAAATCTATCACTACGTGTTTCATAAACCGTTCCTTGTCTAATTAGATTTGATTTGGTTTCCCATTATAAGGCAGCCATAAATGTGACCAATCATTAGCAAAGTATCTAGTCAACATAGCAGACCAATCTCTGCTCAGGAGAAATCTGTATGTGTCTGGAATTTCAACCACTGTGATATCAATTGTTTGATGTACCTTTGGATTGGATGCTAATATTATCCAAACATTGTTTAATTCCCCTATGACCTTAACAATTGATCTGTCTAACTTTATGATTTGGATATCCAATTCTTCAAGTTTGGCATTTAGTTTTTCACAAACTTTAAGGGGCATGAAATTTGAAGAAGCTCCCGAATCCACCATGCAATTATGAACATTTCTATTGAATACTTCAAAGGTCAACAAAAATGGTTGCATTTACAGCTGATTGTTTTTTAGGTGTTGTCTTTTTAGTAGTTTGACCAACTTTTCTTTTTCCTTTACTTCCTCCCACATTAGCCTCTTTGGTATTACTGGAAGTAGTACCTTGTAGAGTTCTAATGAAATTGTCTTGGATCTGGGGTAAATTCATAAGTTCAAACAGTGAAAAATTGGCTTTTGCTCTTTTTAAATCTTCCAAGAAATCATAATCTAGTTTAGATGTAGGGGTAGAATACACAGTTGGTTTATCACCAGATGATGCCTTATGAGTATTGGATGTTGCCTTTGTGGGATTAGAAGTTGAAGGAGAATTTGAGGATGAAGTCTTACTTCCAATCCTCATGGTTAGTACATTTTGGGACATATGTATCTCTTCAACATATTCCTCTTCCCCTTCTTATAATCCAAAAGAAATATCCCAAAAGAATTGACCTCCTTTTCATTAGGCTTATTAGTGTCATGGGACTGATCTTGTTGTTCTTTCCCCCCTCTTTTTCGTCATCTTCCTTATATTCATTAAGGGTGTTAGTTTCCCAAGCTTTGAAGGATTTTATAAAATATTCTACATTTATGCCTTATGTAGGAGGGGTGGTTTTTGTGGTAGGGGGAGTACTCTTCTTGGGAAGAAATTTGAAGATTTTTTTAGGGTTGGAACTATTTTCTCCAGTGTTTTTCTTCAAGTTGATGATTTCATTGGAAAGTTTCTTGACAATTCATTGTAGTGTTTCCATATCTGTGGATTCTTGATCCTTCTTATATTCAAGGGGTTTTGGTTATGACAACCTTGTTTTTGGTACCGATTTGATCTTTTGAAGCCTCAAATCCAAGATTAACTTTAAGACCGAGCATGTCCTTTTCAACCTTAATAGCTTCTGTGAAGGTGGCTTCCAGAGTATTATTTTCATCCCTTTTTACAAATGTTTCCATGGAAACAGGAAGAGATGAGGTATAAATCTCTATTGAAACATCTTCAGTGGGCTTGGAGGCATGGGGAATCTTATTTATTAATGTGAGAAACCTTTTATTGAAATATTTAACTTTTTCCTTTACTTCCATTTTAATCCTTGAAAGATCTAGAACTAAAGTTTTTGGCGTTTTATCTTCACCAAAGTTTTCAATAAAAGTTGTTTCAAAAGCAATCCAACTAGTGATTGAATCTTGAGATAAAGAGAAGTACTAGGTAGAAGCTTTGTTCTCAAACATATAAGGGAAGAGTATGCAAACGACATATTCATGCTCTACATCCATTAACTTGAAAACAAACATAAAATTTTTGATATGGTCTTCGATAGGGCCATTCTTGTCAAGGTCAAACTTGGGAAGAAATTTCTTTGGGTGCTTGAGTAGCTGGTGGATTGCCCCAGGCATTACAACAACATCTGGAACCATCCATGGTTGATTATTTTGTTGGTTAGCATTAGCTCCAGCCATCAATTGAGGGTTTTGTGGGATTACCCCTTCCCCTTCTCCTTCAGTATCGTCTTCGGTTTCACCTTTGGGTGTCTTGGGTGGAGATTCGAGAGGAATGGGAGGTTGACCACCCCTAGCTAAAAGGTAGTTTTCTAGTTCAAATTTCGAGGACTCCAATACTCCTCATAATGATTTTGGAAGTCGATAACCAGGTGTCCTGACGTTTAGGATACCTTCATGGGTTTAAGGAATCTCAAGGGTTGGTTCTTACCATGTAGGTTTTCTATTCCCCTCGGGTACCTAAAATTCAAGAAGGTGTTGCTCGATTTGTTTACTCAACTGGCGGGTTAGTACTCCCTCGCAGGTTTGTTTTATTACTAGTTCAAGGTTTGCATCTTAGAGTGAATGGAAAGTTGGTGACAAGGGCTCATACAAAATAAAACCTCATTGAGTAGATACTTGTGCAAGAGTATTCATAGAGTATGAATAAGGATCAAATATTTGCTTAGGCTCATCTTGCTGGGAATCACTATGCTGGGTCGGGTTTTATAAAGAATTTGAACAAGTATGATTTTGCAATTTTTTAGTATCCATTTAGTTTGATGACCCTCCTTCTAGCACCATTTTTGTTGATAGGTTTTAATTTCCTATCAATCAATTAAGGGAGAACGACCAATGGCAGGTACCAATTAGACCTACTCTCATTTTGAATAGCATTTATAACCAGTATGTGGGCCTGATTTCTACTCTATTTTTTTTTTCTAATATGATTAAGAGAATAGAATGTTCTCAAATGAATTTAATTCTGAAGTAAAACAAAATCTAACTAATGCTATATATGACTATTCTAATCCTACTTTATGTCTATATATCCCATCTTAATAAGGAGCAAACTAAAACAGTATGAGCACAGTGAAGCATGATATTACTAGAAAAAGAATAAATTCATATATGCAAATAATAAATTAGCATAACAATGACAAAGATACAACAACAATTAATTGCATATTATACCAATGACATTGTTTATGTACCCATAAGTAAATCCGTGAAAACATCAACATTAAGAACATAGTGAAGAAATTATTCATACAACTATGTCCTATAACATCAAAGCCTCAGACATATGCACAAAGATAAATCTTAAATACACATGTTTGAATAAAAAATATCCAAAGAAGTATCTTTTTCTATTCATTCAACAGTAAAAGTATTGTTCCGATACACAACGGGCAAAATTAATCTTCCTCTTGTAGTTCCCTATTTTATAAAACATGAGAGACTGTATACATTTGGTAATTGTCATCATGTAAGATGATAGTTATGACTTATTGTTTCACATTCCTTTTCAAAATTTATACCTTCTAAGAATAATCAAATGAGAAGATTCTTTTACAAAATGCAATAATCATGATAGTTTCTACAGTTCCATTTTATCTCTATATTCTTTCCATAGTCTTCCATGATTGTCTCTAGTTTCCTTAGATACATATTCTCCAGGTCCAACTCACCATCATAGATCTTAGTTGTCACTTCTAGCTTTAAATTCTACTATGTCTTCTTGATAAAATCTTTGGCCAATGTGATCAGTCTCATCGGCTTCATCAAATGTTCATTTAAGAATTCTTTGATAACCTATGCAATCGACTCAATAATGTCTGATATGAAATCCCTTCTTTCATCAACTTCTGCTATCCTTACTTCACTAGGGGATACATCATCAATGCTTGGCATGATATCCATCCCAAATTCTTTCAGTAACTCATCATATGCATTCCATAATCTCTTGTAGGTTTTGGTCACTGTATTTTGAATTCTCTTGATGTCCTCTAGGAGGGGTTTCTGGGTATCGAACATGACTTGATTTTTTATCTTTTGTTTGGCAGTATAGAGTGACAAGGTACTTGTTGGGTTACTATATACACTTTTCCAATACACAATTCTATCAAAAGAATCCCAAACCTTCTGATATTTGTATCTCATTCCCTCCAGCTAGTGTAATAACTTAGTTTGATCATCTTTGTTTCTTTGGATATAATTTAGGACAAAAAAACATTTATTTTGCACCAATTTCAGTTCTTCATTAATGAATTTGGATTCTTCCTTTATAGTATCCAAGATGAGAGCTCCTGTTTGATTTTCTTTTAGAGATTTTTCAAGTTTTTCTTTATCTTGTTTCAATCCTAGGATTTTATGTTCCATATGTTCTATGAACTTGCTAGCTTCTATACGTTTTGTATGCAAGCTGGCTAACTCCTATGCATGACTAGATTTTAGTTGCTTTGTCTCTTGGGAATGTGCCAACTTAAGGGCATACAATTCTCCCTTATGTAGGTCTTCAATGACGTGGGTATTTTTCTTGAATTTTTCATTCAGTTTGTTAGTTCGAAGTTGAAATGATTTTTCCATCTCTTCTTTGTAATGTTTATCTGTTGAGATGACTTCTCTTTTTAACTCTTCAATAATATTTTCTCTCTGTGTCCTCAACACTTCTTGCAATTAAATTATTATGGTATGTGAGGTGTCCAATGCAATAGAGAGTTCATATATAGACATTGTATTTTCCCCTACAAATGCATTAAGAGCAAAAACATATTGTATATAATTGTCTTTGGGGTCTGAGCTTGCTCTCCATCCAATGGACCTTTTGGAAGATACTTGGTTGAGATCTGTCTCTCACTTCTTCCTTTTGTTTGATATTTTCTCTACTCCTTTATTCTTGTTTCTATAGTAGTATTCTCCCACTACTACTACAACCTAATCCAATTCTAGCACCTGAGAGGAAAAAGAGAAGTTCCCTGGGATTGCCATCAGGGGTGTACACTGATCCATATTATTTTGATAACGACATGAAGGTAGAAATATAAAAGAGATATAACAAGGATATACACATAGATATTTCAAGGAACACAGTAATATAGTAAAACAATAAAAATTATATTCTATTAATGAATGTCTAGAATACAAAAGATTGTAAAATGCAAATCACACAAGATAGCTAGAATGGTGGTAGCTTATCTCTGAAGAGACATGTGTCAGATACATTCATTCACAATAAGATAATTACAATGAGGCTCCAAAGTATTTTTTAAAATAAATCATAAATGAGAAAACCCTAAACATCCAAAACCCTAACCCCAGAAGATGAAACATCAAAAGGTTTGTGGGCCCCGATGGGGGTAGTTGATATGTCAACTTCCCGAGAGCACAATTTTTGCATAGAATCTTTGTTTGGGGAAATCGATACCCCGTCAGAAAGGTCTAGCCAAGGAGTACACATTTCGAATGGCTCATCACATTTGAGTCACTGGGAAGTAAAAAAAATGTCGTTTAGCTCCTCAAAACGACCCCTGAAGTTTGGGACCTGAAAATTTGTAAAACAACTGCCAAGATGGAAACTGTAATTTGAGCCAGTGGAACAAATGGGAGGCCATAGATTTGCACCTAGATCATTCCTCCACACTTAGGAATAAATGGTCTCCATTGGTTTAAGTTCCTCCATCATATGGGGAAACTTCTACTAAATCTAATTCCTGGTGAGCGACTTTCCCTGATGAAGAAACTGCCTTGCTTTGACGACTCGATAGACTTGGATGTTATATTGGCGTGTGCCCTTCGTCTTGGTGTCCATGATACAATAAATTGTCACTTGTTTAATGAATTCAGAATTGATTTCTTTAGGGGCCAAGTGCTCGGCTGTGTCTGAAGTGTCTAGGAGAGGTGGAAAATATGGTCAAAGCAGTTCCACATTAAATACTAGGTGCAAGCCAAGGAAAGGAGGAATACTTAATTCAAAATCATTCTCACCCACAAAATTGGTGATGGTGTAAGGACCATATCAGAGTGGGCATGGATTCCGATGGGGTCCTATGAGGAACTCTTTCTACAAACACAACCATACCTTACATTCCACTTGAAACTTGTGTGGCACCCGATGTTGATCATGGATTTGCTTGTACTTGGAATTGGATTTATGTAAAATATCATGAAATTGTTGTTGGATTTTTTGGATTCGCTCAACAATTTTGGCTACTCGATCAACCTTAGTCTGAGCATGGGATGACTCTTCCTATGCAATTGCATTGGGTAGAGCTACATCAGTGGGGGCCAACAGTTGGAACCCCAAGCACACCTAAAAAGGGATGTGGCCAATAGATATGTGGAGGGATATTTTGTAGCTATGTTGAACATAAGGAAGGATTTCATATCATGTGCATGGATTTTAGTAATTGTACATCCTCAAAATATGGACAATCATCCTGTTGACTACCTATGTTTTTCCATCAGTCTATGGGTGGAAGAAAATTGATTTGGTCAGCTTGGTGTTCATCATTGACCATAGGCTAGATCGAAAAGTGCTCAGGAACCTACTATCTCGATCTGAGATACTAGTTCGTGGGAGCCCAAAATGAACCCAAACATGTTTAAATAAGATCTTGGCGGTGGCCTCTACTGTGATGCTATTCTTGTAGGGTGCCAAAACTAACATCTTAGAGAATCAATCAATGACCACAAAGACATAGTCATTCCCATGCTTATTTGAAGGTACACTGGACATGTAATCCATGGAGTTGGACTCCCAAGGCCTATCTGGAGTAGGAAGAGGGGTGTATAGCCCATGTTTCTTGATGGAAGGCTTGCAAATGACATAAGCAGTGTAGGATATGATGTACTTGCAGAAATCTTGTCGAAGCTTCAACCACTAAAAATGATTTTGCAATACTGCCACTATTTTGTGTACACCAAATGTCCTACTGCCCGAATGCAATGAGCTTCCCAGATCAGCTTTCCACACTTTCTTGAAGGAACACATAGATGGCTCAGATGGTATATCAATCCATCTTGGAGATGAAAGTATGGAATTTTTTTGCATGCGCTCAATGTCTAATAGGAAACAACAATTTTAGAGTCATTATTGTATAATTGTGGCCACCCAAATGTCTCATGCCCACAGGAGTTAAGAACTGTGGTTAGCGCCACAATTGAGGGTCGACTGAGGCAATTTGCGATATGGTTTGTGTTGCCCTTCTTGTAGTTGATGTTTAAGTGGAATTGTTGTAGGTACATGTACCACTTATGATGGTGGTTATTCTATAACTTTCCTTGTGTCTGCATGAACTACAGAGGCTCGTGATCAATGTGGATGATAATTTTCTTCCCCATAATGTAATGCTTCCACTATCGACATGCCTTCACAATGGATTACATCGCTTTGTCTTAGGTGGGGTATTTGTGAACAACATCAGATAGTGTTTCACTATGATAGGCTACTAAATTCCCATGTTGAGTGAGGACTGCACTGATATCATAATTTGAATAATCTATCTCAATCTCAAATGGCTATTGTAGGTCTGGTAGAATAAGGATTGGTGATGAGTAGAGGAAACATTTCAAATCCTCAAATGATTTCTATTGGGAAACAACCCAAACAAACTTGGATTTCGCTCCACCCTTGGTCATTTGGCTTAGGGCCTAAGAGATATGAGAGAACCCCAACACAAAATGAAAGTAGAAGGGGGAAAGACCCAAGAAGCTGTGAAGCTAGGTCATTTTCTTTGGGGTCGACCAATCACAGATGACTTGGATCTTGGTTGGATCCACATGCACACCTTGCTAATCCATGATGTATCCCAAATATTGGATTCTCTGCATGTTGAAGGAACACTTCTCCAAATTGTCCTATAATTTGTGTTGTGGTAGGGTGCCCAAGACCTACTGAATATGCTTCAAATGTTTCTCCCAAGTTTTGTTGAAGATGAGGATGTCATCGATATATATGACCAAAAAGGAGTTTGTGAATGGATGTAATATGTCATCCATTGTTCGGATGAATGTGTTTAGGGAATTAGTCAACCCGAAAGGCATGACCAACCACTCGAATTGACCTTCTTTAAACTTGAAGGATGTCTTCTGGACATCATTTTTCTCAATTGACACCTAGTGGTAGCCCGACTTTAGATCAATCTTACTAAAAAACTTGGCTCCTTCAAGATGATCGAGAATATCATCAATTTGGGGGATTGGGTACTGATTCTTCACTGTGATCTTGTTCAGGGCTCTGTAATAAATACAAAGTCTCCATGTCCCATCCTTCTTTTGTACCAAAACAATTAGGAACCCGCAAGGTGAGGAGCTTGGTTTGATGCGGCTCTTCAAAATTATCTCGTGGATATGGAATTTGATTTCTTCATTCTCCATAATAGAACTCTTGTACACATGGTCATTAGGAATAGGAGCATCGAGTGTCAAATCAATTGAGTTCTTTACCTAACAATTCACATGAACCCTAGTAGGTGAGGCAAATATGTCTTTGTTCTCTTCTATTATCTTGTCCACCTACTGCTATTGTGTAGAGAGACTCCGCATAGAGGTTTTGGCAGTTGTAGTGACATTTTTTTCACCTTCCAGCTAAACCATAAAGAGGAAAAATCTCTCAGTCTGAGAGACCACCTTTCTACACTACTCCGCTGAGATCAAAGATACCGCAGTAGTTAGGACTACCTCTAGTAACCTATAGAGTTGATCTCCCAAAGTAATAATGACACTATAGGGCTTAGATTCATAAAAAACACGATTCTTCCACTTATATGGTTGTCCTAACAAAACATCACAAACTTCAAGGAGGGAAACATCACACAATACCTTGTCTTTGAAGGGTTTGATGTCGTAGTGCAGATGACATTGCTGATTGAAGAAGATGTCCAGTCCCTAATTGAGCCAACTAATGGTGTATGGATGAGGATGCAACATCTTTGTAAAGTTAAACCTCTTGATGACCTCTACTAAGATTAGGTCGTTCTATATACCACTATAACAAATGAAATAGAGTGGGGTCCCCTTCACTCACATTTGTTAGTGGAAGAGGTTCTCCCCTTATTCAGGCTCCTATGGTTCCTCTAGATAGACTTTTGTGGTAGTGATGGTGACACTGGGTTCTCCGTCAATGATCCATTTTCCCTTTTTCAATTTTGAATTAGAGTTTGAGTCAACATCCAACCCCGAGGCTTTCGTCTTAGCCAAAAATGACCGTTTGGAGTGACATTCATTAGTATTGTGCCAAGGGTTTTTGTGGAACTCACACCACTTTATAGTGTCCTTCTTCGACTTTACGTTACCCTTCTTTGTTGGTGGCTTGGACTGGTTGTCCTAGGACTATCCATCCTTGCTCTGTCCTTTTCCCTAGGAGTTAGGGCCATCCTTACCATACTTTGGCTATTGCATATTTTCTGACCCAAAATCCCACTTGTTCTTCTGCTTAAATTTATTCTCAATTTTGACAGTATATCGATAAGCAGATCCCAATGACGAGATGTCTAGAAACTCCATTTCGGTTTGGATGTATCTGTGTAGAGCCCCACGGTATTTTAAAACCAAATGTCGCTCAGATTCATTGATACCCAGCTTGGTGCATAAGGTATGGAAGCTATTTGTGAAATTTGACACTATTTGGCCCCTCTCTTGATGTAGTATGATCCATCTTGTGTATTGGCACTAGAAAATTTGGGTCATTTTGTGATGGCTATTTCGCTGCTCTTGTGACGTTATGTCATGGATATTGTGACGAATCTTGAGTCTCTCAAACGTCGTTTCATGTGACGTGGAAATTTCGATGAAATTGAATTAACGTCGGAAGAGCGACGACCGTAGGGAACTTATCACAATTGCGACAAAAAAAGAAATATCGTCACCAATACGACAATATATGAAAATTGAGTGAAACCAAATGTTCATCTCTATTGCAATGACAACATGGTATATAGCGACGATTTCACTATACAAATTTTGTGGTTTATATAGCAAATTTGTCGTAGAATTTCTATTGTGCGTCGCACTTGTGACGACCGTTTTTGTTGTCTATATAGCAAATTCGTCGCATAATTTTTACTGTCGTCGAAATTGAGACGACAACTTTTCTTGGTTTATATAGCAAATTTGTTGTAGGGTTTTTATTTTTGTCGAAATTGCGACGACAACTTTTCTTGGTTTATATAGCCAATTTGTCACAGGATTTTTTATTGTCGTCGAAATTGCAACAACAAATTTTCTTGGTTTATATAGCAATTTTGTCGCAAGATTTTTTATTATCGTCGAAATTGCGATGACAAATTTTCTTGGTTTATATAGCAAATTTCTCGTAGGATTTTTTATTGTCGTCAAAATTGCGACAACAACTTTTCTTGGTTTATATAGCAAATTTGTCACAGGATTTTTATTGTCGTCGAAATTGCGACGACCACTTTTCTTGGTTTATATAGAAAATTCATCGCAAGATTTATGTTGTGCGTCGAAATTGCGACGTAAAATATTTATTTAAAAAAAAAATAAAAAAATTATTTTTGGGAGAAATAAATAAAATTTTATTTTAGAGCAATCTTGTGGTAATATTTAAAATTAAGGGTTTATTGGGGGAATATTTAAAATTAAGGGCCATTCCATTTATTGGGAATATTTAGAAATATCATTCTAAGTACAAAGCTTGTGGGAATCTAGTTGGGCAAGGCCATTGTCTTCTTATTTGTTAAATGATTTATACACAAGGCTAATATCCTTGCAAACTTACCTTTCTAACATTATTTTTTATGACTACATGAGAAATAGTTCACATTTGAGAAAAAAATCAATGTCATAGAACGTTTATCCATCTTAATTTTTAAACTACATGTTGGAGGGTGAATTATCCATGACAAACAAACATGTTTTTAAATGGCATGTTGCAGGGGGGATCACAACATCCCCTCTTTACCTGCCAACCAAACAAATCTTGAATCTTTGTTGATAATCACAATGCCCTTTCTTTACCCATCAAATAACCAAATCTAGTTAACATGGGATATCATTTAATTATATATTATGTATATAAACACCCTTTTTTTCTAGGAAGATAATTAAATTTGGATACTACAATGAGTTTGAGACTAGCATTGGAGAGTGAGGAGTTTTACCTTTTGTAAATGTTCATATCTCATGGACTTCACCTAATACTTTGATCAAGTTCCAATTCCATTTCCATTGGTTGACCTCTATTAAAAGACCAAAAGGAGCTTTCTATTTATATTATCTCTATTCATTGAAACCATACAAGTTGATATTTGAAAGAGAACTAAAAAATACAAGGATATATGACAGGGTGTAATCTATATGTCTAATGAGGTCACCCTTTTGCAACTATTCAAAATAATGGGAGGAGAAATTGAAACTTTTGGCTTCAAATATGGAAGGAATCATTTTGGATTGATGAAATTGTAGATATAAAATGCTAACATTACATAATCCAAGTGCAATAGGGGTATTCGAGGGTGTTGAATCCATTTTTCTAGTAAAAACAACAAATTCATCAATCCAAAATTGCAATTTCAACAAAGATTGCCTAGATAGAATATAGTGAGGGAAAATCACAAAAGGTCAAAATCATTTAACATTTATCCTTCTTCTATAATTCGGTAGCCTCTAATTTACTACATGTTGAACTTGAAATATCCTTTGTTATTGGAAGGGAATACTTCTCTATAACTAATTTAGTAAAACATTGACCTAACAACTTAATCAAGAGGATAAAAATCTCAATGAAATAGAAGGATATATCCATCACACTTTTGTGTGATACCTCATCTAATAAAATAATTAAATGAGCCAAAATAATGTTGGATAGAAAAAGAGATATATGTGTTAAGAGGGAGGCTTATTTGTAAGGCTTAATTCATGTTATTTTTAAGGTTGTTTAGTTGAATCAATTAAATTGTGATTTAGCAATGAATGAGACAAAACCTACCATAACTAACACAAGTGGAACCCTTAATTCATTGTGGTATAAATTTTCCTTGTAAATCCTTGAAGCAATACATCCTAGGATTTTGATCCCCCTCACCAAATATGGTTATTATAAATGAAAATGAAAATTGAACTTGTCTAAGGTACCATAACCACCTAAGAGTTCCAAACATTCAAAATATTGTATTTAATTTAAGAGGGGCATTGTCATCATGATCATCTTAACTATCATCGTCATTATATGACTATAACCTAGTTCATGTATAAATGAAGTCATTTAATATTATACTATTAGTAACCCCACCCTAAAATGTTTTTAATGACAATGATAAAAGCACCACTAAGTCATCATCAATATACTAGCAAACACCAAAACCTACTTGGCATAACCTACACTTTGATGGTGCTTCATAGGGATTGATAATAAATGCTGGTGTCATCCAAGACAACCAAAGGGTGCACTTGACATTGACATACTTTGGTTACATGTGCAATAAAAAGTAACAATGAGGCTAAATTCAAAACCTATTGTAGGATTTCAACTTAGCAAGGGATCATCTACAAATACAATATGTTATAAAAGCACTTTCAATAGGTGTGTATTAGGACGAAAACATGCGCATGTTCAATTTAAGCTATATTTGATTGAAATGAGTTACTTTCATTATACATATTATTGGATTTGAGAAAAGGAGGCAAAGTCAGAGGATACTCCAAATATTTCTCAAGGATTTGTACTTCTTCATAAATTGAGTATTCCCTTCTACAAAGTGAAAATGGATATAGTTTCTAGAAGGGATTGCACATGAACCTCATAAAACATTTCATGAGGTGGAAGATTATATCTTGTGTTGAAATATGGGATGGACTCCGCATATTCCATGTACATTGCACAAAACTCCTACAATTTTAGCCACATGATAAGATTCACCATACGAATTTTTTAATGTTTATTTGAATTAAAACCAACTATGGATTGTTCAAATTGGTCGGACATTATACCAATCCCACACTTTTCCTTAAAAATTGAATGGAAAGAACCTACAAAAAACATCTTCATGAACAATGTTATGTAAACATAATCTTGCATTCATAATTTATAATATGCTAAAATGTGGTAGTGTTTCCTTCACCATTAAACTTCGACAAGCGATTTTATACCATTCTTGGGAGTTTATATAAAGGCCCTTGCAATCCCGATGTAGTATTGGAATCCCATGCAAGTATTTGGAGTAGAGCATGAGCAATAAATGCAAACAACATGTATCTCTACACAAGCTACCTTGTCATCCACTCTTCTTCTAGCACCAAAATGTTGGCATGGAAAAATTTTCTATGACAACCTCATAGGTTCACTAGGAAAAAGGGACCAATTAGACCTTCCACTATTAAAAATGGTGAACCCTTTGGTTATAGATCAATTTTCATAATCTGGTTTCTTATTAAATAAATAAATGCAACTATCAAGCAAGAAAAATTGCAAATTAAATGAAAACTACTCTAATCACGAGGGAGTGATTTTAATAACCAATCGACATGAAAAAAAAATATAGGTACAAAGAGTAGGTATAATAGTCCACCAACTATGGCATAAACACCAAACCCAAGGAAAACTCTAAGAATCTAGAATAGACTACAAATCACCCATATCCTGCCTACTTCATGTCAACTTTGATGTAAAACAAAGGGAGAATTAAAAAACATTAGGAGAATATTCCACCAATTGTCATTTATACAAAACTCCTAGGGAAAACTCCAAGGACTAAGGATAGCCTACAAATCACCAAAAGCACAGTTTCTTCACATCAAGTTGTTAGAATGTGAAAGATAAGTGAGCGATAAGAAAGAAACAAGAAAATAATCCACATGATACATTGTTACAACCCACAAGCACCAAGATACCTAGGAGAGTATAGAATAGCCCACAACCAATCATATATCTAAAAAACATAAAGAACTTGGCTAACAATGGCTTCTATATTCACATAAGAAGATAACTTACATTACAAAGAAAAATACCTCTACAAATGTGTTCACGATTTTCCTTTATACAAAATAGGGAGACTCTTAGACCTTCCAAATGAATTTTAACCTACGAAGTGACCCTTGGTATCCTAAGTGACTCTCCACATTCTCTCTCTTCTCTCTCTTGAAATTTCTTTTTAGGACTAAAAAATAAAATTAACTAATATTCAAGTTGTTCATATTTGAAGTATAACAAGTTAGGTGGGTGAATATTTCACTCAACATATTCTCATGTACATTAACCATACTCTCAACCCTTGCCCTATGAATATCCAACACAAGTTCCATTTTCAATCTCTTGTTGGACAATTCATTATATGCTCATCTTAGTCTTTCAAATTGCTTAACAATGTGCACTTTGCAACTTTCTAGGACCGCCTCATTGATATCAAGGATTTTATTGGCGTTAAGTTTCCTTGATTCCATTCTCTAAACAACTCTTTCTCTACTCTTTACCAACACTTCCCTCCACTATGGAACCATTTTTCTACTCTTTACTGACACTTCCCTAGAATATGCTTTGCCCATCACATAGTTGAAGATAGTCATTATGGCTTGTGACCAAATTCTCTTCCTTTGAACATCCCTTGGGAATTGAGCATTCATATTCTTAGGGTTTGGATGTCATATATATCAATGTTTTTTACATCACTGATTCCTATCTCCTCTTTTGGTAGATTAACCATTGGGATTTCACTTTCAATATTGGAGATTTTCTCTAGCTACTTGGTGGTTGTGATAAAAATGGTGCCACACATTACAAAGGGCTTGATTTATGGCCTTGGATACACTAGGGTTGGAGAAAAGACAACTTAAGTGTGCTTCCTTCTTCTATATTATACCTTTGAATAATCCAAATCTCTCCTATATAGCTCCTCTTGATCATGCTCCCAATGTCACAATCTCTAAAACAAGGATTAAGATACAAAGCATTTCTCAATGGCCACTTGATGAGGATCATTTACTTTGATCATGTATAAGAGAATATTGTATGTTTTATATTACAAGGGTAATTTATTCCCAAAACCCACGTAAAATATTTGATAACTATTGATTTTTAGTAACAACTTTGGCCAAAGCTCTTTCTTGTTCTTTTTTATTGTTTTTGTTGCCCCATGTAGTATAGATTAAAAATTTACCTAATCTTGGAAGAGAAATCAAATAGAGACATTCTTGGGAAGTGTGTGTGGAGTAATTAATGTCCAATATATCCTAATATAATAGAATCTCTCTAGTAGGTGCCAATAATTAATTTGCTTCATCACTTCAATGGACTATGGTGAAAATCATAACAACTTCTCACCATAGATTCTTTCATACAAGGGAGCCAAAAGAAAGTCAAATATAATGGAGTACTTCTGCATGGATTATCTGCAAGCCTTGGAAATAATCATGTACAAGTGAAAAGGAAGGCTACTAGGTGGGCTTGAAACAAGATAACTGTTAGCTCACACATACACAATACATAAGATAAGACACCACGTAAAACTCAAGTGCACCACTATTAAGGGAGTTTTAGCCTTTGGAATACATTGTGCAAGAAGATTAGATATGACATCTACCTAATAAAATATCATCCCATTCTTGAGAACCCCGTGCATAATCAAAATCCATCTTAACCATATGTATCTAGTGCCTCGTCTACCATACAATAGGTTCACGAGAATTGCTAAGGCTTGAAGTTCCATTTGCAATTTTTTTATTAAGTGTACCTTACTTGTGGTAGTTTGGAATGGCTTAAAAAAAAACCACCATGCCTTCACAATGTTATAAACATCATGCATTTTGATAAAATTTTGCAACCACCAAAGGCTTACTGACATTGTGGGAGGTGAGAACTCATACATTCTTTGAAGAGTATCAACGCCATATTGCTCGATTATGTCATCGCTCTATGATTTCAATGTTCAACTTGTTACATCCACATTCTCAATCAAGGTATTTAGCATGATTTTGCATGGAACCAATTCCTCTTTGTATCCCACCTTGTGGAATCACAAGACCTTAACATTGAAATCCTTGGGTTCATGTCCTTGGATTATTCTTCTGCTCGTAATGATTTGTGGAAGGTTCAACATCATTGTACGTGTCATATAGGAATGAATAAGTATTCTTTGAGGCAATGTTGAGTAGCAACACCATGTCCATGACACAATGAAAGGCCTTGCTTGCATTCTCATATCTTGAATCAATATATACCAAGTCTTATAAGAGAAGCTGAAATTATCATTAAGTGTATAACAAAATTAAATTCACAAATATATACAAGCCATAGAAATAGCCTTGTGTATATTATCAGATGAAAAAGTACCCATAATGTCAATGCATTGTATGCATCATTACATGTTCAACTATATAATGTACATCTAACTGTCTTATAAAATTATTACATGACATCATGAATTTCTTTTAGTCTTCTTTTGTGCTTTCCAGGTCTTAAGTAATTCATCCATTTCCATGTCTTTGTTTACTGGGTGCTCCTCAACAACTGATGTTGTTTCATTCCTTTCATGCCAAGTACGTCTTGTCTCGTACCCATGGTGTGGATGCTGTTGTGAGGGGCCATCACCTAAAAAAATAAAAAATATTAAATTTATATGGCCAATTTTTAAATATCATTGAAGTAGTTCATTAATATTAAAAAAAAACTCCGCAATGTAATTATTTACCTGGTCCTCTAGTCGGCACCGTTGGAATGGATTTTGGCCTATTCACCTGATCTTCAGGTTGAGGAGGATCAACTAAGACATTCTCTGCCATTGAAACGTCAAAATTTATAAGTACAAAATTATTAAGTATATGATTAATATATAGACATTTTACCGTCGTGGGCCTCAGTCACAGGAACATATTGGGGTTGCACCTCACTAGGATGGGGCTGCTGGGGAGCACCATTATCTTCTGGCTGTGTTTCACTATCAACGCTCTGTTGTCCAGTACTAATAGTTTCATTGATAGTGCTTCTCCCCTGATTAAAACAAAGTAAGACATTAAATTATGGACGATATCAAACATTTACGTATTTTATAAGTAATTAAAGGTTAATGTGGACTGATTTTTATTTACCTTATCCCGTAAATTGGATCTTGGGGTCTGCCCCATGCTTTTCCTACGATCAACCACAACTTTATAACCGTACTTGTAACCAAGTTGGAGTTCTTCCTTCGTGGTTTCAGTTCCGAAATCGTCGACCTGCATTGCATAAGGGTATGGTTTTTTAATGTTTTTGTTTGCAATTACCTTAAAGTTGTAAGGTGATACAAATAAAATTCTTAAGATGTTTGGGTACTTACGATTCATGACTATAACCTCGAGTAGCCTCCCTAACCTAGATTGTGTTGGCCATGTTTGAAAATCCTTTCTTTGGTTGCCTTCGAAGTGTCAGTCAACCTATCATCAAAATTTTCAAGTATGTTATATATAACCACACTTTTATTTATATCTAAAGAAAAATAAAGCTGGTATTGAATTCAAAAAATTGTAATTTACCTTGGTGTACCAGTTATTTGTTCTCCTGATTTTTTCAAAATCTTCTCTTTTGCATCATCAATGATCGCCTTCCACTCCCTCTCTGGAATTGAGGGAGGATGCTCATACCTAGGATTTTCTGCCAAGCTTCATCTATAAACATCCCGCGTATATTTTAAATATTCACCTGTTGCAGATGTGACCTCTTTTTTATTGAATGTGTCTACTCCAAAGAGGCCTTCAAGATAATCCATAAGTTCCTTTTTGAGGTTGTAATTCTGGCAATTCCACCTCATGCATAAGGTTGCCCCAAAAATAGACAAGGTCTTGCTCTCTAGGTGCCTATAAAAAAGGTTGTTTCCTACACACAAAAAGATATGATCATTAATTTAAAATTAATAATCTAGATGATTTATGTATGAGGACAACATTAAACGATTAAAATATGAATTAAAACTACATGAGATTCTTGATTGTTTTAATGGAAGTCCATTATCGTTGACCAAAAATGTGCACGGAAGGGTCCCCATGCTTGTCACATGTCTAGCTCTAGGAAATGCAACCATCTCAACCACATCACTATGATCCTCATCTCTACCATCATCTCTAGAATCTGATCAAGGTGTGGATGCCTGGCGGTGCGTGTCATGGCTCCTATCTAAATTAGGTGTGGAAGATGGAGAAGTAAATAGTGCTCTAGCAGCTATATGACCACCCGCATCAGGAATATGTAGTGTCTCTGTAGCACCACTACTACCAACACTGGGCTGAACAGGCTCCAAAAATTCCTTTATAAAAAAGAAAATGTTTTTTCGTGAGATATTGTAAAAGTTAAAGAACAAAGTATCATAATTGAACATATGAGTACATTAAAAAAAACACTTTAAATTATGGTTATTACCTTATATGTGTTAAGTTGTGACATAAGGAGCTTGATCTTTTCTTTGACGTCGGGAGTTTGTTCTGGACAATCTAACAAGCTAGCAAGTTCCTTGTTAGCTTTAATGACCTTTTTTTTTATTAGGACCATCGGATCATTGCATGAATAACCCTCCTCATCAACGGAATCATGATCCACATGGCCTACGGACTACATATAATTTCAACAAAAACAATGTTATTTCAAAAAATTATATAAGAAAATAATAAAAACAACGTAAAATGAAAGTGGAAATTGATAATTATTTACATGTTCTACGGTTGTCCCTTTTCCATGATCATCCTGCCACATTATAATATAATTAGAACCCCAAAATATTAATTTTTTTTTAATGATAACAAAAAAACAATGTTATAGATAATATTTACAACAATGTTAAAGATAATAAAAAAATATAATGCAATAAATAGAGGTTTCTTAAAGAGGTGTTGCAGAACCTGCACACTATTAGCCAATGTTTCTATTCGATTCAAATGATAATCCACTAATAACTCTTCCCCGGGAACTATCTTTTTTATTGCGCACATGACTACCCAATTCTCTTCACATCCCTCATATATGCAATTCGGTTGTTTGTTTGTTGTCTCGGGTCATGTGTTGTTTATAAACCCTATGATATTGTCGGAAGCTTTAGGCCTTCCATCAATATATATAGTCACTCCCTTATTTTTATCCTTATTTATTAGTTGTATATAATTTGCGGCGAGTGCATATCTCCGCATACTTCGCATGTACCAAACCAGACGCATCCAATCGTTATAATTGTAACATGGTCCGACATAGTCCATCAATTCAGTTACTGTATTGTATTTTACAATTATTCCATCCATGGAAAATAGCCCCAAGCCATGCATGGAGGATGGTGCAATGCGATATGTCCTATTGTTGACAACGAAGTCAACATCTATAGGAGGTAGTTCCTTAGGTACCCATTGTTTCACCATATGCTTATACCTGGGTGGAACATCTATGTTTCCTATGCTCTCATCATCATAAGAGCATGATCCTCCTTCGGCAAGAAAAAATTTCATGCATCTACAAAATTTTATTCTGACTTTTTCGCCTCTGGTCCTTGTTTGCTTATCATATCTACGAGATGAAGTCACATTTCCGGCCTCTATTTGTCCTAATCTTTCCTCACTCGACGAAGAAATATCTGACAGGTACCAGTTTGTTTGTACCTTTAGTTACATGTGCACGTGTTGTTAGTTAATAGTCCATCATCATATTCAGAGTTCTAAATAAAAAATTTATATCTTTAGTTTTGGATGCACAATTAGACTAGGGTGAAATTACCAATATTAGTGGTCAAACACCTAATTTAATGTGATATACCTCTTGATTTTGGACATATTAAGGACATATTAATGTGATAACACTAAGGACACGATAATTTTATCATATGGATCTAAGAAAAAAATAGTAGTAAGGTTGTTGTTTGTTAGATTTGTGCAAATTAGAATTATTATAAGAAATGTCCATTGAAGATGAGGGTCAATGCTATGGAGTAAGAAATCCAACCACCAGTTGGTGTGTTGAAAATCTTGGGTGCTTTAGTTGGAAATATGTCTAAGGCAAGCCAAGAGTATAACTATACAAATATTACTTGTGTTCGATACAAGAGTAGAACTATACAAATATTAGTTTTGTTCAAGCCAAGATTAGAACTATACAAATACTAGTTTTGTTCAATCTAAGTTGAAGAATAAGTTAGTTATGGCGATAAGAATAAGATAAGAATAACATTCTCCATTGACCTTGTGTAAACCATTCCATTTGGTGTTTGTTTCACTGAGTGTAAAGAACAATGTTGGAGAATTATAAGACGTAAGTTAGGTATGAGCTATTTGTTACCTCTTTATTACCTTTTATTTTAATTGTATCCATATTTTGTATTGATAAAATGAGGAATTAACCCGAAACTTATGCCATTAGACACAAACTCAATCCTAAGGCCAACTAAGGAGAAAAAACAACACACGCTAATTAATCTAGGAGTCAAGCATGCAAACAAACCTTCTCACAAAGAAGCGCTAGTTGTTGATGGGATCCAACATCGCAGAATCAATGCATGAAGGGGCTGAGTTTCTTCAGGTGGGAAAGTTACGTTGATAACCTACTTAACAAACTAACACCCTGGTGTAATTTACCTTACCGAGTAGTGGGAAACCCTCCAAGGAGTCTGAGTGAGTCTAGCCAACATCGATCCCAGGTACAACACCACCTTCCTTGTGCTGTCACCTTGTGTAGGAAGTCTAAAAGATTATGGCCTCTATGGTACCACCTACTATACCAAAGCAAAGGGGGGAAAGTCAATAGTTGAGACCAAGAAAAACAAAGCAGGGTTGATTACTCTAAGGACCCCAATGCGACCTCGTGATTGACCCTTGTGTTAGAAGGGCTTCCCAAAGTCAGTGATATAACAATTGGATTTCACTCCCTAACTCAAGGCTTTATGTTTGTTTAGCAACTTTGGAAATTTATTCTCACAATCCTATTCCAAAGCTCTACACCTAAGTTAAGATGTGTTTGAAGAGCCCTAGAAAAGTTGCTAGATAAATTTTAATTAGCGCTTGATTTTAGGTTGTTGTTACTCAAAGGAGTGGTCATGAAACTAATGGCATTCTGACTCAACTCTTTAAACCATGCAAGCGGAAAATGAAATGCAAGAAATTCAACTTCGATGAAAACTAGCTATGGGAAGGAGCAAGAGGTTTTAAGCAAAGAAATAATTTCTTGATAGATTACTATGTGTGCAGTGCTGCAAAATGATCCAAATTTTAAAAATACCATGCAAATGTCATAGTTCACTTAGTACACCTATACAACATTGAATTAAATGTCATCATTTCTAACATAGTAAACTTTTATGATTATAGAGACCACCATACACATCTTGAATACTCACAAGGACTCCTTCATCCCCTCTCTTCTCTACCTCCCTACTTTGTTCCCCCACTTTCAATTTCATTTTAATCCTAAGCAATTAAGCAAGAGATCAGGGGTATGTTTGTTGATGTTTACTTGGTGTTCAAGGTTTGCCACAATTTGGGCTAGCATGTTGTTAGATTTTGGTAGTTAACAATAAGTAGAGTGTGTGCACTTTTGAACCTTCTACCTCATTTGTACTTTTCCAACAGTTTGGCTCTAGTAATCTCAATTGAGAGAGGCTTAGAAGTTTGTTGTTTCCTTGCATGTTGGTAACATGCAATGAGTTATTAGCTGTGAAACTGTGATAAGTATCTAAAGAAAATTTTAGTATATGTTTCAGTTCCATGCTTGATCCATGGAGAACAAGCAACCATGGAAGTCCTTGTTGAGCATTTCAATCCCTCTTTAAAGGATTGGAGTAAATTTGATGAGTTACAAAAGAAACGCCAAGAAAATATAAAAGAGGAAAGTTTAGATAAAAATCATTGAATGAAGGCTCTCAGTCCATGGAAAAAATTACCTGCAAGGCAAAGGCATGGGTTTATGGTGGATAGTGAGCTGGTAGGGCGGCTGAAGGGATGTTGTCCAATTTTTTAACAAATTTCTAGTACGTTTATGAGGCAAGACGTTTGTTGCTGGCAGCGACTAGCTTCCTGAAAAAACTTTACTACTTTCATTATAACTAAAACCTCTTACAAATGGACATGGATCATTAACAAAAATAATAAAGGGAGGTAGTTGGAAAGGTATTGATTACCCCTTATTTTGTATAGAGGTACTACTAGTGAATTTCTTCACTACCCCTTGTGATTTTTATGAGCCTTGGATAGTTGGGGCACTTATTTGGTTTCATGGATTATGAAGAGCTATAGGGTTTTAATACATTTTGATGGAACATATGATGTTTTATGGTTCCTCTTGAGAATTTGTCTTCATCCTGATTTTTGGACATCTTTATAGTTCCCAAGGAAATTCACATTTCATAAGGCATTATCATGTATCCCAAGGTAGTCCAAGGTTGGTCAAAATAGTTTATAGTTGTTCTTCATGTACCGATACTTCTCATGCCATGTCATGTCCTAGATTTTAAATCACTCATTTAGAGGCTTGTGTCAAACTACTTCATGGGACATCCACCTTGGAGGTTGCATTGTGGAACTATTTGTCACATGTGGACTTATCTAATTCTCCCATGAATTGAGGATAAAGTTGGCATGATTTGAGGAGGGTTGTTACACCTTGAACACCTCATCCATGACACGTTTGGAGCTGATTTGAAGGGTTCATCCACTCTTGAGGGGTCTTACTTATGATTTATGGAGATTTTTCACCTTGGATATCTATGTGTCCACCTTGGAAGATACCTAAAAGACTTTACTTGCATACTTTGAGGAGTTTGTTGAGGATCTACCCATTTGGAGGCCTTTGGATGCTAGACATTACACCTTGGATTCACCTTATTCCTTCATTAAGGGAGACGTTACACTCTCTTGGGGCCTTTTCACTTGGATCTTTGTACATGTGGTTTTCCCACCTCATTTTTATTGTATTTTTTGACTAGGTAGTTGGAGGAAGTAATATTTTATCCCTCCCTAAGCTAGATATAAGGATCTCACATGAGACATTTCTATAGGCTATATATAAGGATCTCACATGAGACATTGCTATTTTATTGTAAATGAAGTTGAGAAACACTCTACATGAAGATTTTTCCTTCCTCCTTATCACTCATGGTTGGATTTTTGGAACATTCACTCCTTAGAGCTTAATTGACATATCTTTCTTGGAGCATATGGTTGTGTAAAGGTTTCTTTCTTTGTAGATGATTTTTTTCAATTCTCGAAGCTTCTCTATTATGGTTCGTGTTTGGTGCATAAAGATTGATGGTGAAATGCTCAAGTCTTCTACGAACTAATTACTATATCAATCCATTGAAGGGATTTTTCTACCATTGGAGGGAAGAAGTTCTAGGGTAATTCATCTCCTTCTTCCTTTGTTGGTTTGGTAAGTTCCATGCTTTATCTATCCATATTGGAACCCTATAAAGAAGTATTAAGTAATAATATAAATCCATAGACGATCCTTTTGGTGAAGGTTGTTCCCATGATGATCCCTTCTTCTTGGGCCTTCATCTCCATTGTTAATATTGATTAGATGAGGGATTAATATTCCTTTTTGGTTCTAATCTCTTAGCCCTAATCCTTGAACGAAATCAACCAATTGTGAAGAAGGTTTCTTCTTGACTCCATAATCACCTTTGATTCACATTGACTCTATTGACCCATTCCAAATATTCGTGGACATGATGATTCAGTCATACTACATATTTTATCTTTCATGGAATTCAATTTGATCATGGGAATCATTCATGAAGATGTTATGATGAATTTGTTTTTCATTTAGTCTGAAAAATAGTGAAAGAGATGGTTTGAACTTTGGACATCTTGGTAGAGGAGAAGTGTTATCTTTCGCAAGATTTGCTGAGGCATTTTGTAGGAAATGGAACCCTAATTATCATGAGAAATGTATTCCCATTGTTGAAAGACTCAAGGAAGTATATGGTGCACAAAACTCTATTGAACAAACTCCCAACTCTCATCTTGAAGATGATGAAGGCATCATTGAAGCATGCTTTCCAAATTTAAATATAGATTAGTGCTTGGATTCTACCTCCAACATTGATGTAGGTAAGGCTACATGTGGGTAGCCCTTAAGCACCCCCATCCCTACAACATGACCGATCTTTTCCAAATATTAGGTATGGATTCTAAATTTGAATGAAAATGCAAATGAATACGTTTGGAATGAAGAGTATGATACATGTTTGAAATTCTATGATGAGGTAAGTCCTACTATCCTACATGATAAAGAAACATTTTTTCCCATTATCAAGTTGAAAAATGAAGAATTCACACAAACTTCCACCAATAATCCAAGCTTCCTACGGTCTTGGTCAAGTGATGACATTGATGTTGTCCTAGAAGAACCATAAAATGGTAGATATGATGAAACCCTGAATGCAGAGGGTCATAATGGTTCCTATGATATCATTGATGAATTGGAATTTGAGCATACTCCTAGGGTCAAAAAATATCCGGAGTTTGTCTGGGTAGAGAGAATATGTGACAAAGCTACAGGAAAACATAGCAAATCAGAGCACACAATGATATAACATTTATGTTGTGCTTTGATGATATACTTGTGTTTGACCCTGTTTATGAATGTAATAAGATAATGATATGTCTATTCTGGTTGCATATAGAAAAAAGACTGTAATTTTTACCTTAATGAGGAAATACATGTTAATATGATGGAGGATGTAATTTTTTCTCCTCCTAATTTTTGGTATGACATAACCATTGTGTTTCCTAGCACAAAAATTCCACTTCAATTCAGGAAAAATAATCATAGGTCATATGTGTTATATGTTGATGGTACTCCCATGTTTGATGATGATGATTATGAGTATGGGAATGATCTATTCCATGACCTAGAATATCAATCAACCCCAGATGAAAATAATGGTCATGGTTTCTCTGATGTCCTTGAGATTGAGACCGGGGAATTTGAAGAGCCTCTTGAGAATACAAAATCATGTGTATGTCTCATTGACTCCGTGAACAATGAAACCATTAATATGCAACCTGAACAGAGTAATCCTAGATCCCATGTTTCATTTTTTAATGCCCCCCCTATTTATGACATAGATTCAAATGAAGAAGAGCATATGGGTGATTGTGTTATAGATTTACTTTGTGAACCACATAAGGAAAAAACAAAGAACCTTCTCCCTTATTCTATAGACACTCATCCTGAATACAAAGGGTTTTATTATGTGGAGATAGTTGACATACATCCATGGTCGTTTCCAAGCACTACTATTGATGTTCGAGGATGTGGAGATCAATAACCCATTGTGAAGACTACATATAACACTTAGGGAACCTTCAATTATTAACAAAAAAAATTAGAAATGAAGAAAAACCTTAATTACGATATAGTGGTAGAAACTATACACTCACAATCCATGATCTATGATTTCTTATTTTTATAGGGTACTCACCATTCTTGGTGCCTTCGTGTGTACCCTCGACTACTACCCTTGGTCGTGTGCTCCACAGATTCCACCCAGACTATCTCCTTTCTCCTCGCAGACTGGCGCGCTCCCCTTTCTCTCCTCGCAGACTATCCCCTTTCTCCTCGCAGACTCTCATGCTCCCCTTGATCTCCTTGCAGACTATACCCTTTCTCCCCGCAGACTTGCGTGCTCCTGCTCTCCTCGCAGACTATACCCTTTCTCCTTACAGAGGTCACTTGCACACTCTAATCGCGCGGGGTATGGAGTGCACACTATTGGGATGCAACCGAGATATGGATCGGGGACATGCATACACAAATGGGG
>ML799163.1:119622-136793 GCA_009831015.1 Picea engelmannii
TACTTTTGATGATTCCTTGAAAAAATTGGAAAAAGTCCTAAAAAGATGCATAGAAACAAATTTGTCTCTCAACAATGAAAAATGTTTCATGATGTTAACTGAAGGAATAGTATTGGGTCATCATATTTCATCATCAGGAATTATAGTGGATCCTTCAAAAATACAAATCATTGTGAACCTATCAGAACCAATCAATCAGAAGGATGTGAGAATTTTTCTTGGATATCCAGGCTATTACCGAAGATTCATTGAAAATTTTAGTAAAATAGCTTTGCCATTATTCAAATTACTTGCAAAAGATATACATTTTCATTGGGATACTCATTGTCAAACTACCTTTCACAAACTCAAGGAAAAGATATCAACAACACCTATCTTAAGAGGGCCTAATTGTGCTTTTCCATTTCACATCTCTATATATGCATCAGATACTGCAATCGGGTCATCATTGGGTAAAAATAAAATCTTATGACTTATGCTATTTACTTCATTAGCAAGAATTTAATCCCTGCAGAATTGAATTACACAGTCATTGAGAAGGAAATGTTGGCATTAGTACATGCTGTGAATAAATTTCGTCACTACGTCACTGGTTATGAAGCATATACTCCAGCAGAGGGACCTGAAGAAGCACATCCAACAGAGGGACCTAAAGAAGTATATTCCATCAAGGAACCTGAGAAAACACAATGCAGTCATCATAGCAGAAGAACCTAAGGAAGATACTAAGCAAAGGAATCTAAGAAGAACCTCATCAAATTTGTCATAAGTGAGGAATTGCAGCAACATTCCAGCCAGCTTCAACCAAGCAACATCACCAACACAAGGAGCAACAAATAAGTTAGTATAAATTTTTATTTTTAATGCTTTAAAATTTTGGAAAATTCTTCATAATCTAGCAATGATAAATACCTTTCTCTTCACCTACACTATCTCTCCATCACTTCATATACCCTCAAAGCATCAAAACGAGTACTCAAAGAAACCAATTTGGTCTCCAAGGGAGCTATAAGGAGAAATTAGATTTTCGAAATCAAACAACAAGAGCATGATTAGAAAGAAGGTTATTCTTGTAAATATTTTTATGGTTTCCAACCTAAAAATCTTTACAAACATTTTCAAAACAAGTTATCAAACTGATTATACAAACACATTGTTTTGAATATGTCAACTGTATAATGCTCTGTTTTATGGAGACATATATGTGGAGACATTATAAGTTGTTGTTTGCTTCAAAATGAAAATAGGGGTCATAAGGAAAATACATTTGGAGTTATAAGTTGAATGGTTATTCAAAGGAAAATAAATCAGTGAGCTATAAGTGAAAGTGGAGTCATAAGATGAACACCATTTCCTGTGATGATTGCAAGAAAAGAAAGTGAAATTTCCTAAGTGAAAGAGGTATGATGACAGGGCATTTTAAACAATGAGTTCTCATTTGAGAGATTGTACAAATTCATTTCTACCATAATACCCTTGTTAAGAATGCTTATTCCCTCCACAAAACTCGTTTTTTCTCCTAAAGTTAGCACACTCATTCTCATTTTCCTCCACAATGTTTTTTCCCTCTTTCCTAAAAATTTTGTAGCTTCACCTCTTTCCATATACTGTTGTTCCGCTTAGACGCTCCCCAGATTTGAACTGCTAACGCATTCTTGCGTTATAACTTACCTCCTCACTCCAACGCTTTCCTTCCTACGCCTACCCAACCCGAAATTTTTGATAAACAACGAACTGTATGTTGACAATTTCACTGTCAACATAAACCATTTTCGCCCTATGGATAAATCGTGGCATTGAGGAAATACGTGGGAGGTGAATGCATAAACCAAGGAGAAGAGAACGTGTTCAATAAGGAGTAGGTCAGGGAAGGTAAGTTCGAATTCAATGTTAAGAATTGTTAAGCTAAGTGCCAATTTCAACTTCCTGAGGATCATTTTGAGAACAAAAACAATTCATTTCTAGCAGAGGTTGATTGTAAGAAGAAAAACAGAGTTGGGTTTCAATAAGAAGGCATAGAAGATTTTGAATTGCAGATTGAATTTCTAGGTATGCCCTTTCATCAAGAAATTTATGATTGAAAACAAAGAGCAGTTTAGAAATTAAAAAAATGAGATTTTCTTTGTTTCATTTGAACATAAAATTCTTGTTGAAAGAACATTCACAAAATTGAATTAAAACAGAGTCTGCAAGTTTGAAGAAATCAAAACAACTGATTGAAGAATATACAGGGTTAAAATTTTTTTGGACAAGGATAGACCTCCTTTTTGTATAAGCAGTGAAATATTTCCAGGGTCTTTCTCTTTAAAAAATGAAATAATGGTGTCTAGGTATGAACCAGAGAAGTTTGATCCATCAGAAACTCACAAAGACTGTCTAGAAATTCTTGAAAAAAATCAGTAGATATCTTTCTTTGAGAAGTTTGATGGATATTGTGAAAAGGTTGCTTTAGAGTTTGTTTGTTAATTTAATGGGGAAAGGGCCATTGTTGGTAACATCACCATTATAATTTCTGAAGATGTAATTGCATAGATCACTGGATCACCTCAAAATGGAGAAAGATACTTCAAAACTAAACACTTTAAAGAAAAATCATGGGAACCTTTTGTATCTAGATCTAGGATCGCATCAGTAAATTGGAAAAAAGGAATTCCAAGAAGTTGGTTGATTCATCCTTGGAATGAATTAACCTATCTCATCCAGAAAATTATTACTTGTGAAGGAAGGTTTAGTATTGTCTACTTGTATCACATCAAATTGCTGCAACATTTAAAGAGTGATAGTGAAATTAGCATGCCCTAATTTCTACCGCAAAGCTTTTCTAAGATGGCTAAGGATGTTCAACAACAAGGGAGGAATACATAAAATAGTCTATACCACTATGACTTTATCAAAATGATCATCACACATGAACTACAAAAACATAACTTGTCATGGCAATAGTTTATCATTGGAAATGGTTTTGAAACAATGGAAGAGAAAATAGAAGAAGAAAATATCTTGATTGTGACAGATGATGAGGAGGAAATACAACACCTTAAGGAAACAAGCTCAAAATAGCCTATGGGGAGGAGAAGAACAAGAAGTATGGTGAAAATGGAAAAATAATTCCAAGAAAAAGAGAATATTTTCACCACATATGAAAGGAAATCAAGAAAAATCCAACAAGTCCAAAAAGGACAAATAAAAGAAAGTGATGATGAAGCACAACAAGCACAGTATGCACACATTCAGACTTTGGAGAAACAAAAAGAGGCAGGGAAAGCACAATCATTAGAGGATGATGATTTTGAAAAACAAGAGACTTCCACATATGAGAAAATGAGAGAAGAGCTGAAACAATTAATTGAATACATGAAAGATGAAACTCAATCACCACATAAAGTAGAACAAATAGAAGAAATGGTTTGTGGGTCCACATCAGGGCTTGATAAGAAAGACAAGAAAATAAAAAAGATGAAGAAAAAGATCAAAGAAATAGAGATCCTGGAAAGATATTTGAAAATATAAAATGAAATGTTGAGGACTCAAAGCCATAAAACTCATGAGGAAAATGAAAAACTAAATAAGAAGAAAAAGAAGCTTCAAAAGAGAAATAAACTGATCTCCGAACAAGCATACAAATGGCTTCAGCAAAAACAAGCATACAAGCCAAAATATAAGAGGTTAAAAGTTGTTCATATAGCTCAAGCCAATGTGGATACATTATTGTAGGCAACAGAAGTGGAAAAAGACTATTGACAGGAGTTCAAGAACATTTTTTGTGCATGAGGACATGCAAAGTCTTCCTCTTGGGGGAGATGTTGGGTACCATTTTATGCTTATTTTCACTTCACAAATCATACTTTTGTCTCCAAAACCATCTGTTTTGCCTTCATTTTATTCCATATTTTCCATAAAACAACCTATGCAAGGTACATTTATCATTCCTTAGCTTAAGAATTGAATTTTTGAATTTTTAGCATTAAAATAAAAAAATTATCAAAAATTACAGGATTTGACTAAATCTCGTAATTGCTCCAACGTTCGTGTACTTTTAGGACAGTTGGGAGAAATTAGAGACATGTGTCATGATCCTTGATGTACAAGGATGGGTGAATATCTATCAGGTTTGAGATATGAGCTTTCTAGGTGTTTGGTCAATGCTGGTCAAACAGGGCCACTTCAGCAAAAAATATCTTGTTTTCGCAGAAAATTATGGACAGTTTTAGATTTTCTTGGGATTTGTGCATATTTTGTGGATTTAAAGGAGGGATTTGACCTTATTGGTATATATTTTGGATCTCATCCTCAGATTAGGAGTCTTTTTAGTATTTTCAGTTACAAACTTTTTGTATAAATACTTCAAGACATGGACTAGTATGGCATCTTATGTTAATGAAGAAAACTCTGAATTTTTAGTCTTGAGATCAGTTTGGTGTTTTGTTATTGATGATGTTTATGAGATGATTATGTGAATGCTGCTGGAAGTTACTTCTTAACTGAGACAACTCTAGGTGTACAAGTGAAGTACTGGAGGGCCCCCTTTGCCAAGCTAGTACAATTCTCCTTTTTCATTCTTTTCAAGTAAATTTTGGTATGGGCTTTAAGTTTACATTTTGCTGTAGGTAATACTAATGGCATAAAATTTCCCACACAAAGACCAAATCAATATCTGATGTGTAATGAATCTCAATTCTAAGAAGATTCAAATAGGTAATAATATTGATGAAAGCTTCTACAATCATGATGGTATAAAAATCAAAGAGCTTCTCTTGGTTTCAAGAATAATTTATCCTCTACTGAACAAGGCCAACCATGTGACGGTGGAAGCTCACATGGCCCCTCCCCTCCCCCTCAAATCACTCTCAATTGATCCCCAAAACCCAATCTATAAAATAGAAAATAATCGAAAGCATAGAAACTACAAAAACAAAAATTAATGAAGGTACATGAAATTTTGTGTTTCTAAATGATATTTTTAGTCTACCACGTACTTTAGTATATTGGCAACTATTTTCAGGTTTCAAATAATAATTAAACATGTAACCTAAGATATAAAAATGTCACATAAAACTTAAAAACATGTAATTAACCCATGACATTAAAAGTAAATTATTTTAAGAGAATAATTCATACAAATTAAAATATTATATAGTCATGTACCTAATCCAACCTCAACATTTGTGTAATCATCCTTATTCTCTATCTTGATCTTCTTCATCGAACTCGACATCTATATCATCACCCGGTCTGAAACGATGTTGAAAGGATTGATGATATCATCATCGTCATCAATGTCATTTTTGAGCATATTTTCATTGACATCATCATCAAGAATTGCAATATTGTCTCCTACGCCTGTATCATGTTCTTCTTCATCTTCTTCATCTGTCGACCCTCCATGATATTCCAGCTCTGTCTAATCTATTGAATCATCTTCTTGATCTTCAATATCATCTTCTTTTTTTAAATGAGTAGACTTAATTGGCCTTCCTCTTGGATCATATCTAACAAGAAATGACCAATACCTTTCACCTAGAACATTTGAGTAAAAGACCTGTTCACATTGGATTGGAAAAACATAGCGATCATGTCCTCTTTCAAACACCGTTGTTTTAATCATTGGAAATCCGTTGGCATGTTGAATAATAGTTCTTTCCTCATCACATTCATGCATTCGTAACCTATACCATTTGACATCGAACATAACTAATTTGAAGGAATTAAAGTCACACTCAAGTATATCGTTTAAATACCCATAGTATCTATTTTCAGATTCTCGGGGATGTCTGTCACTCTTAGAGGAAACATTAGTAACCTAGAATACTGCAATTATTCCACTATCATAAGTTTTCCTGGTTTCATCCAATTGTTTGATGCGAAATTTACAACCATTGCACCACATAGCGTTGTGGTGTTTCAACTGCAATATGTCAGATATGTAAAAGATGCATTGTCAATTAATAAATTAACATATATTTATATAACTTCAAAAGTATCTGAAAAATATGGTACAGATGTAGTCACATTAATATAATATAAAATAACTAAATAAAATGAGTGAATTTGCTTACCTGTCCATCTTTCAAACGACATGCTAGATCAATTTCCCTCTGTGTAACATTGGCATCTCCGTTACAACAAGCTTCTCTAACCAATTCAGACAGTCATTGCCATGATAACCTACCTCCATTATGTTGTTTATATCTTTCAATCCATACATTCATCCAGTCAAGATTATTTTCAATGTATAAATGCAGTGCATCCCACTCTTGAGAAACTGAATCATAAAAACATAATTCACCAATATTAAATATTAGTTATAACTTACAATATGTAGGTAATTATAAATATTTATAATTTATGAAATAAATTATATTAATATATTAATGAGTGTTACACATCAAAATTACTCACTTCGATAGTGTCGCAAGTGTCGTCATTACAAGTGTCGCATTTTTCTCACAAGTGTCGCAAGTGTCAAGAAAAACATACTGCCATAATGCCTATGTTGTACCTATAATGACATCAGAAAGACACTTGAAACACCTCAAACATTTGATTTGGAAGAAGACAAATGGTTAATTGGGTTTATGAACCTCTTGCCATTTGAAAGAACCATTAAAATTGAGTTTTTAGAGGAGAGCACTCCCCTATACCTCTCTCAAGAGTGTTGACGCCCCCCTATAGACTATCTGGGAGCGTTATAACACTGCATCTTCCATTTTGGAGGAGCACTGCTACTATCAGGAGTGTTGGCGCCCCCCTATACATTACTAGGGAGCGTTATAACACTCTGATTTCCATTTTGGGGGAGCGCTACCTATTCTGGGCAATAGTTGGTTTGTTGAGAAGAATGAGGGAAGGATCCCTTCAATCTTTGAAGGCAGTTGGATTCGAATCCTTGGCCAAGCCATGATCACAGGGCAGATCCAAAACTAAAGGAGGAAAATCCTCAACTTACTCCAAAGATATCTCAAGTAGTTGGCCCTCTCCAAGCCTATTTAAACAGGCCTTCTCATGGTGAAAGGGAAAGGATTGAAGGCATGAAACCTATGATCTCATAGGAAACACATAGTGAAGTGGAGGAGAATAATCAGTGAAGTTATTGTCATTCCGATCGTGGGTCTTTTGAGCAAGGGTTAGACAAGGAGGACTTGATGAAGCTGCCACACTTGCATCTATGGTTGTAAGTTTTCTTTGTTGTTGTTCTCATCAATATAATATGCTTGGCTTGTTTCTTTGTAGTTTGTGCTTGATCTCACATGAACTTGTCTCTAAGTAGATAGATCTGTTTTAAGCTAATCTCACTAGAATGGGAAGTGGTTGTACTTTTGTTTGTCTAAAGGGCTTGTCGAGGAGTGAAAGATTGGAGCTCAACTCGGATTGTGCAGGGACAAACTCCGGTAAAAGGTACTTATTTTCTCCTTCCTACTCACACATTAGTTTATCTAGATCTAAAAGGAACTCAGTGATCACGATAAGCATCTTCTGTCTTCAGAGTTAAGAGTCTAGCTCTCAAGAGGAGATCTACCTGTCCGCAGGGAGATTTTCCTTCAACAGAAACTGGTGACCATACTGGGGATCGAATTGAAACCTTTTAGTTTATGGTCCTAACCCAGTTTATGGTCCCACTGGTGTTCCTATACCACACCAGTATCATTTGCAAATTAACCGACAACTACCTTTCCTTGCGACTCTGGTTCTCCCAGACTTGTATCGGTTAACTAATGATCCTATTTTTCATTCACCGGTTTGGCCAGTCATTCCAGCTAAACTTCCTTATGATATTCCGAATTTGACGGAAACCCTGGCGAAGATCCGAACAACCATGTGATGACTTTCCATTTGTGGTGTTCATCAAAATCCCTCATGGATGACTCTGTATGTTTGCGTCTTTTCCAGCGAACACTTACCGGTTTGGAAACAAAGTGGTATATTGAACTACCACATGCTTCTTTTCATGATTTCAATTCCCTTGCCATGTATTTCCTCACACACTTTCAACTGCCTATCCGCTATGAGACGGGTACTGAACTCTTGACCTCCCTTCATCAAACTAACTCCGTACATATCTCTGACCATATTCATGAGTGGAGGTGACAACGAAGGATGATCAAGGTAGTCATTCCTAGCATACTATTGATGGAATGGTTTACTAAATCACTGTTACCCCCGATCACTCGCGATGTCGCTATGGGTGGTGCGGTCACAGAGGAAAAATCCATCGCTCGGGCTCAATATTTAGATTTGGTTTATTCCCAATATGGTACTTTGTATGATTTTCTTCTGAATGCTGCTCGAGCTAATACCGATCCATCTAAGCCGTCATCCTCATCTCATTCAGATGGTGTTATCGGTTCCATCAAAACTCAATATTTTTCCTAATCAACCACACTCTCCTCTACGTCCCCTCAAACTCAGATCTTTGAGGTGAATGCAGTTGAATCTGCCCCTTCACAACAATCTGGAGGTAAGAAGAAGACAAAGAATAAATCAAAAAATAACAATGAACAAACGAAAAATCAAGCTCAACCACCTGCTACCGAAAAGCAAACACAACGAAAGCTGAAATTATCGTGTATCATTTGTGGTGATGATCAATACACTCGAAATTGTCCACTTCACAATGAAGTGGCCAAAATTTTCCAAGGAAAGTCACAACCCGTTGTGCTTACTCATCCTTTTCCACAATAACAATCCATGGTTGCACAAACCCCCTCTCCGGGGGGAAGTTCTAGCGATCCTCATGATGAGGCTTCGTCGAGTGCACATATTTATATGTTTAATGGGATCAATTTGACCACTCGCTCTAAGACATACGACACACCAGGTACTCCTGACAAAGGAAAAGACGTTAACGGTACCGATACTTTACCGGATCCATCATCGTCCTCTGTTAGCCTTCCATCGGTTAATCCTCTGTCTGGACCACTTCAGATTGAGAAACCCACATTTGACTCTATCTTATGCCCTCCTAAGATCACTATCCACAAAGCTACCTTTAATCCTAGTTCACGTGCCGCCCAGAACTACAACATTGTTGAAGATTTGGCTCAAGCACCCTGCGCTATGTCTGCGTTAGAAGTTCTACAACACTGCCCCAGTCAACGTAGAACGCTCTTGGCCACTCTTAGAACTTTGGATCCTGAGTCGTCCAACCATATCATGTTTAACCTGGATAATTATGCATCTCGAATCTCCCACCAACTTGCTTTCCAAGTTGATGTTGTTGTTCACAATCAACAAATCCACTGAACTATTATGGATGAGGGAGCCTCGACTTGTGTCATGTCTTTGGAGTGTTGGAAAGGTTTAAAATCACCAGCACTCAACAAATACCCAATGATGTTACGTGCCTCTGATGGGTGAGGTTTTCATCCCCATGGGCTTTTACAGTCTCTGCCCATCCAATTGGGTGGAAAAACTTTTACTGTTGATGTCGAGGTGGTTGATGCTCCCCTCGATTACAACTTGCTACTTGGAAGAAGTTGGTTTTATGCTATCAATGCCGTTGCCTCATTAGTTTTTCAATGTGTCCAATTTCCTCATCAGGGAAAAATTGTCACTGTTGATCAGTTGGATTTCTGCACGACCGATGCTCGCGTTCCCGCTACCAACAATATTCCTTTCTTGGGAGACCACAAGATCATGTATGAAAGCATTGGTGTTGGCTTACTGAAATATTCTAGCCTCATGGGTACCTTCCCTACACCACTTCCACCGACTACACATCATATTTCCATCGTCGATATGATTTCAACTGTGGCTTATCAATCTTTGGCATCATCTGACCCTTGGATTGTACCTTGTCCGTTGGAATTCGATGCACTAGGTGACACCGTGCCACTTAGTCTAGCCGAAACATCATACGTTTCTATCCCATCTACTTCTCCCTCGTCAGATGACCAACATCTATTGGCACCCGACAATTCCTCGATGCAATCACGGTTGAGTTCCTTGTCGTCTTCAATCGACTACATTTCCCCAACTTTTCCTTTGGATGAATCTATTCCAGAGATGCTTCGCATTGACAAGTTACCTTGGGATAATAACCATCACCGATCCTCTTTTTTTCCCCCTCGTGAATAAATTCGGGTAGATATATAGTCTATCTCCCCTCCTGATGTTGATTTTTTATCATCTCCCATGCTTTCAACTTTCGATGATTTGGATCCGGTAGCAGACATGCTGATTTCTTCGGTAGGGTTATTGGAGCCTGATCTCCTTACTCCTATCACAACCCTCAACATGTGTTCCTTCCCAAGTGATTATCTTCCATCTAGCAAAGATCTCCTAGAATCCATGATTGAGTTTTGTCCCTTGACATGGTATCCTTCCAGAGCGTTATTCTCTTGGAAGCCATGATCAAGAAGCAATAACGAGCATAATTTCTCTTCTTTGTGGCAAGCTCGTTAAAAAATGAAATAGAGGCCATGAGCATAGTTCTTTTCCTATGTCAAGCTCGTTAAAAAATGAAATAGTCACCTCTCTTGAACCTTCTTTTCATCCACCCTTCTCCTTTTTCTCATCTAGTTTTGAAGTTGGTGACAACCTCAAAGTCAGTGAATGAATTGAAGCTTGGAGGGCATGTCTCCAACCTTTTCTGATCATTCTAGAGTTAAGCCACTAGCTTTCAAGCTGGGGGCATACTGAGTTTAGTCTTTGTTCTTTCTCGTGCTAAAAAATACATGAGAATGCATCCAGGTAAACTTTTATCTCTTTTTCGGACCTGTATGGATACACAAAAAAGGAACCCCCTGGAGTCTCCTTGAAGCTCTTTTCAGACTCTCTAAACATGAAAAGATTTCCGAGTGATCTTACTTCCTTTCCCACTCGTTAAAAGGTTTTAAAGGGAATATTTCGAGTGATAATTTATCTCTTTTTCGGCCTCGTGAGACTAACATTACGAAAAAGGAAAACATTGGAGTCACCTTTAAGTTATTTTCAGACTCTCTAAACATGAAAAGCTTGCTGAATGACCTTGTTCTCTTCACACTCGTTAAAGTATTTGAAGAAAACGTCTGTCGAGCGATAGTTTATCTCTTTTTTGGTCTCATCAGACTATTTTACGAAAAATGAATTGAGAGAGTTCTCTTTTAAGTGTTTTTCCAGACTCTATAATCATGAAAAACCTTCGAGTTTCCTGTCTTTGGACTCGTTAAACAAAACAACAACAGACCCATATGGGACCGAACCCTTAATTCTTCCAGTTCGTTAAACAAAGGAGGAGGAACTTACCAAAGGTAAGTTATATCGAACATGTGTTACCCTCCTCGAGCTCGTTAAATTAAAAAGAGGTACTCGTCTATCTGGATGGGGGAAAAATTGAAGGAAGCAAGCCAAGCAGTTTTTGAGAACATTATCAGTGAACTCTTAGAGTTGCCCTTGAACATGACACTTTGTCTTTGCACACATATTAATCCACTAAACCTCTGCACTGAACCAATCCTCTGAGTTTTTCTTACTCCTTTGGGTCACCTGATGAAATTCACAGTATCCACTGCATTATCATGTTTTGGTCCATGTCATGTTTTTGCTGTTGTGCCTCAGTGTTCAAGGGAAGTATCCACCTTGAGAGTCAGCCATCACAAATATCTTGTCTCAATACCCGTTTCATTCCATGTTAATTTGATATACCAATTACATCTGTGTGTCCATTTCGTGTCGTTGATGGGGGATACATCAAGGCCCTCCTTCGACGAGTTTATTCCTGTCAACTTCAGCACATTAGCTAGGAACTAGACTTAGAAACCAATTAGTACTTTGGGACTTGCATGACTCAATGTCAGGCCTCCTCATGTTCGACAGTGGGTTTACATCATTGACCTCTGATCGGATGATTCCACGGATGTTCGACTTCAGCTCATCCATTCACATTCATTGGAATGTACTAGAGTACCTTGGGAATCATTGACATTAATGATGATTTCCCTCGCGCTTGTTAACGGTTTACATCATTGACCAGTAATCAAGTGGTTTCTTCCATGTTCGACATCAGTACATCTATTCACATGGTTAGATTCATACTACATCGGGATCAGTAAGAAGACCCTGGGTTGAGTGATCACTCTGATATGTACTTTTCCCAGGTTGTGAAGGAGTTTCTCTTGAACAATGGCACATATACTGTCACATAGATCCACTTTGTATTGGTCGTGGCTATGTCTTGTCATCTCGTGGATCCACTGTGTATTCTTCGTGGCTGCAATCAGTTCAGGTCATATGAGTATAGATCCACGCTGTATCCTCGGTGGCTATACCTTTTATCAATACAATTATGGATCCACAGTGTATTTTATGGCGGCCATATCTTGCAAGTCTTTATCACCCAAGCATAGGTATGCCTGCCTTGGGTTTGAAACATGTCATAATATTTGTTGGATGTTTGTGTGCAACTTCTGTCAGGTTCTCTACGTCTATACCCTTGCTTGAAAGTCTACAATGCATTTTAGTTATTAGTTCTTGTCTTCTAACTTCATACTTTGGGGGGCAATCTGTTACACATCAAAATTACTCACTTCGATAGTGTCGCAAGTGTTGTCATTACAAGTGTCACAAGTGTCGCATTTTGCTCACAAGTGTTGCAAGTGTCAAGAAAAGCATACTGCCATAATGCCTATGTTGTACCTATAATGACATCAGAAAGACACTTAAAACACTTCAAACATTTGATTTGGAAGAAGAGGAATGGTTAATTGGGTTTATGAACCTCTTTCCATTTGAAAGAACCATTAAAATTGAGTTTTTAGAGGAGAGCACTCCCCTATACCTCTCTCAGGAGTGCTGGCGCCCCCCTATAGACTATCTGGGAGCGTTATAACACTGCATCTTCCCTTTTGGAGGAGCGCTTCTACTATCAGGAGTGATGGCACCCACCTATACATTACTAGGGTGCGTTATAACGCTCCGATTGCCCTTTTGGGGGAGCGCTACCTATTCTGGGCAACAATTGGTTTGTTGAGAAGAATGAGGGAAAGATCCCTTCAATCTTTGAAGGCAGTTGGATTCGAATCCTTGGCTAATCCATGATCACAAGGTAGATCCATAACTAAAGTAGGAAAATCCTCAACTTACTCCAAAGATATCTCAAGTAGTTGGGCCTCTCCAAGCCTATTTAAATAGGCCTTCTCATGGTGAAAGGGAAAGGATTGAAGGCATGAAACCTATGATCTCATAGGAAACACATAGTGAAGTGGAGGAGAATAATCAGTGAAGTTATTGTCATTCTGACCATGGGTCTTTTGAGCAAGGGTTAGACAAGGAGGACTTGATGAAGCTGCCACACTTGCATCTACGGTTGTAAGTTTTCTTCGTTGTTGTTCTCATCAATATAATATGCTTGGCCCGTTTCTTTCTAGTTTGTGTTTGATCTCACATGAACTTGTCTCTAAGTAGATAGATATGTTTTAAGCTAATCTCAGTAGAATAGAAAGTGGTTGTACTTTCATTTGTCTACAGGGCTTGTCGAGGAGCGAAATATTGGAGCTCAACTCGGATTGTGTAGGGACAAAATCCGGTAAAAGGTACTTCTTTTCTCCTTCCTACTCACACATTAGTTTATCTAGATATAAAAGGAAGTCAGTGACCATGATAAGCATCTTCTGTCTTAAGAGTTAAGAGTCTAGCTCTCAAGAGGAGATCTACCTGTCCGCAGGGAGATTTTCCTTCAACAATGAGTATGATCATATACACAAAAAAAGAAACTTTATATGTATTATTAATATAAATTTTTACAATTATTAATATATTACCTCTCATTTTTTTCATTCTATCTTTCCTCAACAGATGCTCCTGATCTTCAAATTTTTTGATGGAGTTCACATCCCAAATGCGATCCACTACATGCATAGTTGGCACTACTAATTTAGGAAGATACTAACTAATTTACACCATGGATTGATATACCATATATCCCTCCACCATAGAACCCTCAGGACGTGCTCTTTGTCTAACCAATGTCTTCAATGATTTCAAGTGCCTCTCCACCATCCACATTGACCTTGTGTGAACAGGTCCACAAATTTCAATCTCCTCAACTTGGTGTATGAGGTAGTGTTCTTGTGCATTGAAAAATGTAGGAGGTATATACTTTTTCATTTCACACATTAGATGAGGAATTTCTCTCTTCCAATACTTTATATCATCTTCATGGATTTCTTTCAATGACAACCATCTACATGAGATCATGACACAAGAAAATAACATGTTTCAACATAACATAATATATTACATTACAAGTAAAACAGGTGTCATTAAGTACAACAATAATTTGAAAGAACATTTTGCATATAAATCACAACTACGTCTTACCTCATGTATTTTCCAAGATCATATATAACTTGTTTGACGTTGTTGTCAAAGTCGTTTGGGAGAGATAGTGGTAGAACATACTGTAACAACAAAATGAATCGTTATTTGTTTCGACCAAAGTAGACAAAAAAAACTAAAAGATCTATAAGGCCAATATATATAAATATGTATACCAAAATTATTACCTTGATGAAGGTATGCCAATCATGTGTTTTTACCCCACTAAATTCACCTTTCTTCATTAAGATATTTTTATGTTTGAAGAAAAACCCGTGGGAAATTTAATTATTTGAATGACCTCTTTTACATCATTGCTTTGTTTCTCTGTTAATAACCATGGAAGGTTATTTCAGTCTAATACTCCATATGATCTATTTGAATATTAGACCACACTTCGCATTGCATGATTGGCTTCCTGAATGTCAGTACAAATTTTGACAATTTTTTCTTTGTCCCTCCTACCATCTATGATTCACCATAACATTTCAGTCACATTCTTCGCGATATGCATTGTATCAAACAAATGAACTATTTTTATATCCTCATAGTAGTGAAACCTCATGAATTGAGCGGGATAATATTTCATTCCTCGTGGAAGCCCATTATTAATACTTTCATGATGATTGTGGCCTTCATGAAGCATAAAAGAAATCACAAAAATAATTATCAAATACGGTAAAATAAATTCAATGATTAAAATAAAAATTCAAAACATTACATGATCTATGATACATTATGAAATTGAGTACCTTGACAATTTCTATTACATTCCAACCTCCATAGGTGAGGTTTCATTGTTCGTGGTTTTAAACTAGTCTCTTATTTCCCATTGAAAAGATGTTTTTTAGTAGTACGATACCTATGGCTCTTAGGAAGAAGGTGTCTATACTCATCAAACACCATCTTTCCTAAATTTTTTGAATGACGATACTTCATCTTAGGGACACAAACTATACATGCAAATTTACCCTTGTTTGAAGACCTGCAACAAATGGATTAATGTCAATTATATGATGAGATTATTTAAAAATTAAACATGCACCATGATAACATTAAAATATTATATAGTATTTGTTGATACTGAGAGGGGGGTGAATCAATATCAAGTACAATTTAAAACCTTTTTCAACTTATACTTAAACCATTCAACTATATCCAATGAGAAATGAACAATAGTATAAGAGTTACACCAATACACCACAATACACCATGCACAATATATGAGAAATAATCAATAGTTATTGTTCAAGGGAAGTAATGACTTCCAAAGGTAGCTACAGCTTCCAAATGTAAAGGGAGGGATAAACCTCCAAGAGGAAGATACAATCCTCCAATATCAAGATAGAGTTGAACTCTTCATCCTTGCCCCTACCTTCCACCCAAGAGTATATGAGAGATAATAAAACTTTACATTAAATCATCACCATCAACCAATCATCATATAGAACCCGATAATGCTTCCTGAGACTTCTTCAATTTCTGCAACTCTTCAATTCTTGGAGTACTCTGATCCTATAGATAATATTAGTAAATGTATTTTATGAAACTCCTCCAATTTTCACTCCTTGAATCCTCCCCAAAAAGAGGTTAGAGAAAGAATGGTAGACTTTATTCAATTTTGGTCTATTTAGGAGAGTGAACTTGCACATAATGCCCCACACTCAATAATTAACATCCAATTCTGAAAATTGCACACAATAAACTACAGTCTGTACTCTTTCAAATGAAATTTGTCCCACTTCATTTGGATTCTCTATGAATAAGTTATGACTATTTTACCTGGAACACCTGTTTATTGACTAGCTTCAGGACTGGTCACAAACCCTATCTTCCATAGAGTGTATCTCCATAATTATAGTGAATCAAGAGTTGAAATTTTTACCATAGGTAACTTGATATGTATTCTCAATACCATAGATATTTTACCATCTGAATCGTTCTAGAAAATAAATTATAGCAAAAATGGTAAGATGACCTGGAAATAACATACCTTAGAACACATCACCAAAAGACTTCATCCTCCCTTGAAATCTGACCTTCTTTTCTTCTTATTTCCTCTGAAATTATACTTGTATCAAAATGAATTTATAATGATGTTTTTTTATACCATTTATGTCACTTCCCTTTAACATTAGGGCTGACCTGACAGTTTCTTATTTTGTAATTCTTTTCTTTAATTATCTTCAGGGCCTACATGTACTTCCTTCTTCAATTCACTTTGTCATATTCAAAAATTCATTTCTCCTCAACCATGAGGATCCAGATGACGTGCCACATACCATCAGAAACAACATGATGTATACTATCCATTTATGGGTGTTGTATATGCATGTGCATTGTCCTTCATGTCCAAATACCTTTATCAATCTTGCGATCCAAAACCCATGACTAGGGTTGACATCAATGACAACAACCAATCTTCCAACAATCTCCCCCTTTGTCATTGATGGCAAAACTCATGCTCCCCCTATCATCATGATCTCAATTTCTCTCCCCCTTTGACATCAATGGCAAAGTTTAGGGCTGCTCCCCCTGAGTTTAATGGAAAAATGTAACTCTCATCTTTGGGGTTGCTCCCCCTGAACATGTGACACTGAATAATACTTCATCCTTAATTTTGGTCTTTGGGACTTCTTCTTCCTTAGAATCCTTTTGTGTGGATTCTGTCTTCTCTCTCTTCTTCATGTCTAGGATGTATATGTTGTTCGGTCTTCTTGTTGCAGTTGCAACCATTCTTCCTGAGTTATTTTCTCTGATTTTACATTTTCAGGAATCAAACGTAAGAGTGTATCCTTGATCACACATTTTACTAACACTGAGTAGATTATGATTCAAGTCTTCAACCAATAGAACATTCTTTTCTTTTACATTTTTTC
>ML799163.1:181464-216369 GCA_009831015.1 Picea engelmannii
ATTTATTTTTTATTTTCCTTTTCCCTTTTTCCTTTCCCAAATTTCACGTAATTCTTTTTATTTCCCATATAATTCTTTTTATATTCCATATATTCCATATTTCTTTCCATTTTTCAAGTAATCCATTACATATCTTCCAACACTTAGTCAATTTCATGAGTTACATTGGGTTCATACTCGCAGACTCATATTTGATGTTCACTACCCTCACAATGCACCTTTGACTTCCGCCACCCTCATAATTTGATGTTCACTACCCTCACAATGCACCTTTGACTTTCACCACCCTCATAAGGAACCTACACTTAGAATGTTCACAACTCTTTTACTACTCTTTATTGTGTAAATCTTCCAACACTTAGTCAATTTCGGACTTTCGAACTCATATTTGATGTTCATATTATATACTGTGTAAGTTCGCTAATGTATGTCTGCTAATTCTCCACACTTAGATTTTGTCACAACTTTTTACCATTAATTACTGCCCTACCTACCTCTATGTTCACTAACTCGGCGCCCTATTATCCATATTTTTAATAATATTTCTCTTATCCTAAGTGCCATGGGCATATATCCAAGTGACACATGGCAGAAATATGGCAGCTAAGCATTGGTGACACATGGTAACAAGTAAAATCATGACATGTGGCAACAAATCAGGTGGTGACATGTGGCAGATCTGATATCCTATCACATAGGGGCACATGGTGATGATGTGAATGTTGACTCATGTTGATTGGGTGATTACGAGGATGCCACTGGGAATTGACTGGGCATGAGGTGGACTATGATTTGGCAGTCAAATTTTTAATTATTTATTAATTTTCTAAGGGGTCAAGCTACAAGTCCCCATAGTCTTCCTTTGATTCTTACTAAGTGTATATTAAATTTTTCAAAATATACACTAAAGACTCATAAATTACCATGTATGTGAGATAACAATTATAAAGAAAATTCAAAATTTAACAAAGAAGGTCGAAATTCAATCCAAGGGGCCACATTTTCCCATCAAATATGATTGACGGTGGTTGAGTCACGATCTTGGAAAGGCTATATCTTGAGCAGCCGACCTCCATTTGCAACAAACTTTATACCGTTGGAAAGGTATTTCAATGAAGAAGATGATGAGAAATGTATTGAGAGATGAAAATTGCCAAAAGTTTATGAAAAATTAAAATATCAGTCAATAACATTTTATGCTTTGCTGATAATTCTGTTCAATACCTCGACTTCACGAGGTCATATCTTGAGATACGGGCGTCGGATTTGGAAAAAAATTATATCGTTGGAAAGATAATAAGGTGTATATCACATATAAATTGGTTTAAATGGATGAAAGGTTGATTATCCTATTCATTAAGTTAAATTACAATCCTCTTTTAAAAAGGGAAATTAATTAAATTTTGAAAATAAAAGTTTAATTAAATTTTTTTATTTAAAACAGAAAGGGACCCATTTTAAAAATCTGGATGTTAATGACATAAGTTCATTAATGAGGACTTAATTATGAATTAATTAAAGAGGATACTTCAAGAAGAAAATTGTACAAGAAATTCAAGAAGGAAAAACCCTAACTACTCTAGTAGTTAGAAGAACCGACTTTAAAAGAGAAGAAATACATCACTAAGGAAGAATCATAGTTATCAGAGGGGCATGACAGAAGATAAGAGGAAGAAGAAGGTACAATCTGTTATCTCATGTAAATATTTGAGCTATTGGGGAAACTTAGGTTCCCATTGCTATGGGTGGCTTGCAGTGCCATATCTGCATATTGTTAGAAGAGTTGAGGTTTTTGGAGGATAGTATTAATTTGGTTTTCCTCATGTGGTATTTTCCCATTTGGAGAAATACATTGGCATTGGGATCTTCTTGAGGTTTTTCCTGGCAACATTTGTGTCAAGGTTGATCTATTCATGGATTCCACATTTGATTTATTAAGAAAATACCAAGGGTTAATTTGGTAAAAATATTAGTGTTCTCGGGCTTATTTAAAAGGTTATTATTCTTTTTTATAAAATATTATTGGGATCATAAAACTAATATTTCTTCATATGTTCAAAATTTCACTTGGAACAAAAAGGTTAAAGGTTTGGGGCATGACCATTGGGTCCTATTTTTAGGTTACAAGTCAACACATACCCAACGCTCGAGTTTAGCACCTATTGCCAAGTCGCAACAATAGCCCGATAACAAGGTAACATACAATAGCGCACAACACCAAGTGTCTAGCCCACAAGGGGGACCAAAAAGGAGTGCTCATCATGTCAATAAAACCATCAGAGGTGTGGTGCATATAAACCCATCAATTTTCACTTTCCAGTCGTATGTGGTATAACGAACACAAGCAAATCCTTATGCCATCTATAAAGGAGAAGGAATCCAAGTGTGTTGTGTGGATAGCTCATTATTGGTCATGTTCAAGTCATCACACCAAGTGTAAATCCATTCAAATTCCCAAGTTTTCATATCCATATTTTATGATAGGAGTTGCGAGGGTCGTGTTAATATATAGACATCCAAATGCATAGAAGGAAGCGATCATTGCCAAGGAAGGATGTGTATGCCAAATGTAGGTCATGCATTTTCTGGTCAAAGGAAATTGGTAAAATGATGAGTTGGAACATAACCCAAGGTGCCAATTAGACATCATGATATATTCATACAAACAAAGAAACATGAAAAAGGAAATTTCACAACGTGAGTTCGCTGCGAAAGTGTTGAAGCACTCAGTTTTGCATCAAACTATCTTTGCACAATGCAAAAGTGTGATAAAACACTCTATCAACATGTGAATCAAAATTCCAGTTATCTCCAGTTGTATCAGATAATCGAAGTCGACTAGAGAGCTCAAAGGCTTAGCAATTAAGTTCTAGATGATTGAATTTTCAAAACATTATCATGTAATTAATGAGAATAAATTTAGGCTCTAGAATCTAGTGAACAATTGTAATTAGTTCATATTTACTTGTAACTAAAAATATATTTAGGAAATTGGTTGAGCTCGAACCCCTAGGCTTATGGAAGAACCTTTTCTATATATTTTTTAAATTGCAATGTGTAGGGGGGTTCGAAGTGTACTGGAAGTTTTATAAATCAAAGAGACAGTTGGAAAAACATGTGGTGACAAATGCAAGATATCAGGACAACTGGAGGATAAAGACAATAAATCCTTACTTTGTTTGAAGTATGGGAAAAAAAATCTCTTGAAATGTCGAAGCCTTTAAATCAAATCTTATCTTCATTCTATTTTTAGAATGCACTTGCACATTTCATGGCACAAGCTTAGGCGGTAGTTCAACATTCGAAGGGAATCCAAATCAATATCTCAAATTCCATGGAAAGAAAATTGCAGGAATAGGGCACCTCGCAGAAACAAAGTATTTGAAGGAAGAAGATCGACACCAACATTTCAAATTCCTTGAAAATGTTCTCAAGAATTGACTTTATTTTATAATTTTTATTTTGATTTTGTTTCCATAAAATTAGAAACAAATTTACATTGTATAAAAAGAAAGCATTTTGTAATGGATGGAGGTTCAATTCTAGACCCCAGAGGGGATTTAGGAGCGGGAGAAAGTTGTGTGAGTCAAATTGTAAGCATGTTGGCACATGATGTAAACATTTTCTACCATTAAAGATTCATGAGAGTTGCATTATCAACATGTTAAATCTCTTTGTTTCCATTTTTCTTATCATCTTCTTGCTTGAATAAACTGCAGTCTTGATGATCATAGCTTCCTTTGATTTACAAATCTTTGAACAACAGAGGATCTATTGTGCCTTTTTGGTTGATCATTGTTTTGTTCAATTATTTTTCTCATTCACTTTGCAGAGAGGATCCTTGCTTGGTGGATATTTTTCTCTTTGTCATTATCTTCATTCTTCTTTCCATCATTAATAACCTCTTGTTTGGTATGCATTTTGATTGCCTTCAATCTGCATGGTTTTTAGGACTCCATGCCCAATGGTATCACATTGATCTACATTCAGTTTACTTCACATTGATCCACTCAAGCATAAACCTACTTTAATTATTTATATTCTGATGGGTATTGGGTTTGTTCTTAAAGCAGTCTAAGAACAAATCCTGGTGCTAACGATCATAACCATCACATGATGGTGAACATGAATTGGTCACATAATATAGACTGCATCATTCACCCGATGACTCCACTCCACGAAGGAAGAATATGTTGGCGACTTCACTGATTCACGATGACAAAGGCCATGGAGGTTATCTTGGCACGGAGGATTGCACCTCTCAATTTTTCAACTATCCTTGGTTTTCCAAATCTAGTGCCTCCTTCGTCAAAATGGATGGATTACCTTCCTACTTTCAAATAAGACAAGGGGGACAATCCTGCTTAACATCTTGTTACAATTCATCAATGCATGGATCAGCTAGACATACATCATGAGGATGTGTTGATGAAAATTTTCATGTACTCTTTAAAAGGTGATGCACAAGAATGGTACTTTTCTCTTCTTTCTTCCAGCATACTTTCCTTGAGAGATTTTCATGCTGCATTTAATGAGCATTAATTGTAAAAGGTATTTTTCAGCTGAATTTCTATTTGAGAATTGTTGTGAGGAGTTTGAAAAGAATATTCAACAAACAATAGGTATTTCGTCTGATTGTAAGGATGAAATAGAGGTTTTTGTTGAAGAAATAAGGAAAAATCATATCATTCCTTTCCTATTTTTCCAGTGTTGAAAACATATTTTGTTGACTACTCTTATGATGAAGAAATTTGCATCAATGTAGTAGATCCATTTGTCCTTGTAACGAATGTCTCTTAAAATCATTCCTCTGATGAGATTGTTGTCCCAAATGTTGAGAAAGGTCAAACTATCCTTGATGAATACTCTGATGATGAGGATCATATATTTACTAAAGCACATATATAGATTATTAGTAGCCAACCAGTATATGATAGTGAAGAAGATAAGGAGGAGTTGCATCAACAATTGAAATTTTCTTTATCACCCATTGATGAGTACAAATCTCCAAGGATCAACGAGCTCATGTCTATCATTTCTACACCTAGACTTGCAAAAGACATCAAACAAAATATGAGTAGCTATGGAGCATATGAGGACCACAATTTTATTGATGAATCAACCTTCACAGAGGAGCAAGATGGTATTGTTAACCAACTAGAAATTTCTTGTCACGAGTTTCATGATCCTGTGGCTTTTTACATGGAATTGTATTTTTCAAAGGTCTCTAATGCTCCAGTTGTTAGTAAGATTTCATATTATAGCTGTAAGTATCAATTTCTTATTAACCTCTTGCTGCAAACTTTATATCACTTGAGGATTCTTTTGAACAGTTGCATGGAAGGAGCTATTTTCATCAGTTCGATACTTACTTGGCTGCATTGGAAGTATGACTTCACTTGAGCAAAGTAATTCAGCTGGATAAACTAGAGTAGGTTTGTGTATATAAATAAGCTTCCCATGCAAGAAATTGGTTTGCAGTTTTAGATCAGTTTGTAGATGTTTTAATTTTCAATAAATAAGTAGATATTCTCTCAGTACATCATGGACATAGCACATGGTGCAAGGATCAAATGGATTAAGGCACTTTAGCTGCGAGTTCTTGGCATCTCGCAGGGATCATGCCATCCCCTATGGAGCCAACGTTATCACATGTAAAAATTTGAGCTATTGGGCCAGCTGAGGTTCCCATTGCTATGGGTGGCCTGCAATGCCAGATATGCATATTTTCGGAAGAGTCAAGTTTTTTGGAGCAGATTATTGATTTTGTTTTCCTCATGTGGTATTTTCCCATTTGGAGCAGTACAATGGCATTGATATCTTCTTGAGGTTTTACCTAGCGACATTGGTTTCAAGGTTGATCTGTTCATGGATGCCACATTTGATTTATTAAGAAAAGCCCAAGGGTTCATTTGGTAAAAATATTAATGTTCTCGGGCTTATTTAAAAGGTTATTATTCTTTTTTATAAAATATTATTGGGCTCATAACGCTAATATTTCTTCATATGCTCAAAATTCATTGGGAACAAAAAGGTTAATGGTTTGGGGCATGACCATCAGGACCTATGTTTAGGTTACAAGTCAACACATATAGCCAGTGCTCGAGTTTAGCACCTATTACCAAGTCGCAACAATATCCTGACACCAAGGTAGCATACAACAATGCCCAATACCAAGTGTCTATCCCATGAGGGGGGGAAAAAAGGAGTGCTCAATGCGTCAAGACAACCATCCAAGGTCTAGTGCATACAAAACCATCAATCTACACTTTCATGTCATATGTGGTATAATGAACACTTGCAAATCCTTATGCCATCTGTAAAGGAGAAGGAACCCAAGTGTGTTGTGTGGATAACTCAGAATTGGTCATGTTCAAGTCATCATGCCAAGTGTAAATCCATTTAAATTCCTAGGGTTTTGTATCCATATTTTATGATAGGATTTGTGAGGGTCATGTTAATATATGGACATCCAAATGCGTAGGAGGAAGCGGTCATTGCCAAGGAAGGATACGTATGCTAAATGCGAGTCACACATTTTCTGGTCAAAGGGAATTGGTAAAATGATGAGTTGGAATGTAACCCTAGTGTGCCAATAAAACATCATGCTATAGTCATAAAAACAAAGAAAGATAAAAAAATAACTTTCATAGTGTGAGTTCATTGCGAAAGTGTTGAAGCACTTAGTTTCACAGTGAACTATCTTTCCACGTTGCGAAAGTGTGACAGAGCACTCCATTAACATATGAATCAAAAATCCAGTCATCTCCATTTATACCAGACAATCCAAGTTGACTCCAGATATCGAAGGTTTAGGAATTAAGTTCTAGATTATTGGATTTTTAAAGCATTATCATGTAATTAATGAAAAGAAATTTAGCCTCTAGAATCTAGTGAACAGTTGTAATTAGTTCCTATTTTCTTGTAACTAAAACTATCTTTATGAAATTGGTTGAGCTTGAACCCCTAGGGTTGGGGAGGTGGCTTTTCTATATATTTTGTAAATTGCAATGTGTAGGGGAGTTCGAATTGTACTGGAAGTTTTATAAATCAAAGAGATAGCTGGAAAAATATGTGGCAACAAATGCAATATCTCAAGACAACTGGAGGATAAAGACAATAAATCCTTACTTTTTTTGAAGTATGGGACATCAAATCTCTTGAAGTTTTGAAGCCTTTAAATTAAATCTTATCTTCATTCTATTTTTAGAATGCAGTTGCACATTTCATGGCATAAGCTTAGGAGGCAGTTCAAATTCAAAGGGCATCCAAATCAATCTCTCAAATTCCATGGCAAGAAAATAACAGTAATAGGGCACCTGGAAACAACAAAGTATTTTAAGGAAGAATATCGACACCAACATTTCAAATTCCTTGAAAATTTTCTCAAGAATTGATTTTATTTTATAATTTTTATTTTGATTTTGTTTCTAGAAAATTAGAAACAAATTTACATTGTATAAAATGCAAGAATTTTGTAATGGATGGGAGTTTAGTTCTAGACCCAAGAGGGGATTTAGGAGCAAGAGAAAGTTGTGTGAGTCAAATTGTAATCCTATTGGTAAATGTTGTAAATATTTTCTGCCATTAAAGATTCATGAGAGCTGCATTATCAACATGTTAAATCTCTTTATTTCCATTTTTCTTGTCATCTTCTTGCTTGAATCAACTGCAGTTTTGATGGTCATAGCTACCTTTGATTTACAAACTCTTGAACAATAGAGGATCTATTGTGCCTTGCTTTTTTATCATTGTTTTGTTCAAGTTTTGTTCTCATTCACTTTGCAGAGAGGATCCTTGCTTGGTGGAGATTCTGCTCTTTGTCATTATCTTCATTCTTCTTTCCATCATTATTAACCTTTTGTTTAGTATGAATTTTGATTTCCTTCAATTTGTAGGGTGTTTATGACTCCATTCCCAATGGTAGCACACTAATCTGCATTCAGTTTGTTTCCCTCTCCATTTCTTACTCAACCTTGCTGATACACTCAAGCATAAACTTGTTTTAATTATTTATATTTTGATGGGTACTAGGATTGTTCTTAACGTAGTCTAGGAACAACTCCTAGTGCTAACACAACCATGAATATATAGCCAAGATTATGATCAAAGAAAATATATCTCCATCTTCTCCACTCTTTCTCTTCTTCTACACCATTTCTCATAGCTTTATGCTTGAATCTATGAGTTCGGAACAAGGCTGAGTTCTTGAGTGTTCTTCGTGTATTCTTCCAAAAAACTTTTCTTGTATGATCATGGAGTATTTTACATCCATATACATTATTTTCAAAGTTTTTTTAATTAAAAACATATTTCATGAATAAAAATCCACAAAGAATTTCTTCGGGATTGATTTTGACTGTATCTTGTAACTTTGAGTCGTAAGTATGAGGTATTTGAGATTGACCTATCAAATTCTTTTTTGATCTTGATAGTAGTAATCTTTTAAAATTCTTTGAGATGATCAAATTATTCTCTCCTATTTTTCATGAGGAAGACATGGATGCATTTAGATATGACTAAGAAGATTGTGTATGTGATGTTGATCACTAATAAATTCTGATGTTGAGGCCCTCCTTCAATCTTTTCAATTGTTTAAAGACTTCTTGGTGCATATACAAATCATATTAGGTTATTGAAGAACCATATCATTTCATAATTTCAAGCAATAAAGATCTAAGGTTTGCTGCCTTATCATTCTCCTAATCTAAGATATCACAGATATATCTTTTATCCCAATAGGATTACCACCTCTCTAGGGATTCATATCCTCGTGAGGTTGTCGTTTTGTTCCATGATGGATTCAAACGTCAACAAAACCATATCGACAATTTTTGAGCAACGATCTTTGAGAGCTCATAATTCATGATCCAGATGTTTGTTTTGGGAAAATGATACCTTCTTGGAAAGATAATTTGACAAGGAAGACAATGGGACATGTGTCAATGAATGAATTTGGAAATAATATTTATAGAAATTAAAATATCAGTCAATTGTTTTTAATGGCTTGCTGAGAAATATTTTTGGAACCTCGACTTCCCGAAGCTATAAGTTGAGATCCAGACCTCCAAATTTTGTTCAAGAGGACTCGTTGGAAAGATGGAATAATGGATATTATTTATATAATGGTTTCCATGGCTCAAAAAATAACTTATCATTCTCATAAAATTAAAAGACAATCAATTTTTTTTTTTAATTCAGACAATCAACGTCAAGTTTTGGAAGTATAAGTTTATCAAATATATTTTATAAAAGGATGAAGTGGGTCACACTTGGAGGCACAAATTTAAATTACCTAAATTCATTAATAAGAATTCAATCAAGAATTAGCTAAAATGATTTACTCTTTATTCCAAAAAGAGGAAGCATGTGGGAACTTCTAGAAGAACACAAACCCTAATTGTTAGGGAAAATCATTTCAAAGAAGCATTGGGATTAGATTTGAAAAGAGGAGAACAACATCAAAGCAAAGGTTATATCATCAAGATGGGAATTTTCAATCTTCAATATGCAACCAACTCTCTCATCAACAAATATAGATCTTCATTTTTCTTGCTTCTTCTTCTTCTACACGATTTCTCTTAAGGCTTTATGCTTGTATAAATGAGATTGAGCATAAGGCTGATTTTTTGAGTGTTTTTCCTTTTATTCTTTCAAGTCTCTTCCTAAAAAATATCAATAGGAGTATTTTATAACCATATATATGACTAATAATGTAATCCAGGATTGTCTAATTGATTCATGGAGGTTTAGTTCTTGCATTTGGTAAGCTTTATTTCTGAGAACTATTCAATCAATTTACTGAAGTGCTTTGTAATATGAAATATCTTTATGTATCGAACACCCCAAAGAACTATTTCAGGGCACCAATTTAATGATTTATTAGAATTTGAATTTATGAGTATGAGATTTTTCGAGTATGCACATCAAATTATTTTCAGTTTTGAATGCAATACTCATTTAAAATTCTTTGAAGTGATCAACACCATTTCACTCTTTTTCTTGTGAGAAAATATGGTTGTATATTAAGCTTTCATGTGTTTTAGAGGGATGTTATAATGAAGTTGAACATATATTTATGTTGATATTGAATCCTTTCTTTCTCTTTTTACTGTTAATAAGTTGCTTGGTACATTTCTAGGAAAATGTTGCACTCAACGAGAAATCTGGTTATCAAGAACCATTTTATATAAAAACTAAAGAAATAAAGATTTGGGGTTTGTAGTTTAGCATTCTCCCATTTAACAGTCTAGTCCAAGAACATCAACCATATCTTTCAAGCAATAAAAGAGGAGTATCGTCTCTTTAAAAATACATGGGGATTTTATCCTCGTGAGGTTGTTGTTGGGATTTTGACCAATCTGAACATCAACATTTTTAGTGACCATACTAGGGAACGATTTGTTTTCAAGAAATATGATACTTTTAGGATTAGATGTTATTGGAAATTGGAAGCTGTCTAGTTGAAGTTTTGAAAAGATATGTAGAAATTGATTTAAGATGAAATGGGTTCTTGAAAACCTTGTTCAAGGAGAACCAAATGGCCTTGAAGACATATTATTGAAGTTTCAGGCACAAGTCAGTTGTGCTAACTTATATAGAACCAAATAACCATACAATATTTGGGAGGATGATCTCCATGACAACTACATCATCGAAGCTCTAGATTTTGAAGAAAAATGCCTTGGTGATTCCACCAAAGAGATTCCATAATTTCAAGAAGATCTATATGAAAACTCCTCTGAGGAGTTTCTTTCATGTTGTGATGATATTTTACCTTCCCCATAAATCCCAACAAAATTTTTTCAAGTTACAATAAAGGGATAAGGTAACCAAAGAAAGAAACGATTGCACAAAAGTCAACTCAATTTGCAAGGATAATTTCATTCCTTGCGAGATATTTCCACGGTCAAGTTTCCCATGTTCTTTAGAAATACTTAAGAGGATTCATAGAAACATTTGGTTAAGTTTTATGCTTGTGATATTTATAATGTGGCTTAAAATGATGTTGCATGCTGACTATTTATCTTAACTCTAAGGAAAAATGCTAGTGAATGGTTTTATTCATTGTTTCTCGGAACCATCACTAGTTGGGATGTATTAGAAAATTTATTTGTCGAGAAATATTTCCCAAGGAAATATCCATATTCTCTTTTCTTGAAGTTGGTTGAAATATAGATGAATGAGGAAGAGGAAGTCAAAGATTTCACTTTAGATTTATGAAATTTCTTCATGAGATTCCTCAAGAAATGTTTCCAAATGATGTCATCATTTTTAGTTGTTATGAAAAAACATTTCCCATGAATTTGATATTTTTATTGAAGCAAGAGAGAAAGTTCATCTAGAAAGAGTTAATATAACGAGCTCAAGTCGTTGAAATAAATATTCATGAAACGAATGCTAATCTATTAAACTTCCCAATATTTTTCCAAGGCAATTGAGGAATGGATTTAGAATAAAATTTTGATGAAAGACATGCATTTTTTTTTCCAGATGTTCCTGAAAATGAAAATGAGAACCCTAAAGTTTAAATTCAAGAAGAATACCATCCTCTACATGCTCCATTGGAGGGAAATTTCGACCTCTCTTGTGCTCAATTTGAGATTAATGATCATAATGAGTTTAAAAATGAATTTAAAGAACCTCCATTAGATGTACACAAGGATTTCATTCAATATAATCAAAATGAAAATGTTGCAGCAGATTCTCAAATGCCACAACCAGTTTATACAAAGCCACAAGAGGAATGTCTACATTGGATGAATATAAGTAATGGTAAAAGTAATCACTTTACATAAAAAAATTATGATGTTAATTGCTCGCCGGGAGCAAAGTTTAATGAAGAAGATATATTCCAAGCATCAAAAGAAAGACATTTGCAACAAGAGGTTCAATGGGTGGTATATTTTATTTTTGAAGGCATTGAAATTGTTGGTGAACAACACAAGATATCCCTATAGTTCTCCACAAGTATCCAACAACAATTTATCTTTGCAACCTCACCATGGAAACACATTCATTGAATGATGAAATAATATCTCTAGAACATGGCCAATGAAACAACATTCTCAATCAAGGATTGGAGTAATTAAATTAATTGGTTATGTACATGGCTCCATTGGAAATATACTTCCACTTGAAAAGTGTCCCTTTCCTCCAAATAGGTTAGGGTAGGTAGATCTTGCATGTACATAGTTTGTTTCTTCAGTCAATTTTTTGTACAATAAAGTAGATTGCTAGATGTGTATAGTGTTTGAAAATGACTCCATGACCCAATGTAAAAGGAAGCGGGTCTTATTCTAGTGTTCTTTGCAACCCACATGGGGTCACTGTCCTGTATTTGGAGCCAGTTGTTGATAAAAAAATTGATCATCCTGATTTTCTTCTCTTTGGAATAAAAAAAATGATATCAAAAGAAGAAAATTTTGAATGATCATCAGTTCTTGGCATAGACCTCAGTCTCAGCTTTGTCATGCATTTTACGGAATCAAAATTCAATTATGTATGCCCAAGATACTCATGGTTTTTTCCAACCACCAAATCTTCCATGAAATGACACTTCTTCCATGTGCAACAAAACTGATTTCTCTCTCCATACTAAATTTCCTCTCTTATACTTAGTCTTGGGAATACTTTCATATTCCTTTCATCTCATATTCTTGTAGTTAGTCTCTTAGTCTCTCTTACACTAATACACACTTACTCTCATTCTCCCCTTCCCCACTCTCGGTCCCTCTCCCATACCCATGGACCCTCCCCTTTCCCCATCTCTCATACCAATCCACCTTGCCATACTCCTACCCTGCCATACCCTTTCACTCCTACCCTGCCATACCCTTTCACTCCTACCCCACCATACCTCTTACCCTGTGACCCCGCCACACTCCACTACCCCAATGCATCTCCCCTCTCATATTATTTTTCCATACATTCCTTAGTATATTTTCCTAAGTTGTATTTTGAATAACACTCCACTGCCCCGCTAAATCTCCCCTCTCGTCTTATTATCCCATAGTCTTCTTACTTAGTATATTTTCCTAAGTTTTATTTTCCATATTCAAGAATTAGCATGTTATATTAAGACATGTGGAAACCAATCACATTGAGCCACGTGGAAACCAATTACACTGATACACATGGCAAGTGACTAGGAAATGATTAGGCAATGACTGGGCGCACTACCCCACCACATCTCCCCTCTCATCTTATTCTCCCATACTCTCCTTACTTAGTATATTTTCCTAAGTTTTATTTTCCATATTTTCCATATTCAAGACTTAACCTATTATATTAAGACACATGGCAACCAATCACATTGAGAAACATGGAAGGTGATTGGGTGATGATTGGGTGGTGACTGGGTGATGAATGGGCAATGACTTAGTGACCAAAATTTTACTAAGTCATAAATTTTTCTAAGGCACAAGAGATACACTAAGCCTTCCATAAGCTCTTTTATTTCAGATGAATGATAAGTACCACATTTTCATTATAAAAAACTAGTTCTTCACCCCCTCACAATGCATGTGAGACTAAGAAAGGTGAAATTAAATCAAGGGATAAGATTGATCCATAAACCAGATTGACAATTGTTGAGCAATGATCTTCCAGATCTCATAACTCATGATCCAGATGTTCGTTTTGGGAAAATGATACCTCGTTGGAAAGGTAATTGGACAAGGAATAAAATGGGTTAGGTTGCAATGGATAAATTTGTCCATAATATTTCTATAAATTCAAATATCAATCAACTATTTTTTCATGACTTGCTGGGAAATTTATTTGGAACCTCAACTTCCCGAAGCTATAAGTTGAGATCTAGACCTCCCAATTTCACTCAAGAGGAATCATTGGAGATTTTGAATAATGAATATTATTTATAGAATGGTTTACATGGCTGAGAAGTCATTTATCATGCTCATAAATTTAAAATGTAGTCTGGAAATAATTATGTGATTCAAATTGGACTACTTTTTGTTTTTATCATATTTTCGATTTATCTCCTTACATATTTACTCAAACTTAGAGTGTAGGCACTTGTTGGATTCATAATTAAATTCCTCATCCAATGAGTACCCACTTTGTATACTATGGATAGACCCACAATGAGATAAATTGGAAATACATGAAAACAAATAAAGTTTTCTTTTCAATTTATCTCATTGTGGGTCTATCAAAAGTATGTAGAGTGGGTACTTGTTGGATGCAAAATTTAATTCTTCATCCAACAAGTGAATGCACTTGAAATTTGAGTAAACCTATAAGGAGATAAGTAAAAAATATGATTAAAAAAGTAGTTTTCTTTCTTTCCCATTGAAAATTCATAACTGCTATTTTATTATTTTCCTTAGGAGGCCCATTTTATACCTCAAATTTTCCTTAATATGATGAAAGCCAACAAATATTAATTACTCATCATCCTATTCACTTCAAATTATGAGATCAATGGCTATGAGGACAAAGTTGAAATTCTCCACTCTCCAACATACGATCAAATTGTAATTTTCATTCCATTGGAGTTAGCAATTAATTTGTTCTAAAATAGTTAGCATTTAGATAAGTCATACTCAACGATAATTAGTTATTGAGGTGTATGAGCCATATGCACTCAACCTCCGGGTTTCTTACCACATGGTGTTGAATGAACTTCCCAAAAATTTTAATCAAATCCTTATCTAAGTGTTGAAGGACAAAATATTGCATACAAGTAAACTCCATTTAAAATAACGAAGTCTAGTCGCTATTACTCCCAACACATTGAACTATGGTTTTCACAACAACCAACACTATTTTTTTTATATTTGGAGATAACACAATTCTTATTTTATTAATGAGTGGGCTTATGATAAATCAAAGAGAGAGGAGTAGGATGTGTTGAGTAGGGAAGCTCTGATTAAACTGCAAATAGTTATTGCAATGAGCATGCCAACGCTAGGATGAATCTTGTAACAACCACAATGCCTTTTATTTTCCTTGAACGCCATACTTCAAGTAGCATGCATACACCTTCACATTTGGACAATGATTAAGGGAATCTGTATATGATTATTCTTATGTCATTGATTTCTATGTTGTCATTAATCCAAACATATTTCTAAAGTGCTCCTTGTCTTCATTTATGTTGGAGTGATATAATTAATTTAGTATTGAGGAGATATTGTTCCATAACATATCGGGAAGGAATAAAGATGTTTCAATTGGGTACAAAACAGAGAAAAGAGGAAACAATTTGCATATAAGTTTTGCAATAGACCACACTATTTGTATTCCCAACCATCACCAATGGAATGCTCCAACCATGAGATTTCTATAGGGTATTTACCTATGTTTTCTATGTGCATGTATTTTATGGAGTTTATATATTGTTAATATCCCTTGTTGGATATGATATATGAATGTAGATTTAGATATTCAAAATCAGAAAGATAAATCACGATGTGGGTTAATATAATTGTTGGTATAGAACACTATTGGCATAACTATTTGTTCAGGTGTTCAGGAGTTACCTTACAAGATTATTTGAGTCCATTCAGAGACACAAATGTGGTATATGTGAGTAGCTTCTTTATTTCTCATAGATATATTGTTGACACAAGGAGAAACATTATTTTGGTATTTCAATGATTATGTGTATATCATATTTGTTTTCCAATTTGATTATCTCATGGCATACAACTATCTACAGAACTGGGTGAAATTTTGGTTATTGAGAGCATTCTCTTCTTATTGATACAAGAGTGTGTAATTCATTGCAATACCTAACCGTTAATATTCCTTTGGCTACTAGATTGTTTCTCATATATCCATTATGTTTCCTTCCATCAAGGAAGCCATTGATGATAACATTGTAGTGTATGTAATACACAATCTGTGAAGCATGACAAAATGACTTGAACAACTGAAAATATTTGTTGGAGCTACTCCTAAAACCTAAATAGAGTACAAGACTCTTAAAGCCACATTCTTATTTGGTCACTACCTCTTCGACGTAGGCTATATTGAGTCCTCAAGGATAGAGTATTTGCAGGGTATTGATTTTTATTGGATTGATTTCTATTGTGTTGTTAGCAGTTTGATGTGTGCAGGTTACACCCAATAATAAGCCATTTTGAAGACTAACATCTTCGTACAGGACTGAGAACAAATATCATAGGTTATTTTGCATAGTATCCATTTTGATGAAGCAAGTGGGCTATAAGTATTTCATTTACGGATCAATGTTGCTTGTGTCATTCCTCTTGTTCATGTTCCTTCTACATCATGGATTCTCTTTCTTTCTTTTCAGAAAAGTTCTTTAGGCTTAACTTTTCAATATGCTTCTTCAAGATTTACTTTTCATAAGGGAGGCCATGCACCGATGTTCTTTAACTAAACTTTTTCCTTTGACATAGTGTTCTACCACTAGTTCAAGAACTCATTTTTTCATAGTGACACGATCCTATACAAAGACCCACACTACATAGGACACACACATTATTTTTCCTTTGTTGGAAATGTTGTACCCCAAGTTTAATGAAAATCATGAATGATTGATGAGAACTATTCTATAAAATGTGTGCACACATATCATAAATGTATCTTATATTTTGTATTTATGGGTGACTTAATCCAAATTGATCACTCACTCGTTTTAATATTTTTTTTAAAGATGGTCAAACTTGATCACTCTCCTAGATTTGTACTCTATATATAGTTAATACAAGTAAGTGTATAACACATGTGGACATTTTGATAATATCCTCTTTCCTCATGCTTCCATACTTGATCTCATGGGTTCTCTTGTGTGAGCATTAGCATTGCCATTGTGTGCATATCATCACAATATCCATAGGTCAATCTAGTTAAGAAATTGCTAGGGGCATAATAGTAAACTTGTCAAACTAAGGAACATTTAGAATATTGATCAAGGGGCAAGGGTTAACTGTTGTGTACACTTAGAATTCAACAACAACATGGTCAATTTTGTATTAAGAGAATCCATAAATAAGTCTTTAAGGATGGGCCAAATGAGCTAGGGAATGAATAACAAGTAGATCCCTACTCATGGTAAAAGGAGCCCCAACTCATAAGTCGAATGGTTTTCCATATCCAACTTGGTCACTTACACTTGGATTTGAAAGTGTATTTTGATGCAGGAGCATCGCTCCACCTCAAAAATGCGCCAACTATTCAGCACATCAAAGCACATTCAAGGAGGGGAGAGGCACTATCCATCTCATTTTTCCCTCATTTCAAATTTTACATGTAATTAAAGAAATTAAATGTTGTAAGGTTGGAAGAGTCGAGACGATGCCTTTGTACATGTAGGAGTTGGAGTTGCCTTTATTAGGCTTGAGTTGTACATATCTTGATATTTACCTTGGATATGAAGATGTATGTGTTCATTCGATGTAATCTGCCTCAGTAGTTAGGCGTCGTAAATGGTGATTAGACACCACTATTGTAGTTTGGAGGGAAAGGCTCAAGGAGCCCCTCTTTTGTAAAATTCTTGTAATCAATTATTCATTATTCATAGAGGAGAAGAAGGAGAGAAGAGCTGAGACTCTATTGCAGTCCGACCCTACACCCATTTTAATAGACATTCATATTAATACAATAGAACACATTTCACTGTTTATCAATTTCTGTGTGGTGAATGCTTATGAATGTTATCTGTGTATTTATGTGTGCATATGTTGTAGATGTGTATGGTAGGTTTTCATCTGTAGGGATAAGATAGATTCCATTATTAGTTTGAGAGTTGTTGACTTGTTCTAGGTTCTTTAGGCTAAATGCAAGGAGTGCATGACAGAGTATTGGAAACTTTGTGAGCCAATGCAAGCCTATATGAACTCTACTTCGAGTTCAGAGGAGAACTTTCTAGGTGGGCACACCAAAATAGTTTACATACTTAGGGAGGAGCCTCAAGGTTACTGAATACCTTAGAGGAGGAAGTCTATGCGGGAGAAAGCACAACCATAGTTGTTGAATACTCTGAAAGCTCTTCCAGGTGGGCATTGAGCAGGTGCAAGTGTGCACAAGGAGAACTTTGTTTTGAGTTCAGAGGAAGATCGAAGTATCAAGGAGGATGCCTCAGAGTCGCTGAACAATATGAAGGAAAAACTCTGCAAGGAGTGCATCGAGCGAACAAAGGGAGTGTGTTACTGAACCTGAAAAAGATCGAGATTCATAAGGAAGACATATGCAAGGAGTGCACCAGGCCAACACTTAGACAAAGTGTTGAAAGTATGAAGCCATTTGAAGGCTTAGTCAAGCACAAGGAGTGTGCTAGAGGTAAAGTATTTCAACTTTACAAATCTCAGGAGGAATAATGCCATTACACACAGAGTCTCTGCAAAGAGTGAAAAAGGCTGAGAGAAGTCTGAGTCTCAGACTGTGGGAGAAATGCTAAGTGTGCAGAGAAATACAAGTGTACGCTAGGACCCAAATCCCTCGAGTTGACAAGATCAGGAGAGATAGTGGTCAACATTCCTATAAGGGGAAGGAAACCTCTCAAGTTCTAGTTGATAGAGCAGCGCAAGGTGTGTGCCAGAGTTGGATTTATTTCAAATTACGAAGCTCAGAAGGAGACACTAAGTCGAGGCCTAGTAGTCGGGCTCACAGGAGAAATTTCAAGGGCCAAGACCTTGAATACTTGCAAAAATTTCCCAATTCGGGAGAAGTTTGAAGCTCAAGAGGAGGAGCGACAATAGTTGTCAGATCAACTGCATGAGGAGATATGGAATGTTAAATTCTACATCCAGACATCAAGAAGGATCACACAGAGAGGAGGAACAGATCTCAACTGTCGGATTTGAGTGAAAGGATCGACAATCGTTTGATCCAGGTGAGTAGCACGAGATTTAAATCCCTTTTTATGTGCAAGGAGTGAGGAATCGTAGAAGTCCCGAAGTCCCAAAGTCGGTCGGGACCATCCATCATCCAGGGTGACAGGTGGTGGAAGATCAGAGAGTCCAGGAGATAGAGCTCTGAAATATTTGCATGGAGAAAAGTGCAATTTTTGTGAAGTTGTGAAGGGCGAAGAAGATCTGGACTGTGGATCTAGAAGAACACGCTATGAAGATCCGTTAGTTCGGGAGAAAGTCACTTCGGGAAGAAAAATACTTTGGAGCGTTCAAAATGCTTGAATGCAAAAGCTTGGAAGTAAATCATAGTTGTTGGTTGTTAGAGGAGTGTGGACCGTAGATCTGTCCCCGGGTAAGTTCACCAATTCGGAGATCGGGAAAAAGGGAGTAATATGCTTGCAAAAGCCCCGAAGTAAGAAGTCACAAAGGGAGATGGCTCGTGGTCACAACTCATGGTCATATTGGGGAAGATTCTAGCACTGAAGCTAGCAATCGTATATTGGTGTTTCCAGAAGTGACAAAGAATAGGGTTGCAGGTAAGTTGAACCTGCACGTAACATCAAAGGGACCCGTGTGTCATTGTTTCTGGGTCTAGTGGAGTCCTGAAGAGCCGATTTGTCTCAGGAATTTGAATATCCTTGACCGAGAGGTTGAGAATTCCCAAGGAGAGAAGGGGGGCTCGTGTCAGGTGGTATCAGAGCCACATATTTAATTTTTGTAGGAAAAGAAGATAGTTTGATACCATCAAGTGGTATCGGAGCCTTATTTTGTTTGCAGACAATAGGCAAAGAAGAGAGGAGACAAATAATATAGTTTGATACCATCAAGTGGTGTCAGAGAGATAATTTTCATCTGTAGACAGCAGGTGAAGGAAGAGAAAGAGTGTAGATTCTCTTTGTGTAATTTTTTGCAAGTGTGCAGTAGTCAACAGACAACCAAGTGGGATAAAAGGGAAAGTTAGAGGTTCTATCAATTGCAGAGTGAACAACAGAAAACCATGTGGGATGAATATAGAGAAACGAGAATGGCTACTGAAGGCCATAGGCATGGTCAGGGAAAGTACTACTAGTAGAAAAAAAAGGCAGAAATTGACAGGGAGCTCAGAGAAATCCGAGCAGAAATGGAGAGGCTAGCATCGAATATGCAACAAGAATCATAGGTACGTTGGAGGTACGGGTGACCAATGAAGAAGAAATCAAAGTGGCATGTTCATAATTTTTTGGCCAGGAGGCAACGTCGAGAGTTGAAGAAATGCCTGAGGGAAGTTGAAACCTTCAGAGATAGAGAGGACATGGTTTGCATCTGCAAGCCAGAATTTGGAAGGAGCCTCCATGATGAAGAGGAGAAGAGATCAGTTGATCTCATGAACTTCCAGGAGGGTTGTGATGAAAATTCAAATTGCTAGGTGGGCAATTCAGAGACATCGATTGATGTTATAGACTGCTAGGAGGGTAGAAGTGGAATCCCAAATTTCCAGGTGGGAAAGGGAGAAGAGAGGAACTCAACTGAGAGTTCATATCATCAAGGAGTGTTGATGGATGAGGATCATAGGAGCGTTCTAATCATTGGGGGAATTCTTATATTCCTTCCAAGGATCCAAGTAGAGGCTAGAATAGGTGTTGTTTATGCAACATGTAGACAACCAGGTATGATTGTCCTAGAAGAGGAGGAGAAGCAAATACTGAAGTCTTCCCCAGCAGAGAAAGAGGAGCATACAGTTAATATGCTCACTCAATGGGAGAAAGAGTTGAAGTTATGGAGGATTGGTTGGAAAATACAGAACCAGAAGATGGCTTCCAGAAGATAGCCATGACAGAGGGAGAAAAATTTCAGCATGAGGAGTAGTTGGAGTTGTACCAGTAGAGCTGACATAAATCAATATGTTAGAGGAGATAGCTGAGAAAAAGTTCAATGAGGAGACTAAAAAATATGAATCTATAGGTAAGTGGCAAGTCAAGGCCACAAGTGATGAAGACAACATGGGAGATCAAGTTGATCTACCCATTGATAAGGAGGAAGTGTAGCAGGCCAGTCTGCATGGAAGGAAAATACAACCAATAGAGCAGCTGGAAGAGGTGATTGAGGAGATCAAAGAGATGATGTTGAAGTCAGTGGAAGAAGATGTCAAACAGAGGAAGATGGACATAAGGAAACCTACAAGATCAACAGGGTAGCAACAACATCAGGGCAGAGGAGTAGGAGGAAATCTCCAAAGGAGAGTTTGAGATCCAACAACATTTCAACAATAGAGAATAGAAGCTCGTGAGCAGAAGCTCATGATTTTCCCAGCAGTGGAGTATGATGTAGGAGCATCGCTCCACCTCAAAAACACGCCAGCTATTCAACACATCAAAGTGCATTCAAGGAGGGGAGAGGCGCCAACCCTCTCATTTTCCCCTCATTTCAAATTTTAAATGTAATTAAAGCAATTAAATGTTGTAAGGATGGAAGATTCAAGTCAATGCCTTTGTACAGGAAGGAGTTGGAGTCGCCTTTATTAGGCTTGAGTTGTACAAATCTTGATCTTTTCCTCGGATATGAAGATTTATGTGTCCATTCAATGTAATCTGCTTAAGTAGTTAGGCGTTGTAAATGGTGATTAGACACCACTAGTGTAGTTTGGAGGGAAAGGCTCGAGGAACCCCTCTTTTGTAAAAATATTGTAATCAATTATTAATTATTCGTAGAGGAGAAGAAGGAGAGAAGAGCTGAGAATATATTGTAATCTGAGCCTACACCCATTGTAACAAACATTCATATTAATACAAAAGAACATATTTCATTGTTTATCAATTTCTATGTGGTGAATGCTTATGAATGTTATTTGTGTATTTATGTGTGCATATGTTGTAGATGTGTATGGTAGGTTTTCATCTGTAGGGATAAGAAATATTCCACTATCAGTTTGAGAGTTGTTGAGTTGTTCTGGGTTCTTTAGGCTAAATGCAAGGAGTGCATGACAAAGTATTGGAAACTCTGTGAGCCAACGCAAGGAGTGTGTACCTGAAATCTGCTTCGAGTTCATAGGAGAACGTGCTAGGTGGGCACACTAGAATAGTTTATAGACTCATGGAGGAGCCTCAAGGTTACTGAATACCTTAGAGGAGGAAGTCTGTGCAGGAGAAAGCACAACCAAAGTTGTTTAATACTCTAAAAGCTCCGCCAGGTGGGAATTGAGCAGGTGCGAGTGTGCACAAGGAGAAATCTGTTTCGAGTTCAGAGGAAGATAGAAGTATCAAGGAGGATACCTCAGAGTTGTTGAACACTCTGAAGGAAAATATCTATAAGGAGTGCATTGAGTGAACATATGGAGTGCATTACTAAAGCTGAAAGAGATCGGGATTCAGAAGGAAGACTTGTGCAAGGAGTGCACCAGGCCAACACTTAGACATAGTGTTGAAAATATGAAGCCATATGAAGGGTCAGTCGAGCACAAGGAGTGTTCCATATGTAAAGTATTTCAACTTTACAAAGCTCAAGAGGAATAGTGACATTGTGTTGGTTTCTTAGCTGAACGAATTCTCTCTACTACCTACGTCGTAGACCCAGGGTTCATATCTATAAGGGTACCAACAAAGCCTAAAACTGTCGGCCCTTCTAGTAAACTAGAAGAAAACAAAACACATAGAATGCACTGCATAGTCTCACCCAAGATAGCTTTAAATGGGTGGTTGTAATACTCAGGTGTTTACTAGCTAGGATTGAGTATGAGATAGAGGATCTGCATTCTAAGCCATTAATTGCGATTTACATTACACCCTACTATTATTCCGTTTACTACTTTAACTTTGTGGCCTCTATTCTTGATAACTCAACAAAAATTACTCAGCAATATCATAACTCATTCATTCATTCATTTCACACAACATATAACTAATAAAGGTATGACAAAGGTATGCATGAATTCATCACATTACACAGGTATTACCATGGTTCACCCCCTCCTAGGCTACATCCACAAAGATTCGGCTCTTGGCTCTCTTATTATGGTAGTTCTGTAATTCTCACGCCTCATGCTTACAATTCTCCTTAGATGGGTAGGATATCTTTGAGGCGAACTAGATCGCAACAAGCTCCACAACCTACGATCAAATCCTTTGAATCCACCTCCTCTCTTCCTCTTAGCTCAATTGCTTACAAAAATAGTTCTCTCGTAAAAAAAACCCATTACATAAAGATAATCAGACTCCACAAAGGTAGTGAACCAAACTTCTTATGAACTCCAGTGAACCTCTCTATGATACTTGCGTATCTATATTTATATCTATCGGGCTCTTCAACCATTTACACAAAAATCTTACAAAAACTGTACAAAAACCCTAACAACTACTATCATTAGGTCTTCCTTCTCTACATGTGTATGTTTGCTTCCTTCCAGCTGTCACCTCCTTCTTACATGCACATGTGCTATACTTATTGCCAGTTGTTTCTTTCCTCCTGCAAGTTTTCTTTCCCATGATTGCTCTTCCAGCTATCATTCTTCTTTGTGCATGCTTTCTTCCCCATTTTGGCCTATTGCCAACACATTACGCACAGAGTCTCTGCAAAGAGTGCAGAAGGCTGAGAGCAGTTCAAGTCTCAGAATGTGGGAGAAATGCTAAGTTTGCATAGAAGTGCAAGTGTGCGGCAGGACCCAAGTCCCTCGATTTGACAAGCTCAATAGAGATTGAGGCCAACATTCCTGTAAGGGGAAGGAAACCTCTCAAGTTCTAGTTGATAGAGTAGTGCAAGGTGTGCACCAAAGTCATATTTATTTCAAATTCTGAAGCTTAGAAGGAAACGCTAAGTCGAGGCCCAATAGTTCTGCTCACAGGAGAAAGTTCAAGAGCCAAGACCTTGAATACTTGCAAAAATTTCCCAGTTCAGGAGAATTTTGAAGCTCAGGAGGAGGAATGACAACCCCTGTCAGATAAGCTGCATGAGGAGATCTGGACCTTTAAATTCTTCATCTAGACATCAAGAAGTAGCACACAGAGAGGAGGAACGTATCCCAGGCATCGGATCTGAGCGCAAGGATCGACAACCGTCTGATCCAGGTGAGTAGCACGAGATTTAAATCCCTTTTTATGTGCAAGGAGTGAGGACTAGCAGAAGTCCCAAAGCCGGTCAGGACCGTCCATCATCTAGGGTGAAAAGTGGTGGAAGATCAGAGAGTCTGGGAGATAGAGCTCTGGAATATTTGTGTGGAGAAAAGTGAATTTTTTGTGAAGACGTGAAGGGCGAAGAAGATCTGGACCGTTGATCCAGAAGAACACGCGACAGAGATCCATGTAGTTCGGGAGAAAGTTACTTTAGGAAGAAAAATACTTTGGAGCGTTCAAAATGCCCAAACGTCAAAGTTCCGAAGTAAATCATAGTTGTTGGCTATCAAAGGAGTGTGGACTGTAGATCTGGCCCCAGGTAAGTTCATCGATTTAGATATTGGGAAAAAGGGAGTAAGCGGTTTGCAAAATCCCCGAAGCGTGAAGTCACGAAGGGAGCTGGCCCACGGTCACAACCCGTGGTCATATTGGGGAAGATTCTAGAATTGAAGCTAGCACTCATATATTGGTTTTGCCAGAAGCAATAGAGAACAGGGTTGTGGGTAAGTTGAACCTGTAGTTAACATCAAAGGGACCTGCGTCTCATTGCTTCAGGGTCTAGTGGAGGCTTGAAGAGTCGATTCGTCTTAGGAGTTTGGAGATCCTTGACTGGAAGGTCAAGAATCCCAAGGAGAGAAGGGGGATCTACGTCATATTTGAACAAAAATTAGGAAACAATCATGTTAAATAAACAAATAACATTACTCCACATTTTAAACAAACATTCATTTCTTGTTTTCCAAATATAATATAGGGTATCAACTCGGAACATCTACCACATTGTATTGAATTTGACAACCTAAAAAACGTTTTCTCCTAAAAGACTACCTTCTAAGAGATGGAACAAGAAATAAGTTGTCTACAAAGCCTAAAAACCTATACTCAAATTTTGTCTTAGCAAATTTATAATAATAAATCTTTTTATAATATTAAAAAGAACAATCGACAATTTTATTTTTCACACATAGAAACATTTATGTTAAAACACACTTACCTATTTTAAACATCTTAAAAACAGAGCCTAAAATCCTATACTCAAATTTTGTCTTAACAAATTTATAATATTAAAAAAAATTATAATATTAAAAAGAGCACTTTATAATATTAAAAAGAGCAATCGACAATTTTAATTTTCACACATAGAAACATTTAGTTAAAACACACTTACCTATTTTAAACATCTTAAAAACATTATTTAAGATTCAAGTTTCCTAACACCAAAGACCATGCAAACTATACCTTTTAAACATCCAAGCACCAAAAAAACATGCAGAGCATACCCTTTTAAACTCACATAACTTTTATATTTTATTTAAAGGTGAGTGAGACTTCAAATTTGGAAATGAAAATGTTGTAAAAATTGTTGGAAAGTCACAGAGCTTTGTTAATCCCTCTTAAAGTATAATTAATATTTTCATTTGAAAGTCAAAGTTATTTCACTTTACATTCAATGTTATGTTATAAATTTTTATAGTTTTTTAGCGATTTAATATATATATATATATATTCAATTAATTTTTTTGAATGTATATATTTTTGTAAATTTCTGTGGTGAGGGGTTTCAAAGATATTTTTCGGATATTCCACAGTTTGTGCCATTTTGTCATCGACGTTTCGAATCAAAATAGTGGAGTAGCCATGGGATCCTCTTTATCCCCAATTGTGGCCAACCTCTACATGGAGAAGTTTGAGAAAAATACCCTTGAATAATACTCCCTAAAACCATCTAGATGGAAAAGGTATGTTGATGATACCAACGTCAAGTGGCCTCATGGAAAATAAGAATTGAATAGATTCTTTGAGCACCTCAATGGAATTTCTGAGAACATCAAATTCACCATGGAACTAGAAGAAAGCAATAGCATACCCTTCCTATACATACTTATGACTAGGAAACATGATGGTACACTTGGACATAAGGTCTTCAGGAAGAAAAATCACACATGCATCTACCTTCATGCCGAATCCCACCACCATCCCTCTGAAAAGATGGGGGTTCTCAATACCATGGCCATAAGGCAAACACTAATTTTCGACAAGGAACATCTTAAAGAGGAAATAGATCACTTAACTAAGGTCTTCAAGAACATTGGATATAGATATAGAGACATGAAAAATGAAATAGATGAGAAGGATAGAAGGACTCAAACCCAGAGTGATCAAACGTCCAACATAAAGGCTTTCCTTCCCTACATTCGTGGTGTCATAGACAAGATTGCAAAGGTCTTAAAAAGAAAATAAATTATGACCTCTTTCAAACCCCTAATTACTATCAACCAAAGAATGAAGTCTGTAAAGGTCCCTATAGACCATCGACAAGGGAAATGCATCTACAAGGTCTCTTGTTCATGTGGGAAATGTTATATTGGTGAAATTGGACGATCGTTCCAGGTAAGGATTAAGGAACATGAAGAATACATTAGAAATAACGTACTCGCACTTCTGCCTTAGCATAACACTCCCTTAAAACCAAACATCATGTATTCCTTGAGGATACCAAGATACTAGAAAAAGAGGATCACTACTACAAAAGACACTTAAGAGAAGCTCTAGAAATAATCAAGCACCCCAACAATATGAACAGAGACGGTGGCCTGGAGGTAAGTATATTTTGGCACCCATTAATCAACCAACTAAGGGACCCTCATAGATCAAGTTTGAACAATCATGTATGACACCTACCTTTTTCTTTTATTTTCTTTGCATGTTTCTGTTTTGTTTATGAATTAGTTCATAGGTTTAAAGGTCTAACTAACCTAGTCTTATTACTACTATCAAATATTACTTATAAAACCGTGTTACTATATATATTATTACTTAAGTTCTATATATCCTAATAATATAAATCCTAACCTTATAAACTCTAAGCATAAGAATCCTCCTATTACATATATTAACACCATTATGTATCATAATCATATGAAAACTTGTAACTGTATATATTAATACTTAGCTTTTTATTTCATAATCTCTCTCTCTCTCTCTCTCTCTCTCTCTCTCTCACACACACACACACACACACACACACACATAGTTCTGATATATAAATCCTAATCTTATAAGCCCTAAGCATTAAAATCCTCCTACTACATATATTAACACTATTATGTATCCTAATCATATTAAAACCCTNCTATATATATATATATATATATATATATATATATATATATATATATATATATATATATATATATATATATATATATCCATGCTTAGGTTATTATCAATTATTATCATTTTTTTTTATTATTTTGTGTTTTTATTTTTTGTCTAGATCTTAAATTAGGGTTTATAATAGATGCCATGTTTAATTTCTGAAAATTGTCCTGCATCTCAAGTATTAATTGACTAGATCAACAAGATTTCATATTTGACAATTATTCCCGATGATGAATCCCGATTCAGATTTGAAACGTCGATGACAAAATGGCACAAACTGTGGAATATCAGGAAAATATCTTTGAAAAAGTATTGTATTACCTTGCTTTAGAAAAAATCACACATGTCTAAGTATACACTAGAGCACGCCACCTGTTCTACCACAACAGTGGAAACTAGAAGGCATGGACACTATTGTTCATAAACCATAAAGAGACATCTGTCAAAAACATGGGGACTTGCCACATGTTCTTCCACAAGCGTGGAAACTTGAACAAGTGGTGGACTAAGTGCCCCAACCAACTAGTGAATCAGAGCTAGAGTCTGTGATGCACAAAATACTTAACACTAAGACCAGAGAAAAAACCTGTAAGAGCACTAGACATGAGGTGAACCCGGGTGTCCATCCTGGTGAAGTCAGAAGACGAAAGGCTGGAAGCAAGTCGAGCATTGAATTTTCACAGGATCACTTGATAGGGAGTCATATAGGACGTCCAAGTGCTTGTTGAGGGAGCATTGGTTGTGTTGATGCTCTATCAAATCCTCGTGCATCTCGAAGATCAAGACCAGGTGGTCTTTTGTGAGCCTGCAAGAGCTGGGAGCTGGGTGAGAATGCTCTTCAATGTCGTCTTCTTTCTAGAATTCATCCCAGTGTAACAACCCCTCTGTTATGACTAGGAAAGTGAAGCATAAAAGGTAAAAAAAAAAATTGCATTAGGAAATTAACGTCAACAACATAAATCATAGCGATGTAGAATCAACAGCATCATATATAAAGGAATTACAATCATCTCATTGTCATAATCAAATAACTTCACAACCGATGCATCGACATATTTAGTAACGACATATAATCAACACATCATCATATTGAATAACGACACATAATCAACGAGCATCATGAATGGTGACGCAAATCAACTCATCACGATCAACTGGAATCATCAACAATTTTAATCGCTCAACTCATCACATAAATATAGTCATCAGATAAAACATGGATAACATGAGATAACATAAAGATAACATGAATATCATAGTGATAACATAAATATGGCATAAATATACTACCTGCCCAACCTACCCTACAAGGTTAGGATCTCCAGGTCACATAAGCAATGCTCAAGCCCATGATCCAATTGATTTTGACCATTTAAGGTCTCAGGGTTGGCAATTGTTCTGAGGAACAAGGAGGTGTCTACATCCCATTAACACAATCAAGTCCAAACCAACTAGCTAAATCAAATATGTCAACGATAATTAATTTTATCAATCAATCAATCCTAATCATCAATTAAACATGGTGCAGGAGTAATCACTTGCATAACTCATCATGTACCAACATTAATTCAAAGCACAAGATTAGGAAATTTCACCATAGATCATACATCAACGTTTAATCTCAAGACACAAGATTATTTGAATACTAAATTGTTTTTACATTGACATCAATGTAAGGTGCATTAAATCCAATTACTTAATCAATTACACATCAACAATAAATGATGCAGGAGTAAAAAGAAAGACTTTAAACAATCACGCGTCAACATAATAAATGGTGCAAGAGAATCAAATTATTAAAACAATCATACTTCAACATTATTCAAGGCGCGTACGTAATCTAATTACTCAATTAAACCATACATCAACATTATTACATGGCGCACGCTAAATATAATGACTTAAATAAATCATCCATCCACATTATTTTTAGGGCGCAAAGAGACAAACAATTTACATAACCAATAGTACATCATATTAAAATTCATGGCGCAAAGCACGTTTGAAGCATCCACAATAGTCCAGCTACATTAACAAAATCAATTAATTGACGCAATTACCCTCTGTGAAGCATTCTAACCCTAACCATCATAAGTAAAATTTTGTAACCCAAAATCCATTTTCCTATAAACAAGGACAATTGCAAAACCTTAGTCAATCATTTATTACTAGTATTATAGTTATTCCAATACTCTGTAATATAAGGTATTTCTAGGATTCTACCATAACTCAATTCCAGGGTCTCGGCGATATATAATTAGATAAAAAATGTATTAACTAAGTATTAAGATCCTACAATTCTAATTAGTAGGTGCAATCTAGAGATTGTGCATATCCAAAAGTGTTTAAGTCCCTGATGATTAAGTAATGAAGGGTTCATTAACTAAATACAACTTCTCACTAACTAGCATAGCAAAGGGATATGACTAGTCTCTAATTAAGGTACTAACTTAGTTTATTCCCGCAAGAAATATGACATCCCAACTTTAGTAGAGGTAAGGATTGGTCAAGAGGATCCTCTTATTCTAAAAACACTAGGGCTCTCAATCTGCGCAGGCATCACATAGGGTTAATACATTTTATCGCAAGGGAAAGGGCACAATGAGAAAGATCTAAATATGTCAGTGTTGAGCACAGAGGAGAAGGGAAAGGGAGGGTGCTCAGATGCACACCCAAACTATCTATGGAAAGAGAAAAGAAGGGCACTCAGATGTGAGACCGAATGTCAATAGAAAGAGCAAGGGAGGGTGCTCAAATGTGAGCCCGACTCTCAATAGAAGGAGAAATCATTTAAACGAAATGCAAATGCCCGGAAAAATTCACAGACCAGGTGCACGAATTTCATGGGTAGTCTGGGAAAAGGAAAACGCAAAGAAATTTATTGAAATTGTTGGGTGAAGGTCCCAGAAATTCGCAGGCTAGGTGCATAAACTTTGTGGGTAGTCTGGGCAAAGAAAAACGCAGAGGTAAAAAATGGTATCTCTAGGAGAATTGCACGCTGGGAGAAATGGGTGCACACAAAAAAACATAAAGATAATCTCGCAAAATGCAGATGTTTAATTGTGAATAAAAATCGCTTGGCTAAATCCCAATGCTAGCAATTTTACACATAAAAAAAACCCACAGAGTTTACAAGGGAAAAGGCAGGGAGAAATCGCACTTTCTAGGAAATAATTGTGTGCCAAACACAGAATAAATCAAGGGATAAAGGCGGGACGAAATCACAAAGGCGGTTTTATCCTTCAACAAGAATTGTTCAGGGCCAACATAAGTGAGACATCCTTCTCTATGCTTAGGCGCACATCAAATTAAAACATCATTCACAAAAAGAAGAATCAAATTAAAAAGGGTCAATCCAGTACACCAGTCAATGCCAGTGATCTATAATTCATCCCCTGTCTAGGAACATATACCCTCCAACAATGAATAAAAAAAAGGCAGTGGTTTAAAATTTGGCAGCGATTTGATACCCAAGTTCCAGTTCGTAGTTAAGTTTTGTAAAAATTGTAATGACGCTCAAGTAGCGATGTGCGATTGTTTAAAATCCCAATTGCACTTCGTGTAATATAAATAAATTACAACAACAAGTAAATTCCATGTAATATAATAGTAGACAACTAATAAATAATTTTAGTAAATTCAAGCTAGAGTTGGATGACAGCCAATTTAAAATCCTCTTCTATAACACAACATCAAGACTTACCAACCCCGAATTTTAGAAATCCATTACAATTCACAATATTGTCTAAATCCATACATAGAAATTTAACTAATTACAAATGCAATTTAAAATGTAAGTACCGTAACCAACGAATGGATTGTTGATGTTCTTCTGTAGCTGGAGATTCCTCCTTGCTCCCGCTTTCTAATCGTTGAGACCTCACCACTACCTCCCATCCAATGCTAGGTGTACTCTTCTTCCCCCTTAGCCCCTTTGAGCCGCAAAGGGCCATGTGCACAAAACCAAAGAAAAATATAGCTCCCAGCTTGCCTCGCAAGGTCAAGCTATCACTCTCTCTCAAGCTGGGTATCCCAACTCTCACAAGTAAAACCAGTCAAAAAAAATTCGACAACATAACTTTACCAATAACCAATGTTCTCCTTTTCCCTCTTTACCATTTTCTTTATAAGAGTTTATTCATGACACATTCCTCTTGCACATTTAATTCACTTTTTAATTATTTAATTTAGAATTATTCCTCCTGTAAACTTGCCACCCTCTCCAATAATTGCACAAGAAAATTACATAATTTAATTTAATTATAATTCAATTCCCCTCACCTCTCCTAAAAGTGTTCCATAAATCTCTCCTAGTTGTCTTTCATTCCTTTATTCCCAATTTATGATTGACGCCTTTATAAATCTTTGTTGAGTTAAAATAGGATTCTTCTCTAGTTAGACTAGTGTTAACTAGACTCTAGATTCCTTTCTATGCTTACACATTCTTTTATATTTATTTCATTTCTTATCTTAATTTCCAATTTGGTATTCTCTTGCATATATTTATATAATTAAATCTTTAGATAAATTTTTTACTCTATTAATTCCTAACTTGAATTTTCTTCATCCCCCATGTATTTAATTTATAATTTAGTTTTAGTCTTCTTACCCACTTTAGACTTAGGCTCAAATTTTTAAACCAGGCTTAGAGTTTTTAAGGAGATTTTATAATTAATAAAAATTACCCATTTAATAATTATTTTAAGTCCGACAATGTCAAAACAAATTATTGTTTTCTAGGCACCTAAGTTCATTGTCTCAAGTTTTATTTCCGCGACGTGCCCTTCAAGACGCACTACATGCTCCAAGGGTGCCACTTGCCTTTGATTGGTTTTGGTAGTTGTCCAACCCTTGGAGTCAATACTCCATTCTAGCGCCCTTGTGAGATAGTAAGGGCTTCTAAGGAATAAGGAACCTTCCTTATTGCCCTCCCCTTAGAATCTTCTTGAGTGATTGTCTCAATCTTCCCTCACGACATCGTGGACCTCTCGAACTAGGTAATAGTTAACCTACAATTCGAGTCACGATGAGAGTGATAGTATGATGTGTTATGGATTTTGAAACACCTCTCCCTCAATATCTGGTCTATGTGTATGGCCCCTTTACTCCTATGTGAGTCTGATTAGCAAGCAATCGTCAGCCTACACCCATCAATGAAACATTGTCAAAGATCCATATACAAAATCATACATAATCGATCATATGTCACATATGCATAAATGAAACACTCAAATCAATATAACCCACTCCCCGACTCAATCCAGAGTCCAAGGAGGTCCATTGTGTTGGCAAATTCAGTTAACAAACAACGAATGCTTGTCATTGATGGAAACAGTGAAGATGACAGGAAAACAAAAGACAAGTTCAGAAGAGGTGAATGATCGAAAGCAGTGAATAATCGAATGCAGCGAGAGCCGTTAGATTTGGTGCAGGGTCGCCGACAGCTGTCATATCTGCAGAAGATGCGAGGGAGATAAGCCTCGGGAGCAAGAAGATAAGTCCCAACAGGCATCGGGATATCGACCATCGGGAAATCGGAGTTCTCGAGGTCGTGTGCATTGGGACAACAGCAGTCGCGAAATCCCAACGGGATCTGGACCGTCCATTCGTGTGGATGGGTGGCAGCGATCAAGCGCCACCAGGAGAAGCTCGACAGGAGGCTTCATCGGAGAATCGTGGATCGAGACTTTGAAATGTCCAATTCACTTGACAACAAGAACCCCGAAATCACAATATGCGATTTCTCTATTTAATCGCAGCCGTTAAAGCAAGAATGAGATCTGGACCGTTGATTTTCTTCATCGGAGAATCGGGGATTGGGACTTTGAAATGTCCAAATCACTTGACATCAGGAATGTTGATTTTGCAATGAGCGATTTCGCGATTTAATCGCAGCCTCTGAAGAAAGATCGCATCTGGACTGTTGATTCAAGTCTGTATCGAAGTTTCGTGGATCGTGAATTCATGAGGCAAAGAACATAATGCAACGAGAATCCCGATTTCGCGATATGAGAAATCGCGAGTGAATCTGGACCGTCAGATCCAGAAATGATCAGGACCGTAGATGTAACTCCATATCGGAGTATCGAGGATCGATACTTTTTAATGCCAAAATCTCTTGACATCAAGAACACTGAAATCGCGATATGCGATTTCGCGATTTAATCACAGCTGTTAAAGTTAGAAGTGATCTGGACCGTTAATTCTAGTCACTGTTGGAGTTTCGGGGATCGGGATTTGTAAGTGACAAAAACTCTGATCGCCAAGAGTGTTGAAATCGCGATGTGGGAAATCCCGATTGGATCTGAACCGTTGGATCAAGTATTGATCGGAGGGTTATTGTTCTCTCTCACAGTTAACTACTGAGTTTGGATTCAGTTAGCAAAACAGACTCATGATGACGAATCGGTTAGCATTTCAGTGGCTAGGACAGGTGTTCTTGTTTCAGCTGAGGGAAGGCGAAGTGGAACGGTCGGGGAGGTATGCATAAAAGAAGAGGAGACAGATTGTGGAATGTTGGTTGTTCTAGAGGAAAATAAATGAAACTGTAAGAAAGGAAAAAGGAGAGGATGCACAGAATGAATTTGAACACATGTGCAGAGTGAGAAAATGCAGAGAAGAATAACAGAACGAGTTGAAGAAGAGAAGAATGAGAGTACGAGTTGATGCCGAGCAGACCTGCTGAACAGACAGAGGAAGAGAAGATTTGCAGAACAGTTTGTGAAGGATCAGACTTACAAAACAGAGAAAGGAAGGTAATAATTGATTTATCTGGGTAATTGTCTGTGTATTTATTATTTGATATTCTAGGGAGGTTGGGAGGTGCTCGAGAGGACTGTTGTCCTCAGAGGTTCAAGTGGGAGCTTGAACACAGGAAGTTGTAGCTTCCATCTGGTTGTAGCCAGAGAAACTAGGGTGGCAGGGTGGTGCTTGGGAGAACAAGTGTTCTCTATTATACAAGTTGGAGCCTGTGTAACTGGAAGTTGGTGCTTCCATCCAATTGGTGTTGGAACATTCAGGAAGTTGGTGCTTCCATCCAGTTGGTGGTGGAATATTCAGGGAGTTGGTGCTTCCTTCTAGTGGGTGCTAGAGAAATCTGAGAGTTGGTGCTCTCAAACAAGTTGCATATTGTAAAACAGAGGTAGCAACCTCACATTGAGTTGGTGCTCAATTGTAAATGATGTACAGAACTGGAAAATACTGCCTATCATTTCAAAGAAGAAGAGGTTTTCTCCCTTTATGGGTTTCCTCATGAAAATCTGTCTCTGTGTGTACTTTATGTGTGACTGATGGTCTTTACTTTTACTGTCCATATGTTGTATATTGTGGATGACCACATGAAGAAAGATTAATAATTTTTTAACAGACTTAAAATTGTTTAAGCTCACATACAACTGTTTCACCCCCCCCTCTCAGTTGTTTTAGTATTTCAAACAATTGGTATCAGAATGGGTTCCTTTTATTTAAAGGTAGATCTGTAAGCTTAAACATGACAAGTCATGAAGGGACTTCGGCCTCTAAGCCCCCTTTGTTTGATGGAAAATTTTTTTCCTTCTGGAAGATTAGAATGAGAACATACTTAATGGCCTTGGGTGCTGATGTTTGGGATGTAGTAGAGACTGGATATACAAAGCCTGTTGTGCTAGCCAACAAGGATGATAAGTTAGAGTTTAATTTTAATGCTAAGGGGATGAATGCTATCTTGAATGGACTTGTTGAAGCTGAGTTTGTAAAGGTGATGCATCTTGATACTGCCAAAGCAATGTGGGATAAACTTATTAACAATTATGAAGGAAATGAGAAAGTAAAAGAGGCCA
>ML799163.1:224657-234854 GCA_009831015.1 Picea engelmannii
TCAGTTGTTTTAGTATTTCCAACACATTGATGCCAGCAACATCCACACCTATCACATGACCTGCACACTCACATAAACTCGTCAATAGCATATGTAAATACATATATAAACCAAACGTAAACCACAACCATCAACATCATCATAAAATCCATAAGCGAAACAATATCTATGTGCTATAACCAGATCACTTGCACACAAGTGTCCTCAAAGAATAAGTCAATAACATGTGATCGCAAGAGAGGGATGTTACATACACCCCCTCTTGTTTAAAACTTTGTCCTGAAGTTTCACAGTATATAAATGCAATAAATAAAGTATATGAAAAGATCTAAATTTCTAACTATCAAACAAAATGGAAACTGCTGGTGCATATCATATGCGTCCTCCTAGGTAGTCGAGTGTGGACTATAATTGTCCCATTGGACCTTGAACTTATCGACTGTTCAACATCATAGTTGTTGAATGCGATGGTCCAAAATGCGGAATGGATCTTCCGTGAGCGCACCCTCATCTGACACTTGCAAGGAACTCAATTCAACCACATGTGTAGGATCACTAACATAATGTCTCAAAATAGATACATGAAAAACATCGTGCATATGCCTCAAATAATCAGGCAAGGCTAGTCGATAGGCCACGTGCCATTTCTTTTCCACTACTTTGAAAGGTCCCACAAACCTAGGAGAGAGTTTATCACCCTTGCCAAACTTGATCGAACTCTTGTGCGGTTTCACCCACGAGAATACGCGATCACCAACTTCATAACTACGGTCAACGCGATGCGCATCGACATAACGCTTCTGTCGATCTTGCACTTCTTTGATCCTTTGTCTTATCGTTTTCATTTGTTCTTCCAGTTCTTGGATCGCTTATGGTCATACCAAGACCCTATCCTCAAGTCGATCCCAGCTCAAAGGTGTCTGACATAGTCACCCATAAAGAAACTCAAAAAGCACCATCTTAATGGTGCTTTGATAGCTATTGTTGTACACAAACTCTACCAACAACAATAACTCTTCCCAACACTTTTGTTGGTCCATCATGTACATACACAACATATCTTCCAAAATTTGGTTCATTCTTTCTGTCTTCCCGTCTGTCTCAAGGTGATACGTTATACTCAAGTTAAGTTGGGTTCCTAAGGCCTTTTGGAAATTAGTCCAAAATCATCCTGTAAACATCGATCCTCAATTGGATATGATCTTTTTAGGAACGCCATGCAATCTCAAAATCTCACTGATAAAAACTATAGCTATGTTTGGCGTCTGATATGTTGTACGAACAGATATAAAATGTGCACTCTTCGTCAGAGTGTCAACTACCACGAAAATCGAGTCGTGCCTCCTTGTCATCAGAAACAATCCCACAATAAATTCCATCGAAATGACCTCCCATTTCGATTCTGGAATAGCGTGTGACAGTAGTAATCTTGTCGGATGTCTATGTTCAGCCTTCACTTGCTAACATTCTAGACATCTCGCCACGTAGTTGACTATGTCCCCCTTCATTCCTTTCCAGAAGAATAAGGGCTTAAGGTCTGGCCTCATCTTCGTGACTCCTGGATGATCCATGTACACTACTCTATGAGCTTCATTCAAGATTAATCTTCTCAAATCATCGTTAGGAGGTACGTAAATCCGGTTATTATACCTCATTAAATCATCGTTGTCCAATGTAAATCCCTCAAACTTTGGTACCAACATGGTTTCTTGGCCGATATTTTCCTTAACCTCTTTATACCAGTCATCGTCACACTATAAATTTATAATATTTTCTCAAAGATTCGTTTGAAGAGGTATCACTGAAAATATACGTGGTCTCTGACTCAACACATCTTCCACTCTATTCACTATCCCTTTTATGTAGGTAATCTCAAAATCATACTCGCTAATCAGTTCTAACCAACGCCTTTGTCACACGTTCAAGTCACTTGGCATAAAAATGTGTTGCAAACCACAATAATCTGCTTTCAGTTCAAATTTTCTTCCAATCAAGTAGTGCCTCCACACTCTCAAGGCATACACAATGGCCAACAACTCGGAATCATGTGTCACATAGTTCTCCTCATGCTTTTTTAACTTCCTTGAGATGTAAGTGATCACTCAACTGTCTTGCATCAAGAATCTACCTAAGCCTTCTTAGATGCATCTGTGCATACCAAGAAGTCCTCGTCCATGTCAGGGACTTTTAGTATTGGCGATGTTGTCAACAGATCCTTGAGCCTTCGAAATGCTTCCGTGTATTTCTCAGTCCATACAATCTTCTTGTTTTTCTTCTGTAGTTTCGTGATCGGATTTGCTATCTTCGAAAAAGCTTTGACGAAATGTCGATAATACCCATATAAACCCATGAAGCTATGTACTTATGGTACATTCATCAACACAGGCCATTCCACAATATCCTCCATCTTCCTTGGATCCACAATGATGCCTTTGTCGGAGATAACATGCCCCAAATAATGAATCATCGATTGATAAAAAGAGAATTTTGACAGTTTTCTGTATAATTGTTTCTCTCGTAAACACTGTAGTACCAAGTGAAAATGTTCATCACGTTCTTCCATCTTCTAAGAATATATCAATATGTCGTCAATGAATACTTGAACAAATGTGTCCAATTATTCGCGAAACAACCCATTCATCAAGCTCATGAATACCCTTGGGGCATTTGTTAGTCCAAACGGTAAAACGATAAACTCATAATGCCTGAAGCTCATCTTGAATGCAGTCTTAGGAATGTCTTCCTCTTTGATTTGTAACTGGTGATATCCTAATCTCAAGTCGATCTTCGAAAACATTGTTGCGCCTTTCATTTGGTCAAAAAAATCGTCTATTCTTGGCAACGGATATTGGTTCTTGATCGTTGCCTTGTTCAATTAATGGTAGTTAATACAGAGTATCCACGACCCATCCTTCTTCCGTATGAAAATAGTAGGTGCACCCCAAGGTGACACACTTGGACATATAAGTCCTAGGTCCAACAAGTTCTTTAGTTTCATTTTCAACTCTTGTAACTCAAGCGTTGACATCCCATAAGGCATTCTTGTTATCAATTCAGTTCCAGGTTTTAAGTCGATGTTAAATTCCAACTCTCTTTTGGACGGAAAACCTGGTAACTCTTCTGGGAACATGTCCGCAAAATATCATACTACCAAAAGGTTTTATAATCCTTCTTCCATGCCCTTGTCGTTCAACACTAATATTTCATATATCTTGCATCATTTGTGCATACTCTACCATAGTTATAGGGAAGATATGAACCTTAGTGAAACTCTTTGGTTTCTTCCTACAATCACTCGTCTCTATCCCTCATCATCATTCAAACTCAACCGTTCCGTCCTACAGTTGAGTATTGCATCATGTGATTCCAACCAGTCCATACCGATCACGACGTCATAATATCCTAATATAATGACGTACAGGTTGGACTTCGTTAAAAAATATCCCAGGTTGAGGCTACAGTCGATAACCTTTCCTCCAACCTTTTGCTTGGCTCTCGAATCCATTTCCACATAGATAAACTCGTCCTGTTCGACTGCCATTACCTTAATTTTTTTAATCGTTGCACCAGAAATAAATCTCTTTGTAGCACCGGGATATATCAAAATACTAAAGGTCTGGTCAACGATGGTACCTAATGTCTCGAGCATAGTATACCGGTGCTCTTCCTGGCGGTTATTCATTGTTGCATGGATCCAATGGGCCTTTCCCAAATATCCTATTGTAGTGTGTTCGACTGAATCGACTACTATGAACCTCTCAATTGGACAATCACGCTGGTAATGTGTCTCTCCACATGTCCAACATCCGTTCTTCGGTCCAGTACTCTTGGTCCCCGAAGTAGAAGATGTTAGCCCACCAGCCTGAAACCCTGATCTATTCTACTGAACATGTCGAAACTGTTGCTGCTGCGAACAACGTTGTTTTTGGTGTTTTGGTCCTATGTAGGGAGTTTGTTGTTGAGGCACCGGTCATCATGGTGTTGTGAATGTGGATCCTCTCGGAGTGCCTTGATACCCTGATGGATTTCTAGTTGGTGTCTGATGTTGTTGCACACCAAATGTCATTTGTCCCATCGGTATCATAGGAGTCCTTCTTTGACCCCGCTGATCAACTCTTCCTCAGATATGAGGTCCTTTTGGATTGCATCGTGCAACGTCTGAGGCATTAGGATCCTCACCTTTGCATGAATGTTGAAGTTAAGGCCAAACACAAACTTGTTGACCTTGAGCTTCTCAGTGTTCAGATATGGATCATACCTAGGTAGATCCATGAATTAGGCCTCATACTCAAGAACCATATGACCACCATGTCGCAAGGTGTTGAACTCATTGAGCTGACGCTCAATGAATTCCTCTGAAAAATACCTCTCCCAGAACCGCTCCTCGAATAGTTCCCATGACACGTCTTCGACGACCATGTTCAGTTGTGGAAAGAGCATCTTCCACCATAGAAGCGCGCTCCCCTTCAGTTGAAATACCACCATTCATGTTGGAGGTGTAGTCGCAAAGTGTGAAGCACATCACCATGTTCTCCACCCATGCCTCGGTGGCTACGTCGTATGTGGAATCCAAGAACTCGGGAAACTTGGCCTTCTCAAGTTCTCTGTGAACACTACCAGTACCGACTGGGGTGCATTGTGGACCCTCATAGGGTATAGGTGCACTAGCCTCATCTCTATCTAGACGGTTAATCAAGGCCTATGAAATCCTCTAAAAGGATCTCATCAACCCAACCACATCCCCCACAAAAATCTACTCTTGTCCAATGAGTTGTTCTTCTCCTTGGGAGTTATACCCCTCTGGCGTGGATGCTACTAGAGGTGTCACGCATCCTCCCCTACCACCACGTTGTCTGCCTCCACGAAGTCCTCTAACCATGATTACCTGCAGGGACACAATTCAATTTAATTAGTGATAAATTATTAATCAAGTGTTTTAATACAATGGAAGGTGTAATGATCCTAAGTCATGGGGTTGACCTCGCTCTGATACAATATGTAATGACCCATCCATTATGACTAGGAAAGCGAAGCATAAAAGGTAAAAAAAAAAATTGCATCAGGAAATTAACGTCAAAAATGTAAATCATAGCAACACAGAATCAACGACATCATAAATAAAGGAATTACAATCATTTGATCGTCATAATCAAATAATGTCACAACCGACGCATCAACATATTTAGTAACAACATATAATCAACACATCATCATATTGAATAATGACACATACTCAATGAGCATCATGAATGGCGACGCAACATCAACTCATCATGATCAACTGGAATCATCAATACTTTTAATCACTCAACTCATCACATAAATATAGTGATCAGATAACACAGGGATAACATGAAGATCATAGTGATAACATAAAGATGGCATAAAGATACTATCCGCCCAACCTACCCTTCAAGGTTAGGTCCTCCAGGATACATAAGCAACTCTCAAGCTCAGGATCCAATTGATTTTGACCATTTAAGGTCTCAGGGTTGGTGATTGTTCTGAGGAACAACGAGGTGTCTACATCCCACTAACACAATCAAGTCAAAACCAAATAGCTAAATCAAAAATATCAACAATAATCAATTTTATCAATCAATCAATCCTAATCATCCATTGAACATGGCACACGAGTAATCACTCGCATAACTCATCATATACCAACATTAATTCAAGGCGCAAGATTAAGAAATTTCACCATTGATCATATATCAACGTTTAATCTCAAGACACAAGATTATTTGAATACTAAATCACTTTTACATCGACATCAATGCAAGGCACATTACATCCAATTACTTAATCAATTACACATCAACAATAAATGACGCAGGAGTAAAAAAAAAACTTTAAACGATCATGCGTCAACATAATAAATGGTGCAAGAGAATTAAATTATTAAAACAATCATACTTGAACATTATTCAAGGCGTGTAAGTAAACATTTACTCAATTAAACCATACATCAACATTATTACATGGCACAAGTGAAATCTAATGACTTAAATAAATCATCCATCCACATTATTTTCAAGGCGCAAAGAGATAAACAATTTACATAATGAATAGTACATCATATTAAAATTCATGGTGCAAAGAACCTCTAACGCATCCACAATAGTCTGACTACATTAACACAATCAATTAATTGACGCAATTATCGTCTGTGAAGCATTCTAACCCTAACCATCATAAGTAAAATTTTATAAACCAAAATCCATTCTCCTATAAACAGGGACAATTTCACAACCTAAGTCAATCATTTATTACTAGTACTATAGTTATTCCAATACTCTGTAATACAAGGTACTTCTAGAATTCTACCATAACTCAATTCCAGGGTATCGACGATATATAATTAGATAAAAAAAACCTTATCGACTAAGTCTTAAGAACCTACAATTCTAATTAGTAGGTGCCATCTAGATATTGTGCGTATCCAAAAGTGTTTAATTCCCCAATGATTAAGTAATGAAGAGTTCATTAACTAAATAAAACTTCTCACTAACTAGGATAGCAAAGGGATATGACTAGTCTCTAATTAAGGTACTAACTTAGTTTATTCCCGCAAGAAATATGACATACCAACTTTAGTAGAGGTAAGAATTGGTCAAGACGATCCTCTTAATCTAAAAACACCAGGGCTCTCAATCTGCGCAGGCATCACACAGGGTTAATACATCTAATCGCGAGGGAAAGGGCACAATGAACAAGCCATAATATGTCAGTGGTGAGCATAGAGGAGAAGGGAAAGGGATGACGCTCAGATGCACGCATGAACTATCTATGGAAAGAGAAAAGGAGGGCACTCATATCTGAGCTTGAATGTCAATAGAAAGAGCAAGGGAGGGTGCTCAGATGTCAGCCCAACTGTCAATAGAAGGAGAAATCATTTAAATGAAATGCAGATGCCCAGGAAAATCTGCAGACTAGGTGCACAAATTTTATGGGTAGTCTGGGAAAAGGAAAATGCAAAGAAAGTTATTGAAATCGCTGGGTGAAAGCCCCATAAATTCGCAAACAAGGTGCATGAACTTTGTGGGTAGTCTGGGAAAATAAAAACACAGAGGTAAAAAAGGGTATCGCCAGGAGAATCGCACACTGGGAGGAATGGGTGCACACAAAAAAATGCAGAGATAATATCGCAAAATGCAGATGTTTAATAGTGAAGAAAAATTGCTTGGATAAATCCCAACGCTGGCAAGTCTACACATAAAAAAAAACACTGAGTTTACAAGGGAAAAGGCATGGCGAAATCACATTTGCTGGGCAATCATTTTGTGCCAAATGCAGAAGAAATCAAGGGATAAAGGTAGGACGAAATCGCAGAGGAGGTTTTATCCTTCAACAAGAATTGTTCAGGGCCAACATAAGTGAGACTTCCTTCTCTACGCTGAGGTGCGCATCAAATTACAACATCATTCACAAAAATAAAATCAAATTAAAAAGGTTCAATCCAATACACCTGTCAATCTCAACGATCTAGAATTCATCCTCTGTCTAGGAACATATACCCTCTAGCAATGAATAAAAAAAAGGCAGTGGTTTAAAATCTAGCAGCGATTTGATAGTCAAGTTCCAATTCGTAGTTCATTTTTGTGAAAATTGTAACGACGCTCAAGCAGTGATGCACCATTCTTTAAAATCCCAATTGCACTTCGTGTAATATAAATAAATTGCAACAAGTAAATTCCATGTAATATAATAGTAGACAACTAATAAATAATTTTAATAAATTCAAGCTAGAGTTGGATGACAACTAATCTAAAATTCTCTTCTATAACACAACATCAATAATTACCCACCTTGAATTTTAGAAATCCATTACAATTCAAAATATTATCTAAATCCATACACATAAATTTAACTAATTACAAATGCAATTTAAAACATAAGTATTGTAACCGACGAATGGATTATTGATGTTCTTCAGGAACTGGTGATTCCTTTCTCCCGCTTGCTAATCGTTAAGACCTCACCGGTACCTCCCAAACAACATTAGGGGTACTCTTCTTCCCCCTTAGCCCCCCGAGCCGCAAAGGGGCCACACACACAAAACCAGAGAAAAATATAGCTCCCAGTTTGCCTCGCAATGTCAAGCTACCACTCTCTCTCAAGCTGGGTATCCCAACTCTCACATGTAAAAATAGTCAAAGAAATTCCGACAACATAACTTTACCAATAACCAATGTCCTCATTTTCCCTCTTTACCATTTGATTTATAAGGGTTTCCTTCATGACACATTCCTCTTGCACATTTAATTCATTTTTAATTATTTAATTTAGAATTATTTCCCCGTACACTTGTCACCCTCTCCACTAGGTGCACAAGAAATTTCCATAATTTAATTTAATTATACGTCAATTTCCCTCACCTCTCCTAAAAGCATTCCTTAAATCACTCTTAGTTGTCTTTTATTCTTTTATTCCCAATTTATGACTGACACCTTTCTAAATTTACGTTGAGTTAAAATATGATTCTTCTCTAGTTAGCCTAGTGTTAACTAGACTCTAGATTCCTTTCTATGCTTACACATTCTTTTTATATTTATTTCCTTTCTTATCTTAATTTCCAATTTGGTATTCTCTTGCACATATTTATATAATTAAGTCTTTAGATAAAATAATTTACTCTTTTAATTCCTAACTTGATTTTTCTTCATCCCCCATTTAATTAATTTATAATTTAGTTTTAGTCTTCCTACCAACTTTAAACTTAGGCTCAAATTTTTAAACTAGGCTTAGAGTTTTTAAGGAGATTTTATAATTAATAAAAATTACCCATTTAATAATTATTTTAAGTCCGAAAATGTCAAAACAAATTATTGTTTTCTAGGCACCTAGGTTCATTGTCTCAAGTTTTGTTTCTGGAACGTGCCCTTCAAGACTCACTTCGTGCTCCAAGGGTGCCACTCACCTTTGACTCAATTTTTAATCAAGCAACGTTCCCTTCAAAACTGACTACGTGCTCCAAGGGTGCCACTCGACTTTGATTGGTTTTGGTAGTTGTCCAACCCCTAGAGTCAATACTCCATTCATGCAGCCTTGTGAGAGACTAAGGGATTCTAAGGAATAAAGACCCTGCCTTATTGCACGCCCCTTAGAATCTTCATGAGCGACTATCTCAATCTTCCCCCACGACATCGTGGACCTCTATAACTAGGTAAATGTTAACCTAGAATTCGAGTCACAGCGGGAGTGGTAGTAGGATGTGTCAGGGGTGTTGCCACATCTCTCCCTCAATATTTGGTCTATGTGCATGGCCCCTTTACTCCTATGTGAGTCTGATTAGCAAGCAATCATCAACCTATACACATCAAGGAAACACTGTCAAATATTCATATACAAAATCATACATAATTGATCATATGTTACATATGCATAAATGAAACACTCAAACCAATATAATCCACTCCCTGACTCAATCCGGAGTCCAAGGAGGCACATTGATGCCAGCAACATCCACACCTATCACATGACCTGCACACTCATGTAAACTCGTCAATAACATATGTAAATACATATATAAATCAAATGACAATAAACCACAACCATCAACATCATCATAAAATCCATAAGCGAAACAATATCCATGTGCTATAACCGGATCACTTGCATGCAAGTGTCCTAAAAGAATAAGTCAATAACATGTGCTTGCAAGAGAAGGATGTTACATACACCCCCTCTTGTTTTAAACTTCGTCCTGAAGTTTCACAGTATATAAATGCAGTAAAGAAAGCATCTGACAAGATCTAAATGTCTAACTATCAAACAAAAAGGAAAGTGCTTCCTTTTGACCATTGTTTCTATCCAAGGTTGCATCTCGAAATTACCCGATAGATTGAGATCTTGAGGAAGCACTTTCCAACTACGCCAAGGGGTTTGGTGTTGGGTATTAAGCCAAAGATCGACTACTTTTAGGAATCTAAACTCTATAAGGTAGGTTTGATAGGGAAGTAGGCTCTCCATAGATTTCAAGGGAGGGAGTTGATGCCAGACATCTATCCAGAATTGAGTGCTTTGTCCATTTAGCCATTGAACCCAATATTTCGGCTTCCAAAGAATCTCCTCCTATTTGTGTCATTCTGCAAGTTGCTTTTTTAGAGTCATTTCCTCCTGCAGTAAGGCTTCCGAGTATTCTGAGACAATGGAATCCTATTGAACCTCCTTTAGATGGTGTTCAAGGGATTTTTT
>ML799163.1:253746-287383 GCA_009831015.1 Picea engelmannii
TTGTGATTTTTTTGAATTGCGTTTTTTGTTTTTTTAATAAGACTTGTTTGTGAAATGTTATTTTTTTAAATGATTTATTTTTAATACAAATTTAAAATTAAATTTAATTAATTAATACATAAATTTTCAAGAAGCGTTTAAGGAGTCCATTTTGAGTTTCTTCTTCATGATAGTATCGATTCTTAAGGTCATGACTTCAATTATGTATTGATTTTAACTTTAAAAAAAAATGGTTACACGGTTAACATCACTTTTCGATTCGGGGTCGATTTTAAGGTTTTAAGGTTTTTGTGAAGGCCATAATTTCAAAAAAGTCGAAATTTTAACCACAAAAAAAGTGGTGCTACCAGTAGCCCCACTCTTTAACTTTAGGGTAAAAATAGCCACTAAATGTGAGCTTTAAAAGAACAAGAACTCTGAAGGGTTCTCGTTAAGTTGGTAACTTTGTTATTAGTAGAAATCACAAAATAGGCCATGATTTCACAAGATGGGGAAAAGAAAGGGGCATATGGGAAAGTAATCCGCTATTGCATGTTAGCTTTCAAGGTTACTTCGAAAGTGTATACACCATGTTTTGGGGTGCTTCATGAGATTTGGGGTACATGGTGTATGATTATCCCTTCGATGGTTCATTATGGACTTGCACATTAGAGGTTCCATACTCATTGGTTTCTCGAAATCAATTGGATACTTACATGACATTCTTCCTTGGAGCATTGGATATCTTGTCCAAATAGCTTGGGACATTCTTCATGATGGCCACATGTATATTGGTTTCTTTCTTGAGAGGATACCATGTATTGGAGAAAGAGCATTTTGGTGTTTTGGAGGAGGGTGTTGAGCCCTAGACATCATGGGATGACTTGGATGCTTGCATGAAGGCATGGAGTTGAATTGGGGATGCTCGGGTTGTGAAAATGTTCATGTAAACGAAGTGGACCTGCTGGAGTGAAAGCCTTAGGAGGATTGTTGGAGTCCTTGGAGGCTTATAGGAAGAGTGTTGGACACATCTCATGGAGTTCCCTTGCATTGGATCCTTTCTTGTGCATGACATCACCTTGGATCTTTCCATGTGTACCATTGGAGTGTAGCACTTCAGATGTGTGGACCTATTTGTGTAATTTTTTAGGTTGTTTGTAGAGGTTTAGGCCCACTTTATAATCTTGGCCTACCTTACCTATCATATAAATAGAGAAAAGAGAGATTTATTTCATTCATTCTATTCATCATCAACTTGTGTTAGAGATGTGAGGAGAGTGGCGTACTATTCTCTCTCTCTCTCTCTCTCTCTCTCAAGTGTATTATTCTTTGTAACATCTCTTTTGTATTGGAGCATGAGGGTTCCTTGGGGGATTCTTGGAGACTTATAGGGTTAGGGTTTCTACCCTAATGAAGGAAGGAGTTAAGGTTTGGTGATAAACCCTACTTGTCGAAGAAGAGGAGAAGAGAAGACATCTTACCAAGGAGGTGTGCTAGTGTTGATGCTAGCTTGTGGAGATTATTTGGTGGAGAAAAGGTTTAATTGGTTTTCCTTAGCTAGGTTTTTAAAGAGATTGAAGGGTTGCAATAGCTTGTGATAAGCTGAGAGTATGCACTTGAACTACATCGCTTATGTGTGTGTGTGTGTGTGTGTGTGTGAAGTTTTCAGCTATCCAAATTTGTCTCGTTCTAGATTTGATTTTCAGATAGCATTGTCTTCATGATTGGTTATTTCACAAGAGGGGAAAAAGAACGAGGCATATGGGAAAGTAATTATCTATTCATTGTTATCTTTCAAGGTTATTATGAAAGTGTATACACCATGTTTGGGGGTGTTTCATGAGATTTTGGGTACATGGTGTATGATTATCCCTTGGATGGTTCATGATGGACTTTCACATTAGAGGTTCCTTACTCATTGGTTTCTTGACCTTAGTTGTATACTTACATGACATTCGTCCTTGGAGCATTGGATATCTTGGTTGAATATCTAGGGATGTAATTCATTATGGCCACATGAATATTGGTTGCTTTCTTGAGAGGATTCCCTTCATTGGAGAAGAAGAATTTTGGAATTTTGGAGGGTGTTGAGCCCTAGAAAACATAGGATGGCTTGGATGCTTGCATGGAAGCATGGAGTTGACTTGGGGATGCATAGGTTGTGAAAATTTTCATGTAGGTGGAGTGGACCTAGTGGAGCACATGGCTTAAGAGGAGTGTTGGATTCATTGGAGGCTTATAGGAAGAGTGTTGGAAACATATCGTGGAGTTCAATTGCATTAGATCATTTCTTGTGAATGATATCATCTTGGAGATTTCAATGTGTACCCTTGGAGTGTAGCACTTCACATGTGTGGACCTACTTGTGTTTTGTAGGGTAAACTAGTCTCTCTTGTTGGCACACACTTGACATGTTTTCTCTTGGATTCTTTGTTGATTGAGGTTGAGGAGTGAATATTATCCATTTTTTATGTAATACCCCTAGGATGAACCCCAATTATAAATGTACATATATACTTCATAGGCTAGTGAGCCAAGATATTTTGGGCCAGAGTGCCTTTGTGATTTAGGTTGGGGATCCTATGTGCTAAAAGAACAGTGAGCATATCATTGTAATATGTAATCATACTCATATTATTAATTAAAAAATACATCACTACTGCAGACCATCCGAAAAAAAGAGTATGGGGGGTTAGAACTCCATATGAGAGAAAGGAGGCTAAGAGTCTAGGAAAAGGGCTAAGCTAAGGGAATAATATAATATTATTCCTAAGGTTTAATTATATGAGGTTTTATCCTAAGTTCCTAAGGAGGGGGAATGTATCACCAAGTGGGGACAAGGTAGTTCCCAACATGACAAGTGTCAAGTTGGGAACATGCAAGCATAAAGTGGGGAAATAGTGTATTCTCCATTATTCTCTCATCATTCTCTCGATCATTCTTGCCATATGTACTCTCCTTGCCATCCATCATTCGTACATGTACTTGAGAGCTTTTGCAGGTGATTATAACTAGTAAACCTAGGTAGTTTGAATTGAATAAGCAGGTTGTTAGGCTTGTGTGCTTACTAAAGAAGTAGGTTGCCAGGCCTGTGAGCATTCTCTTTGGGTGAGAGAACTATTGGGAATTTATTTCCCTATGTGCTAGGTAGTAGCTACAAAGCTCTGAGACTTTATGTACGGACTGTTGTTGAATCCCCAGAAGGGAAGTGGGATAGTTGAATGACTATTGAGCAGAGAATGGGTACACTTCCTAGGGTGGGATAGGCTGTGGGAAATGAGAGTTTGTAGGCTAGTTGTTGAAGTTGGCACCTTGAATTGAGTTTTATTGCGTTGGTTAGACCTTAGGCTGGCTTAGGAAGCTTTCCCTGGTGGATTTTTAGCCTCAACTCAGGGGTGACATGTTTCTGAGAGTTTATGAGCAGTAAATTCTATGGTTGGGAGGAACATCTAAGGTATGTAGCTAGTTGGTGTTTTATAAAAGATAAGTGTCTTCTTGTGTTTCTTATTTATCATTGTGTTTAATTGAGTTAATTATGTTATGGTTTTTTATGTTATAATAATGCCTGCAATTTATTTTTTGTTAGTTTGCATAAATTTGTTCATATACAAAGCATTTTTTATTAATTAAATGGTATCAGAGTGTTGGAATTTTGTGTGGCATGGCCCAGCTTGGGGTTGGGGATGTTACATTGTGGTATCCGAGCTCTTGTTTCGAAATTGGATCAGCAAGGGCCAAAGATAGAGCACATAATTGAAATTTGCAGAGTATGTATGCAAATTGTTTGTCTGAATGTCAGAAAGGGATGTTTGTAACATGTCCGACACAATTACTACAGTGAAATTGGGAAGAATTCATGGGTAAATATCACGAGTAATTGAAGGAATCGATCCCAAGGATTAAAAATCCCCAATTTTAATCTTAGATTGGGAATTTTTGACCTATATTTGGTTGAAATTCGGAATTTACAACACATCCATGGAATCATTGGGAACAATTGGATGAAATTGAGAAAAAAACCCAATTTCTACAGTTAAATTCATGAGGAATTCGACGGGGAAGAGTCGAATCTCGTTTAAGAGGATCAAATTCAGATGTACATGGCCAAAATTGGTTGTTGTAAGCTTAATTATAGAGAAACCATGGATAATTGACGAATGTGTAAATTTTTCTAATGCCTATAGGGAATAAATTGTCCATATGAAGCCAATTATAGAGCATCAATGGAAGTTGAGGAAAGAAACATTGAAATTGGGTGAAATTGGAAAATTTTCAAATTTTGGAAAAATTGGGAATTTTTTCGTATGATGACGTCAACATGACGTGGGAGCCACATGCCATCTGGCATGGAAGAGGTGACATGTACTGCCACAATGGAAACTACATGGTGGCAGTGGTGGAAGGTGGAAGATGATGTGGAGCTACGGTGGCGAGGTGTCTTCCTGAATTGCGGAACCGTGACTCGGACCCGCGGAATCCCGATTTCAGGGGGGGTCACCTGGTGGTTTTGGAAACCACCAAAGGGGGGGGGGATGCACCATATGTCACCATGTTTTTAATAAAAAACCAATGGTTTTCCATTTTGGACCCCCCCTCCTCAGTTAATTTCCAGTAGATGAGGGGGCCTGAAATATGATAGTAGTCATTGATCATGATTGTGATCGTTGATTCGTGCCAAAATATCCATCATTCGATTAGACTGATGTGAAATTATGCACATGCCAAGAAATTGGCTACATAATGGAGCTTTCCCATCCCACTGGAAAATAAAAAGGTTCCACGTGTGGAACCAAGGGTTGTGGGGTCTGAAAGGAAAAGTAATGTGCATGGGGTGGAAGGAGGAAAGAATATAAAGAAGGAGAAGGGAGACATGGGTTGATGAGGTAGGGTCAGCATAGTCATAGGGATGACCTGGAATCATCATGGGGTTCCAACTTCCAATCATAGTTACCAATTTTTTCCAAACTGTAAAAAAAAATTCAAAAATCCAGGGGCTCGATTCGGTTCTCAGATTAATACGAAAATTCGAGTTTGAATTCAGTATCAGAATATTTGGTTGATCAGTGGTTCAAAGATTCTGGGGGCAATGGAACCATTGGCCCTACCTCACCTTGAATGGATCTCTTCGGTCTATTTTATTGATGGCCTTTCAGAATGTCTTCCCTCCGTCTGGCTGGACTTCCCCTCCAACCGGGATAACCTTGGTCGGGTTGTTGGAATTGAAGATTTGTGATCCACGTTGTACATATGCACACGGGAACTAAATAAAGTTAAATGGTTTTTCAACATTACTGCCAAAAGTGAAAGCTTCGATACGGAAGGAAATTTTGATTTTCATTGCTTCCCCGGACAAGGAAGAATCAAGTTTCCGCTAAAATAGTGGGAGTAATCCATCGAGAATCATATGCCTGTGCTAGGGTTTTTGGAGGTCAACGAGAGAGGGTTTGATACTTCTATTTCACTTGTCACCCACATGATATGGATATGGAGGATCTAGATGAGCTATATTCCAACCTTCTTGTTATTCAGTATAACAATAATTTGCAAAATTTCAAAAAAGAAATTATTTAATTTGTTCACTCAAAACACTAAGCATTTTTTTTCATTCCAGGCATTTTTTTTGGAAGATAGAGATTGCAAGGTTTTGGTCCACTACAAAATGGTTGCGAACACTAGTGCAGGATTGGATTAGTAGGGTCCATTTATATAGCCCTGACACAACAAAAAAACTAAGTCTGCTTGGCAGGGTCCATTTATAGATCCCTGACGCAGCAAACAACCTAAGTCCATTCAGTTGTACAAGGTTTTAACATGCAAGTGGTGAAAATTGCACTTTGTTGAAAACTCAAACTTGAATTGATAGGAGTACATGGCTGGAAATTTCATTAAGTTGCCTTGTTTTTTTACTTATAGAAATTGCAAGAAATTCCTCCATTTGTTTGGTTTTTCAAGCAATGCTTATTTTTCTATTTTATGGAACTTTGTTTTTACTCTTTCATGGCTTCCATCCTAATTTCCAGCCATTTTCTTCAAACACGTCGATGTATCTTAATGTCCATTCAATTGCACGAGGTTTTAACATACAAGTACTGAAAATTGCACTTTGTTGGCCCTAAAACTCAAGCTTCAATTGATAGAGTACATGGTTGGAAATTTAGTTAAAATGTCCCATTTTTTTAATTCATAGAAAAGAAATTCCTCATTTTATTTGGTTTTTCAAGCAATGGTTATTTTTTCTATTTTATGGAACTGTGTTTTTACTTCATCCTCATTTCCAACCCTCCTCTTCAAACACTTCAATGTATCTTGATGCCCATTCAGTTTCACAAGTGCTGAAAATTGCACTTTGTTTGAATATAATGATAGACCATTTCAATTTTCTAAAATTTAGAAAAAATAGTATATTTGAGTATTTGTAAGATGTATACTCCCAATTTTTTTCCGTATTGAATTTTAGGCAGTCGATTTTTTTTTGTATCGAATCGAATTCAAATTCAAATTCAAATTCGAACTTAGAAACTATGGTTCCAAGTGGACCCATGATGCCACGTCAACATCCCATTCAATGTATTTTAATTAAAAATTCTCTGAAAATAGAGAAAAGGTGCTTTCCAAGTCATGTTTTTGTCTGCCATTTTCGAAGGCTGAAATACCATTTTTTGAAGATCAAATTTTCACAAAATGTGTGTCCTTATAGGACACAAGTTTTTTCTTATAAAATGATAGATCTCGGAGAGAAATTTGTATCAAGATAAATTGTTCATCAAACAGAGCCTGTATGAGGGAGTTACATGCCAAATAGTGCAAGGTAAAAATGAGGCCTAGTTAACTTCCGGAGGCCATAACTTCGTGCTCAAGAGTCAGATTGGGGCATAGGAGTAGCCTATGGAAATATATTGAGCCATAGAATACATCCATGGAGTTAAATTAAGATTTTGGGTACCTAAAAGTGCATAAGAGGATGTAGAAGGCACTTATAACATTCAGTGCTAAAAGGGTAAATTGGTCTAAAACTTCAACAGGTTGTAACTAGCAGTCTGGATCTCGAGTGAAGGAGAAACTTGGTTAGATTTTTCAAATTATGGTCATGAAGGAACTCATTTGATCTCCTGTCAAAATCCCAAAGGAGTCGGTGTTAGAGATACCTGGACATGGCCAAAATTTACACTTGGTTGAAAGGTGTGCAAAAGCAGTAAATGGGTACTGATCAAATGGCCATAACTTTCTACTCAAGACTTAGAATTGAGAAAGTAAGTAGTCATTGGAAATTTTTTAGATAGAGGAGTCCACATATTCATCCAGAAATGTGAAATTGGTAGTAAAATTCACAATAAATCAAGAAAAAATACTTTTGATGCACTTATGCGGCAAAATTGTGCATAATTTTCATAGATTTGTTAAATTATTATAGTCTAACAAATCCTATTGCCTGCACATTTTGTAGAGTTAAAGTAAAATAGAATAGATCATAATCAACAGTGATATTAGAGACGTGGAGGAGGCACATAGAACCTACAACCATGAAGATTAAGTCAAGGGGATGTGTGTCAATATGGGTAATGTTGGGACATAATAAAATGGACACGGATAAGGAAAAGAGGAAAGCATGAATTTGGTGGAGAATATAAAGAGTCTGAAAATAGATGTGATGAGTTATAAAGTTGATAATGAGAGGCTTACAAAATCCAAAGAGAAAGAATATGGCATCAACATCACGGTGTTTCAAAGTTTGGATAGAATAGAGAAGAAAGTGGATAAGGGGACAAACTCAAGCAAGTCAAAGAGCCACATATCTCATGATAAAATAAGAGAATCTAGAAGTGTTGATAGGAATCACCATCACTCACCAAAGAATTCATTTAGAAGAGCACACAATATTCCAATATTATCTCCTATCAAAAATAATAATAGAAGGTTCGGGGTAGATGAACTACAAGGTGAAATGAATAAGATCAAGCCTCCTACCTTTGATGGTGAGCACAAGAAAGATGAGGATGCAAAGACATGGTTGTTGGGGATGAGAAAATATTTTCAGTTGCACAATTATTCCTCAGAGGAAGAAGGAAGAATTTCCATCCAGAGGAAGGGAAAAACATCAATGTGGTGGACCAACTTGTGCAAGTACAACACATTGATGAGAAGAAACTCACTTGGAGGAAGTTCAAAAATCATTTTCAAAAGAAATACTTGACCAAGCGTTACTATGATAGGAAGATGAAGGAGTTATTTGAACTCAATATTGGGAGTATAAATGATCTGGATTGGATCATTATATTATTTTTCATCTATCTCAATACTTTCTAGGTGGAAAAATTGGAGGAATCAACTTGTAAGGCCATTTCGACGACTAGTCCAAATTTGGAAATTTGGGTCCAAAAAACATTATGAAATATTCCAAATCCATTTTGAGGAATATAAAAACACTTGTCTTGGTAAAAACCTTACTATGGAGGAATATTATATATTCTACACACCGATATCTTTCCAACAGTGCATATTGTTCATCAATCGAAGTCCGTATGATAAAGTTATGCCTCCCATAAGTTGACCTACCATATTGATCACCATGGTGCGAGTGGATGCAACATCAACCTTAATTACTTAGACATGTGGGGCTAGCCACGTAGTGGATCTTCTAATAAAAATCTAGAAGGTCCAAAACCTTATCATAATTGAAGGTTGAGGAAGTCAAAACCCTACCCCTAGATGGCTATCAAGATATGTTAAATACTGGGCCATTAGGAGGAGAAGGGGTTCCATTATTTTGCATTGTATCTTGTTCCATAGCTGAGAAAAAAATTTGAGAGTGATATTATGTGAGGATAACAGAGGAGGAGATATTTTGTAGCAGCCATACAGGCCATAGGTCAAACGAAACTCCATATAGAGTGCCTCTTTATTTGTACTTGCATAATTTTTATACCAGAGAAAAGAGAGCAAAGAAACCTCACCTTCTAGGTGGGTTTTCTCCTGTATTTGGTTTCCCAGGTCATATCTTGTGTTTATTTGTGGATGGTGTGATTGTATTTTACTATTCTCTATTTTTTTCATTTGATCTATTCCATGCATAAGTAGAAAATCAATAGCTAAATATTATATAGATCTAAAGGAAAAACATCCTTAATAGTAAATATTTTTAGTATTGTATTAGATCTATTTTGATGAACTGTTCGAGTGGAATATCCATGACATTTTACAGATCAATGACCATGAATGAGTATGAAAGGAGATTTTTGGAACTACTAAAGTATGTTGACTTCATCAAGGATGAATATGTCAAGATTCAAAGGTTTCTGAGTGGGCTGCTATCAATATTCAGTGACAAGATATTGTATGATGATCCCAATACATTAGAGGAAGAAATAAGGAGAGCCAAGTGCCTCTATGATAAACATATATGAAGACCAGCTTTCCAAAAGGATTGGGAATATAAGAAGAAAGGTAAGATGGAGCAGAGGAAGAAGGGGAACAAGCCATCATTCTTCATAAATATTCTCAGGGACAACCAGCTCTAAATGATCCCAAAATGATAGAAACTTTGGGCAAAATACCAAGGCAGTTGGGGTTGTGAGGGAGATCACATGTACATAGATTTCCCTCATAGAGGTGAAAAAGTGAGGATTGTTCACAATGTACAACAGGTTGACACAGTGGAGGACATGGGCAGAAGCATGCCAAGGATCTATGCAGCCCTTGAAAACAAGCAAGTTGAATTTCAATCTCATATGATTGAAGTAGAAGGTAAGATCAATGATCAATCTATTTCTATTTTGATTGATTCAAGAGCTAGTCATAGTTATATAGATCCTAAGTTGGTGGAAAGATTTCATTTTCCAAGAAGAAAACTTGGGAAATCTTGGTTGGTTCAGCTAGCTACATGAGCCAAAAGAAGAATTAATGAGTTGTTAAAGGAATGTCCAATGGACATGAATGGAATGAGCACAAGGGAAGATTTAAATAAACCGATCGGTCGCCTGACTGCTATAGTGTCACCGAGAACAACACTCAGGAAGATACTCTCTAGTACCTGGGTAGTCGGGTAGTACGGCTAAGGGTACGGTCTATCCTCCTTAGTTAGTTACCTAAGATATTGGGACGAGTACTATTTTTGGACCCTGCACGTATATCAATGAGCTATAGCACAGGGAAAACCCTTGTCTATAGAACCCTTGAATACCTAGCTCTTGGGGACAGAAACATAAACAAATTAAAATAGACAAGATCTATTGTCGTGCAACTATGTTCGGGTTGCCAAGTAAATACACATTTCTTTCTAGTTATGCATTTGGGCATTTCCTCTCTACAGTATTCTTTAGACTGGAGTATAACTCCGTAAAAAAATAAATAAATAAAGGTCTGGAAATTTTTTCACCATTATTTGAGACCTATTCCATTGGATTCATCTCTTCTCCCTTATCACATTCATCCATATCATTTTTTTGGCAAAACAATTTTTACCCCACCCACCCCTTTTTAGTTCCCCCATCCTCATGGCCCATACTCGTAGCCAAGACTTGGAAGCTCACATCAACACCTTGCAATCTGGTCTTATTGAGATCCAACAAGAAGTGAAACAACTCAGTGCCAATGTTGTTTCCATTAATACAACCATGCAGTCCTTAATGGGAGAAATCAAACAAGACCTCACCACCCTGCTTGAATCAGTCTTTTCGACACTCTGCACCAAACTGCATATTCCTACAAATAACCCTTCCTCTTCCTCACCCCCACATACTGAAGGTGACCATTCCTCTCATTCTCATACCTTGCAGAACCATCACTTTCAACGTGACCTACGCCTTCCACGGGTGGATGTGACCAAATTTGATGGCTCAGACCCCACTGGTTGGGTAACCCAAATGGAACATTACTTCTCTTTATACATCATTAAGAACGTTGGCAATGGAGAAAAAAATATCGTCAAGGGTATATTGCTTGGACACAATTTGTGGCAGAACTTTATGAATGCTTTGAAACTGACACCAACCATTTGGGTCGTTTGACAAAGTTGAAACAATTAGGAATAGTGGAAGACTTTATAGTTTCCTTTGAGTGCCTGTCTTTTAGAATAGAGTGCATGTCTGATGCTTTTTTCCGAGAGTGTTCTATCAACGACCTCAAGGATGAAATTCAGGCCCATGTTGTCATGACTCGGCCTGAGAGTTGGGTGGAGGCTACCAAAAGAGATAAAGAAGCACAATAGATTGTATCTTCTCAAAACTGCAAACCCTCCTTCATCCCTCGCCCTAAACCAGTAAATCCCACTACTCCATCTGCTCCACTAAAGATCCAAAAATTGATCAGGGCTGAAATGGTTGAATGCCAACTTAAAGGCCTTTGTTATAACTATGATGACAAATATTTCTCGGGCCACAAGTGTAAAGAACAAAATATTTTTATGTCCATCTTCGAGGAGATTTCGGAAGAAGATGAAGAAACTCCCTCTATGTCTGAGTCACCTGAATCCACTGACATAACCCCTCCCTCAGACCCTCCCGAAGTAAAACCAGTCATTTCCCTCAATGCTCTCACTGGCTTCTTCTTTCCCCAAATCCTCAAGCTAATCGGTTACATCAAGCATCAGAAGGTCATCATTCTGGTTGATAGTGGCAACACCCATAATTTTATTCATCGCCGCATTGTCCAAGAAACTCATTTCTACATCCATGTCGTCAATAATTTCCAAATCATGATTACCAATGGTGGTTCCATGAAATGTGGAGGGCGTTGTGAAAATGTGCGTCTCCAAATTGGTGACTACCACCTGAAATCCCATATGTTTGCTAACGACATGGGAGGTTGTGACATTGTGTTGGGTGCAGACTGGCTAAGGACTTTGGGTCCCATTCTCATGGATTTTAAAGACTTAACCATGAAATTCGACCAGGAGGGCCACCAATATAAGTTCCAAGGCATCACTGTCGGTTCACCTGAGATCATTAGTTCCCATCGCATGGAAAAGATGCTAAAAAAGGGTCATTCTGGTGTTATCGCCCAACTCCATGCCATACAAGCAACAAAGACACCCTCGGTACCGCAAGACCTCCAAGCCATCTTTTCTAAACATCAATTGGTATGTTCCACTCCCCAAGGCCTCCCTCCTTCCCGTGGGGTTCATGATCATTCCATTCCCCTTGTACCAGGAAGCCTTCCTCCCAATATCCATCCGTATCGTCACCCCTTTTCCCAAAAAAATGAAATTGAGAAAATGGTCCAGGAACTCCTTAATGCAGGCGTTATCTGCTCTAGTACGAGCCCCTACTCGTCTCCTGTGGTCATGGTCCTGAAGAAAGAAGGTTCTTGGCAAATTTGTCCTGACTTCCATGCCCTCAACAAACTTACCATCAAAGACAAATTCCCCATTCTTGTCATTGATTACCTCCTGGATAAATTGAGTGGCACCCAATTCTTCACTAAACTGGATCTTTATTCGGGCTACCACCAGATACGTATGAAAGAGGTAGATATTCCCAAGACTACCTTTATAACTCATGAGGGCCACTATGAGTTTTTGGTCATGCCCTTTGGCTTGTGTAATGCCCCCTCCACCTTCCAAAGCCTCATGAATCATGTCTTTTGTCCTTTTCTCTGCCATTTTGTCTTAGTTTTCTTTGATGATATCCTCATCTATAGAAAAACCTCGACAGACCATCTTGCTCATGTGGATCGAGTTCTCCATCTACTCTCTCAGCACCAACTTTTCCTGAAGCAGTCTAAATGTTCTTTTAGCACCTCAGAAGTAGAATACTTGGGTCATCTGGTTGGAAAAGATGGCGTCAGGGTGGATCCTAAAGAGATTGAAGCTATGCAAGACTAGCCTCACCCAAAGACTCTTAAGATCTTGCATGGATTTCTAGGCTTAACAGGGTATTATCGCAAGTTTGTTAAGAATTATGGGAAGATTGCAACACCTCTCACTAATCTCCTCAAAAAGAGCTCTTTCACTTGGACTCCAGCCACTGCTCAAGATTTTCAAACCTTGAAGATGGCCATGTGCACTACTCCAGTCCTCACCCTTCCTGATTTCACAAAGACCTTTGTGTTGGAATGTGATGCCTCAGGGAAAGGAATTGGTGTTGTCCTTATGCAAGAGGGACAACCTTTGGCCTTTACCAGCAAGCAACTATCTGAAAGAAATCTGGGCAAATCCATCTATGAAAAGGAAATGTTGGTTATTTTGCATGTCGTGGATTTGTGGCATCCTTATCTATTAGGGCAATGGTTCCAAATTAAGACAGATCATCAAAGCCTCAAGTATTTCCTGGAACAACACATTTCCTCCCCAGAACAACAAAAATGGGTGACTAAACTCTTTGGATATGATTATGAGATCATTTATAAGAAAGGAAAATATAATGTGGTTGCGGATGCACTTTCTTGAAAATATGAAGATGAAGGATCCCTTTTTTCTCTTTCATTCATTGTACCAGATTGGCTCCAAGCCGTTCACTAGGAATGGCTACAAGATCCCAAAAGTTCACAGTTGATCCAATAATTGCAGTCCAATGCTCCAGCTTCCCCAAGGTACTCTTGGCTCCATGAGGAACTTCGATACAAAGGCCGTTTGTATTTAAGTAAACAATCAAAGCTTAAATCCACGGTACTTTTTGAGCTTCATGCTACACCCACAGCAGGGCACTCCGGGTTCACCAAAACCTATGACAGGGTCAAACGTTCCTTTTTTTGGGATGGTATGAAACAGGACATTCGTAATTTTGTAGCTAAATGTGACGTGTGTCAATGCAAAAAGGGAGAAATAATCAAATTGTCAGGCACACTACAACCGCTCCCAATTCCACCTGCTATTTGGAAGGATATCTCTATGGATTTTATTACCGACTTACCCAAATCGGGAAATAAATCCGTCATCATGGTGGTTGTTGATCGCCTTTCCAAGTATGCTCATTTTTGTGCCCTTCAACAACTGTTTACAACATCCACAGTGGCTCAAATATTCATGGATCAGGTCTTCAAGCTTCATGGCATGGCGCACTCTATTGTTTCTGATCGCGACCCCACTTTCACAAGCAATTTTTGGCAAGAACTGTTCAAGATACAAGGAACTGAATTGCATCTCAGCATAGCTTGTCATCCCCAGACTGATGGCCAAATGGAAGTTGTCAACAAGTGTCTGGAAACATATTTGAGGTGAATTGTCTCGGAAAAGCAAAATCAGTGGGCTCAATGGTTACCCCTAGTTGAATGGTGGTACAACACTTCATACCATACAGCTACACACATGACTCCTTTTGAAGCGGTATATGGATAGAAACCACCTTCAGTTCTCTCATACTTACCGGGTGCCTCAAAGGTCCAGGCGGTTGACCTAACACTTACAGCTCGAGAGGTTATTCTCCGTACCCTCAAAGAGAATTTGGTCATGGAACAGAATCGCATGAAGCAACAAGCAGATCAAGGTCGCTCTAAACGTCAATTTGCAGAAGGGGATCAAGTGTTTCTTCGACTGCAACATTACAAGCAAACTTCCCTCAAGGCCGAGCATTGTCAGAAGCTAGCGCCCAAATTTTATGGTCCTTATACTATGCTCAAGCATGTGGGACAAGTTGCCTATCATTTAGCTTTTCCCAACCATTCAAAGCTACATCCTATTTTTCATGTTTCATGCTTAAAGAAGGTGATTGGAGCTAAGTGACAAATTCAAACCAACCTACCAGAATTAGCTGAAGAAGGATCCATTTGGCTACAACCAGAAGCAGTTTTGGACCAGCGTGAGCGTCGCCTACGTCAGAGAACCATCAAGGAAGTGCTAGTACAGTGGAAATATACAACTCCAGCAGATGCCACTTGGGAACCAGTTACCATTCTAAAGCAATTTCCTCATCTCAAGCCTTGAGGACAAGACTTTTTTTAAGGGGGTGGACATGTTAGGGTCCTAACCCGCACATAGGTAGAACAATATATTCGGATGTAATAAAGGTCAATATTAATAAGGCTTTCCAATAAAATAGAATAAGGCAGATGTAAGAAGACCTAATAGAAGCTTTTGCTTCTAGAAGGATCTTCCTCTAGATGCTTCTTTTTAGTATAAATAGGATTCGAGGGTATGAGAACCCTAGCTTGGATATTATTGTAATAGAGATCTGTTCAACTGGAGGTTGCCCCCTCAAAGAGGCCCGTGAACATTGCTTTCAGATTCAAAGTGTTATTTCTGTTGTTATTCTTATATTATTTCAGTGTTATTGTGGTGAATGTTCTGGTTATATTGTTGTTATTCTACCATTACTAGCATTTTATTTATGTTTTGCGTACATTTTATATCTAGTATATTACAGATTTCATCACCAAGATTCTTGGAACAAAGAAGTAGAATGATTCTGTCATGGTGGTGGTGGATAAGCTCACTAAAGATGCTCACTAAAGATGCTCACTTTATTCTAGTGAAGCTAACTCACAAGGAAACTAACATTGCAGATATTTATATGATGGAAATTTCCAAGCTTCATGGTGTGCCTAAGGCAATTTTTTCTGACAGAGATCCCAAATTCACATCAAATTTTTGGTAAGGATTATTTAAAGGATTTGGGACAAAACTGAATTTTAGCACTACATAACATCCAAAGTCAGATGGACAAATGGAGAGGGTCAATAAGGTGACTGAGGATATGTTAAGGATGTATGTGATAGATAAACCATCAAAATGGGAAGAATATCTACACTTAGTTGAATTTTCTTATAATAATGGGTATAAAAAATCTTTAAAGATGATCCCATTTGAAGCATTATATGGTATAAAGTGAAACACGCCAGTGAGTTGGGACAACCCAACAAACAGATCAGCGGTTGGGCTAGAATTTCTCAGGGAGATGGAAGAATGGATGGTAAAAATAAAGAAGAATTTAAAGGCTTCACAAGATAGGAAAATAATTTATGCAGATAAGGGGATAACTCATAGAGAATTTAAAGTGGGAGACCATGTTTTCTTAAAAGTGAAGGCCAAGAGAAGTTCCTTGAAGTTGGGAAACTGTTCAAAAAATGCAGCAAGATATTGTAGACCCTTTGAAATCCTAGAGAGGATTGGTTATGTTGCATACATTCTTGCGCTACCTGCATTCATGTGCATTCATAATGTATTCCACTTGTCTTTGCTTAAAAGGTATGTACCTGACGCTAATCATGTAATTAATTGTAATGTGATTCAGGTGGAGCAAGAAGGATACTTCTGAATTCAGTCGGTGTACATATTGGGTCGAAAAGTCAAGCTGCTCTGAAATCAAGAAATAGGGGTAGTAAAGGTCCAATGGACCCATTATGGTCATGAAGATGCAACCCGGGAGTATGAAGATACCATGCGGGAGGAGTACCTACATATTTTTGAATATCTTTGAATATTTTTGGATTTTACATGTGTATATAATGCATTGAGGAGAGTGCATAAATAAGGGGAATGGGAATGTAACACCCCTAGTTCAAACCCCAATTGCAAATGTACATATATATTTCATAAGATGGTGAGCCAAGATACTTTGGGCCAAAGTTCCTGTGTGATTTAGACCAGGGAGCCTATGTGCTAAAAGGCCAGTGAGCCTCTCATTTTAATATGTAATCACACTCAGATTATTAATAAAAAAAATACATCATTGTTGTAGACCAACGAGACAAAAAGAGTATGGGGGGATAGAAATCCACATGAGGGAAAGGGGGATAAGAGTCTAGGAAGAGGGACTAATCCAAGGAGGCTTAAGATAAGGGAATAATATATTATTGTTCCTAGATTCTAATTATATGAGGTTTTATCCTAATTTCCTAAGGAGGGAGAACATATCACCAAGTGGGGGCAAGGTAGTTCCCAACATGATAAGTGACAAGTTGGGAACATGCATACATAAAGTGGGGGTGGGAAATAGTGTATTCTCCATGTTTCTCTCATCATTCTCTTGATCATTCTTGTCATATGTGCTCTCTCTTTCATCCATCATTCATACCTATAATTGGGATCTTTTGCAACTAATTATAACCAATAAACCTTGGTAGTTTGAGCTAAAGAAGAAGGTTGTCTGGTCTGTTTGCATACTAAAGAAGAAGGTTGTTAGGCCTGTGAGCATTCTCTTTGGGTGAGAGAATTGTTGAAAATTTATTTCCTTGTGTGCTAGGTAGTAGCTACAGATCTCTGAGACTTTCTGCCTGACCTATTGTTGAAGCCCCGAAAGGGAAATGGCACAACCAAAGGACTATTTGAGCAGAGAAGGGGTACACTTCCTCGGGTGGGATAGGCTGTGAGAAATGTGAGGTTGTAGGCTAGTTGTTGAAGTTGGCACCTTGAACTAAGTTTTATTGTTTTGGTTAGATATTAGTCTGGTTTAGGAAGCCTTCCGTGGTGGATTTTTAGACTCAGCCCAGGAGTGACCTGTTGTTGAGAATTTATGAGAAACAGAGTCTATGGTTGGGAGGAAACTCTGATGTCTACATCCAGTCGATGTTTTATAAAATATAAGTGTCTTCTTTTGTTTCTTATTTATCAGTATGTGTTTAATTGAGTTAATTATGTTATGGGTTTTTATGTTGTAATAATGCCTGAAATTTATTTGTTGCTAGTCTGCATAATTTTGTTCATATGAAAATCATTTTTTATTAATTAAATGGCATCAGAGAGTCAACATTTTGTGTGGCATGGCCCAACTTGGGGATGAGGATGCTACAATTTGATTTGATAAATTATACTTTGGATTAGCCCTAAGGCTGATAATTCACAAGGACAAGATCTAGAAATTCTCTAGGAAAGAGGTGAAATTTTTTAATTTGGGATTTCACGAAATTTATACATGGTAGAAAATCTATTTTGGTGAAAGAGGGAGGTCATATTTCAGGTGTGGTGTACCTATGAGAGGTTCTTGACCTTGTTGGGTGTGACACCCTAGGTCACTTGGGAGAAGTGTTTGGACCCTTAGAAGGATTGTTTCTACTTCATATATTATTTATTTGTGCACTTGACTATTGTTTCAGGAAGTGTAAGATGAATCTTTGTCTTAGAGAGTGTGACCAGATGGAAGGAATTTCCAATTTTGTTCCTTGGAATCTTAGGTTACAGTTTCTTATGGAGCAACTTAAACATTGGGAGCATGTTGTGAAAGTGGTTCTTGAACATGTTGATCCAACACAGTTGGCCGCTCATCGTAAGAGAGAGGCTAAGGAAAAGAGAATCATTTTTTATTTAGTGAAAGATCATTTAATCTCTCACGTTATGTAACATTCCCACTATACTCCCTAGTTTAATTAATGTATAATGTAGATATGAATCTGGCTATGGCCAAGTGATGTAATATGAAAAATATATTTTTTGATTTTAATAAAAAATAATGTGATTCCATCTGCTGGGAATATGGACATAGATGGGGGATGATTAATCCACAAGAGAGGGGGATGCCTAGGGAGTGTCTAAGAGGGGCCCAATGGGGGGAATTAATTATGGATATTAATTCTAACCCATATTTATGAATTTTATTATATTTTGGGTCAACCATTTATTTTATGTTTGAGTGCATGAGAGCCCAATTATTGATTACCTTTCAAAGGGTGGGTGTAGAAGTCACATCTCATAGTTATTGGAAGCATGGGGTTGAAGTACAATCAACATTGGGCAGAGTGAGCAGTCAATTGTCTTAGGAATATAGAGGAAATTCGTATGAGAAAAATCAGTAGATTTTCAAATTCAGTATTGGCATGAACAACAAGGGGTGTGTTACAGAATGGTTTCAAAGCCTTAGGTTCAACACTGAGCCTGCATGATCCAAACTCAACATGCAAAAACTGAATTTGTAGAACTAAATCTTAGGGTGTACCTGCAAATTTATTTTTCAATTTACTCGAGTGAAATTGGGGGAAAATTCATGAGGAATTTGAGGAAATTGAGCTCAGGGGGTTAAAATACCCAATTTTAACCTCTGAATGAGTGTTTTTGGGCTTGTAATTTTTCTAATTTAAGACAGTACAAAGAAACTGAGGTGAATTTGGGTGAAATGTGGAAAAGCCCCAAATTTTGTAGTGAAACTCATTGAGAATTTGACATGGGAAGTGTGGAATTTTGGGTGTAGAGGTTGAATTGACATGCACAGGGATAAAATTGACCATCAAAAGCGAGTTCATGGTGGCCTTGATAGAAAAAATCGAAAATAGCCTTTTTTGAAAATTTGAGAAATTTGAAAATATTGGAAAATTTGGGGATTTTCCATACGTTGAAGTCATCATGATGTGTTGGCCACATGGTAGGTGACGTGGTAGTGACGATGTGGACTGCCATAATGGAGAGGTCGAGGTTGCAATGCGCAGTGGTAGGCCCGACAAGTAACGTGGATGCTATGACCGAGGTGGTGGGGAGATTGATATGATAAGCGATATTGGGAGGTTTAAGAGGCGATTTTGTGAAATACCAGAATCCTCTGAAGTGGTTTTGGAGATGCTATGTGTTATCTCAAAGGTGTGGTGGTATCATAGGTAAGTACAATGATAAATCCTATGCAAATTTAACCCTATAAATAATTATGGACCATGGATCTTCCTTTGATCTTTGTCGTCCAATCGAAGAGGTGGGTAAGTTGCATGTGCCAAGGGAAAGGGTTCAGGATGGGACCCTCCCATCCTCACAGCTAATGAATGGGTTCCATGTGGATGTTGGCATAAGAGGTGGGACCCCTGTCCCATCAGTGGTCAAAGAAGGAGCCAGGTGGGCATTTGGGTACAGTGGGACCCAAAATATAGTTTAATTTATGAAAGAAAGGTAAAGAAGGTGATGAATGTTGACAAGGTAGGGGCAGGGTGGCCAAGAGAGTGACCTGGAATCACCTCATGGTGGCACATGGATCCATAATGCCACATCAACAGTCATGTTAGCAAACATGCGACGTAGGAAAAACTGTCGTTTCGTCTAAAAAAAACTAAGTCTGGAGCCATTTTCTTATTTTGGCCATAACTAGAGCAGATTAACTCAAATTGAGATGAAACATTTGAATTGTTTCTGCGGTGAGGAGATCTACAAAAGTTCCAGAGATTTGTCCATTTATGCTTGGATTTGTCAGAAATTGCAAAATAGTAGTTTTTAAAGATCTGGGTCCAGAGCATTAGCAGAGATACAGATTAAGCTGAAATTCTTGGAGAAAGCCTAGAAAGCAGACATGGAAATAACCCATGAAGGAATTGAATAAATTCTTAAGGGTTTGGAATGGGAATGCTAAAATAGGGAAAAATCCATTATCGTGGGCCACTTTTTGGGGATTTTTGGGATTTTCAGAGGGGGGAAAGGGTCCTCTGATGGAAAACTAGAAATATTTATTTAATTGACATTTTATGTACTCATCAATCAAAACAACTTTTGTTTAGTGAAATTTTTCCAGAAGTTCACATTTTTGGGAGAAAAAGGACAAAGTTGTCATTTCCAAATTGCTTCATTTTTTTACTACAACATCAAATTAACAATCTAAGAGTTGTTATCAATCCCCTGCAATCACTATTATCTATGTCTCATACGAAATTTTCCCTAGTTCTTGATATATTTACTTCTACAAGTGATAGAAGTTGGTGTCTGAGACTAATTTCACCTAGGAGAAAAGGGTGCAAAAGGGGTAAATTAGTTGTATTTAGATGACTATAAATTTCTTCTCAGAGCTCAGAATTGAGCAAGAAAGAAGTCATTGGAAATATCTTGGATGGGAGAATCCATTTACCAACCTAGAAAATTAATCTAGGTAGCAAATTTTACAGTCAACAAGGAGAGAAAAGCATAGGGAGGTCAGTCTTCCAAAAATATTGGAATGAAAAGATGAAGGGTAAGAAAGATAAAAGACATAAAGGTTTTAAGCCACCCTTTTTCAAGAAAAACTCCCAATAAAATAAGCAAGGACGGTCAACCCAAAATGAGCACAAGACAACAGATTCATTTGGGAAAAGGCCAAGGAAGCAGCCTATACAATGTTGGGGATGTGAGGGAAATCACTTATATAGGGACTGCCCTCACAAAGGAGAAATAATGAGAACTATTCACAACATTCTGGAGGATGAAACAATTGAATATATGTGAGGAAGAATTCCAAGGATTTATGAAGCCTTGGACAACAAGCAAGCAAAGTATCAATCCCCCATGATTGAAATGGAAGGTAAGATTGATAACCAGACCATAGCAATTTTAATTGATTATGGAGTTAACCATAGTCACATAAAATCTAACATTGTTGAAATATTTCACTTACAAAGGAGTAAGCATAAGAAATATTGGTTAGTTCAGTTAGCCATAGGGGCTAATAGAAAGATCAATGAGTTGGTTAAAGATTGTCCAATAGACATGAATGGAATCAACACAAAGGTAGATGTGAACAACATACCATTGGGTTAATATGATTGTCTAATTGGCATGGATTGGTTGGAAAAACACTACGTTGTTCTAGATTGTTACAACAAGACCATAATTTGTCTTGATGAGGAAGGGAGGGAAGGAAATATTTAAGACATTCTGAGAGTTGTAGTTGTTAGAGAAATTTCATCCATGCAACCAAAATAGATTTTCAGGAAAGGATGTCAAATTTTTGCAATCCATATAGAAGAAGAAACCAGGGATAAAGTGGCATGTATTGAAGACCATCTGGTCTTGAGGTATTTTGAAGATGTTTTTGGGGAAATCCTAGGATTTCCACCAAAGAGAGAAATTGATTTCTCTATTGATTTGGTGCCAAGAGCTACCCTAGTGTCCAAGACACCTTACAAAATGGGCACTTCAGAATTGAAAGAGTTAAAGATGCAACTTGAAGAAAGTTTGAAGAAGGGGTATATATGCCCAAGTGTGTCACCTTAGGGAGCCCCAATTATTTTTGTAAAGAAGAAGGATGGAACTTTAATGCTATTTATTTATTTTAGACAGTGGAATAAGGTCACCATAAAGAAAAAAATATCCTTTGCCAATGATTGATGATTTATTTGATCAGCTGAAAGGTGCAAGGATCTTTTCCAAGATTGAATTGAGATTGGGTTATTATCATGTGAGGATAAAAGAAGATGATATTAGTAAGACAACATTCATGACGAGATATGGGCATTATGAGTTTACAATAGTGACATTTGGGCTATCAAATGCCACAACATTAATTTTCATGTTCTTGGTGAATAGAGTGTTCAGGGAGTACTTGGACAAGTTTGTGATTATTTTCTTAGATGATATTCTCATTTACTCAAAGACAGAAGAAGAGCATGAGAATCATTTCAGAATGGTGTTGAAATTTTTAAGAGAGAATAAATTGTATTCCAAACTAAGTAAGTGCATCTTTTATCAAAAGAAGACTCACTACTTGTGGCATATTATTTCAGCAGATGGCATAACAATTGAACCCGAGAAGATAAAGGCCATTAGAGGATGGCCAACACCAAGAAATGTGATAGAGGTCAGATCATTTATGGGTCTTTCTAGTTACTATCAAAGATTCATAATAGGGTTTTCAAAGATTGCAAGCCCAATCACTTCTCTACAAAATAAGGGAGTGAAATTTGAATGGAATTCCAAATGTGAAGAAATTTTTCAGCAATTGAAAGATATTTTGACAAGTGCACCAATATTAAAGATTGCAGATCCAGATGAAGATTTTGTGGTGTGCATTGATTCATGCAAGGAAGGGCTCGGTGGATTCCTCACTAAAAATGATCATGTGGTATGCTATGAGTTCTAAAAATTAAAGGAACATGAGAGGAATTATGCTACACATTACTTATAATTAGAAGTCATTGTTCCTGCATTAAAAATGTGGAAACATTACCTTATGGGGAAAATATTTGAGCTAAGGATAGACCACTTTGGTCTGAAGCATTTGTTTGGACAATCAGCATTAAATGCCAGACAAACTATATGGTTGGAATTTTTGAGTGAATATGAATTTAAAATTAAGCATATCAAAGGCAAGGAAAACCAAGTGGCTGATGCACTCAGTAGAAGATCTCATGAAAAGCATATTTTAGTCATCATCATGTTCAACACAAATTTAAAAGACAAAATTTTAGAGGAAGCAAATTCAGATCAACAATATCTAAAAATAAAATAGGTATTATAGCAAGGCAATTTACAACAAAAAATTAATGATTATGAGTTTAAAGAGGATAGAATCATCATGTATAAAGGAAAAATATATGTGCCAAATTCAGGAGAGTTGAAAAATATAGTGTTGAGGGAAACGCACAATGTGTCATATGTTGGGCACCCAGGATATCTGAAAACAATTGCAGTTGTAAGAAGCCAATACTTTTGGCCAGGAATGAAGAAATAAGTGGCTAATTACATAGCCATGTGCCTAAAATGCCAAAAAGTAAAGACAAAGCATATAAATCCAGAAGGGATGCTACAACTATTGCCCATTTCTGAGTTGAAATGGGAAGTGGTTATAATTGATTTTATCACAAAGTTTCCTAGAACAATGAAGTAGCATGATTCCATCATGGTGGTGGTGGATAAATTAACAAATGGTGCAGATTTTATACCTGTAAAGATTACACACAAGGCAACAAGCATTGTTTAGATTTACATGAAGGAAGTTGCCAGGCTACATGGAGTGCCTAAGGCAATAGTTTCATATAGAGATCCAAAATTCACATCAATTTTTTGGAAAGGTTTATTCAAAGGCTTTGGAACAAATTTAAATCTCAGTACAACATATCACCCATAGTCAAATGGGAAAATGAAGAGGACCAATAGAATAATTGAAGACAATCTCAAAATGTATGTGATGGACTAGCTATCAAAGTGGGAAGACTACATCCACTTAGTAGATTTTTCTTACAATAATGGGTATCAAGCCTCATTATAAATGATCCCATTTGAAGTATTGTATGGTAGGAAGTGTAACACACCAATGAGTTGGGATAACTTAACAGACAGAGCTATCATTGGGTCAGATTTGATGTGGGAAATGGAAGAGCAAATGGAAAAGATCAGGTAGAATTTAAAGGCTACCCAGGACAGGCAGAAAATTTATGCAAACAAGAACAGATTTTTTATAGATTTCAAAGTGGGAGAACATGTTTTCCTAAAAGTGAAAGAGAAAAGAAGTTCGATAAGATTGGGTTGTTTCCCAAAATTGGCAGCAAGATATTGTGGCCCATTCGAAATATTAGAAAAGATAGATTCAATTGCATACATGCTATCATTTCCTGCATCCATGAGAGTGTAGAATGTTTTTCATGTGTCATTATTAAATAAATGTGTACCTAAACCTAACCACATAATTGATTGGACTATGATCCAGGTGGAAAACGAAGGGGATTTCCGGGTGGAACCAGTACACATCCTGGACCAGAAAGTCAAAGTGCTCGAGAACAAATCCATAGGGTTGGTAAATATTTAATGGACCTACCATGGTCCTAAATATGCAACACAGGAGCATGAAGAAACTATGCGGGAGGAATTCCTGTAAAGTTTTGCCAATTTTGAAGAAAATAGAAGGTAAAAATGCAAGACTCCATTTTTGGGCAGCTAGATTTCTGGAACCACAGCTCAGAATTCTCGGTAACTAACGTTGATAGCCCCGATAAAAGAATGGTGTATCCTGATGGAATGAGAGCAGTGAAGGGAGCACATTCCTTGGGTTATCAGGTTGAGAAGAATGAGAGATTATCATTGGGACTGATGTTGGGGAGTAAACAAATTGAAGAATTTTATTTTTTGAATATTATGATGTAAATTTGTATATGTATTTCAGAATGGTGTTGTGCACTGAGGATGGTGCACAATTGCAGGGGAGTGAGAATGTAACATCCCCACTATAATCCCCAATTTAATTTATGTATAATGTAGATATGAATGTGGCTATGACCAAGTGATGTAATATGCAAAACGTATTTTCTAATTTTAATAAAAATAATGTGATGTCAGCTTCTAGGAATATGGCCAAAGATGGGGTATGATTAATCCAAAAGAGAGGGGGATGCCTAGGGAGTGTCAAAGAGGGTCCCAAGGGGGTGAATTAATTGTGGATATTAATTATAAGTCATATTTCTAAATTTTATTATATTTTGGGTCAACCATCTATTTTTTGTTTGAGTGTATGAGAGCCCAATCATTGATTACCTGTCAAAGAGTGGGTGTAGAAGTCACATCCCATAGTTATTGGAAGCATGGGGCTGAAGTAAAATCAACACTGGTCAAAGTGAGCAGTCAAGGGAAACTAGAGTAAATTTGTATGGGAAAAATGGGTAGATTTTCACATTTATTCTTGGCATGAACAACAAGGGGAGAGTAGGGAAAAAGAGCACCAAAGCTAGAGAAGGAAGGATGGGTGAATTATAGAGCACGCCGAAGCATTTTTGGAGTGTTTTGGAGCTGGAAATTGAAGAGCCAGGTCATTAGGCCTGAAGAGTGAGAACATGTGTGAGTTGCACTATAAAAACAAGTGTTTTTTGTTGTTTTCCTGATAGTTTTCCTAGCAGTGAGTTTCCATTAAACTCCCAACAGATAGATTCTTGGTTACATGTGCCAAAGATACCCTGATAAACTAATGGGATTCACGATGGACTGAGAGCAATGAAAGTGTACATTCATTGGGTTGGGAAAGTCAAGAGGAAGAGAGCTGGAGGAAATTCGAGATAGAGTTAAGAGAATACTAGTGGGTTGTGGGATATTGAGCTATGAGTGGACTGTGAAAGGAACCCTTCTTTTGTGGATTCCTATCCTCAAAAAGGGGGTGACTTGTTGTTGAGATTTGGAACATCAAGTCAATGGTTGGGTGGAACGTCCTTCCCAAGCAGCTAGTTGCATAAACTTTCTTATAAAGATAAGTGTTTATCTATTATCTGAGTTTTCTTATGAGACTTATGGCTATGCATTTTACTTTGTGAATGACAATGGTTTTATGTGCTATGATAGATTATTTATTAGCTACATTCATGTTCATTTAGAATGATGTAGATGCATTTAATTATGGGTATCATAATCTAGTTAATCTTTGCATAATTTTAGTTGGTAAGCTACAAGAAATGTATTAGCAAGATTTTATTTTATTTTATGTGTATTCCATGTAGTGATGTTCCTCAGTTAAGATGGGGGATGTTACACATTATACAGAAGACGACAAATAAGAACATGTTTGGATTTTTTGTTGATTTGTTTCAAACCTCTTGTGTTTCTCACCAAATGCTCTTGATAAACAAACTTTTATTCATTTTCATGAGCAAGACAAATATTGTGGTGAGCTATATGATCAAGATCATAAAGTTGAGATATCAATTAGCTTCCATTGAGACACATGTGGAGGATAAGGATTTGGTGTGTATTGCTTTGTATGGACTTGTTCCTTCTTGGATTCCTTTTGTTCATGGTCTTTGTGCTAATGAGAATCTTCCACCATTTGCCAAGATTTGGAATGATCTTGTGCAAGAAGAAATCACATTGCATGCTTGTTCAGGAAAACATGAGAGGGTGGATGTGATTGGTCTCATTTGGAGGATAAAGAAGGGTAGAAAAAAATGCTACAAGAAGAAGGAAGGTATAGGTACAAGAAAGAAGGATTTGAGTAAAGTGATGTGTTTCCAATGTCATGAGATGGGACATTATTTTGGCCATTGTCCATTGAAGAAGAAGGGGAAGGGGAAGAAATAGGTTGTAGATATGACTATAGCAGGTGTAGAGGAGGACTCCTCTTAGTTTTAGATTTCCTTCTCTATGGTCTCTTGTTTATCTTCTAACATTGTGCCTAGTGTTGGATGGTATGTGGATAGTCATGGATTTGATACATATGACTTATGATAGGTCACACTTCAACAATTTTCAAGAGAAAGAGGGAGGCATGAGTGTGGAGCTAGGTGATGATGCTACTTATCCCATGAGAGGAGTTGGCTCCATTTCCTTCCAGATGCCTTCAGGTGATGTTCTTTTGTTGAGTGGTGTTTTATTTGTTCTTGGTTTGAAGAAGAATATTCTTTAAGTTTCATGTATGGTAGATGTATAGTGTAGAGTTCATTTGAAGGATAGTATTGCACCATCAATGATTGTAGTATAAATTGTCTAGGGACTTTGGCTAGAGGGTGAGAGAGGGTGGCCTTTACAATTTACTTGCTAATCCAGTGGCACTTGTACATTTTAGTGAGAGGCTAGAAAATCCTTCTAGTTTTGAGGAGGCATATGCAAAGCATTCATGGTGAGATGCCATGGAGATAGGTTCAAAACCTATAGTGGGATTGGGGATTGATATCAAGCTTATAACTAATGGAAGTGTTGTATAGTATAGGGATATGGTTGTCATATTCTCTCAAGTAGAGGGTATTGACCCTGATGTTACTTTTACTTCATGATTCTCTCAGGATGAGGGGATTGATTGTGTTCATGATGGTTCCTCAATTGCTATAGGTTTTGAGGTGCATGAGAGGGATTCTCATGTTCATGGGTTGTTGACATCCCTACATGAGTTGTTACCTATACCATGACCTTGGTATTTTAGGATGAATGAGATTTGTGCAGATGTTTATCATTTTGGTGTTGATAAACCTGATCCACTTGTTTTGTTATTGTATGGAGATGTGCTTATCTTTGTAGGATTTCATGGATAAATCATGATGAGGTGTCAAAGAATCATATCCTTTGATGTTGACTTGAGGGATGATGGAGTTTGGCAGATTGTTGATGGTCTAATGATATGACATTCCTTTAAATTCGCAGGTGGTTAGCATTATTTGGGGGTTCAAGATGTTATGACAACATATTGCATTGTTGGATACAACGATATTTCTATAGCTTACAGGGTCTAGCACATCAAAAGATAGTTGTAAGTAGAGATTTGAAGTCTTTGAGTTCTCAATATTATCCCCTATTTATTGAGGAAAATGAGGAGGTTACTATTCCAAGGGTTGATTCAAAGGTTAGAGTTGAATTAGATTTAGAGGTAGATGAGGTGATGTTGATTATATATATGGCCACACCATCTACCCCATCATGCATGAGACTAAGATGGCTCACTCATACATTGCACGAGGATCAAGAGCATCTAAGAGTGTCCAGATCTTCAATGAGTGTGAGTATACCTCCTAGGATATATTCTAAGCACATTGCATTGGTCTCTTCCATCTATGAGCTTTCCAATTACCTTGAGGAGGAAAGGTGTGATACCTTGATAGAGGATGGTGTTTGGATTGATTATGAAACTACAACAAGTTCAAATTTTCAAATGGTAGGTTTGGTGGAGTTGCAAAGGGAGAAGATAGGTGTTGGAAAAAACATTGTCCTCATAAAGATGGAGTTCATATTTCATGGTTACTCTAAAAGTGTTTACACCATGTTTCGGGGTGTTGCATGAGATGTGGGATACACGGTATATGATTATCCCGATGGATGGTTCATGATGGAACTTCACATTGGAGGTTGCTTGACCTTATTTAGATACTTGTATGACATTTTTCCTTGGAACGTTGGAGATCTTCAAACAGCTTGGGGCATTCTTCATCATGGCCACATGTGGATTGGTTGCTTGCTTGAAGAGATGCTCTACATTGAAGGAGAAGCATTTATCATTCTGGTGGAGGGTGTTAAGCTTTAGACAACATGGGGTGGCTTGGATGCTTACATAAAGGCATGGACTTGACTTGGGGACACCTAGATTGCAACAATGTCCATGCAAGTGGGGTGGACTACGTGGAGCACATGAATTAAGAGGAGCATTTAAGTCCTTGGAGGCTTGTAGGAGGACCATTGGACACATCTCATGAAGTACCCTTGTATTGGATCCTTGCTTGTGTACAACATCATCTTGGAACTTGAAATATTTACCGCTAGAATGTAGCACTTCATATGTGTGGGTGTACTTGTGTTTGTAGGTTTCCTATAAAGGTTTAGGCCCACTTTATATCAGTGGCCTCCCTTACCTCTCATATAAATAAAGGAATGAAAGAGTTATTTCATTAATTCTATTCATCATCATCTTGTGTTAGAGATGTGAGAAGAGTAGAGCATTAGTCTCTCTCTCTCAAGTGTATTCTTCCTTGTACCATCTCTCTTGTCTTGGAGTGCTAGGGTTTCTACCCCGAGGAGGGATTTAGATTTTGGTGATAAACCCTAGGATTGTACTTGTTGAAGAAGAGGAGAAGTGTGTGTGTGTGTGTGTGTGTGTGTGTGTGTGTGTGTGAAGTCTTCAGTTGTTCAAAATTTTCTTATTGCAAATTTGATTTTCGACTATCTTTGTCAACTTAGTTACCAGCTTAATGAGAACCCTCCAAAGTTCTCATTTTTTAGACGTCATATTTAATGGTTGTTTTTACCCTCTATTAAGAAAGTAGTGCTATTGGTAGCAACCTTTTTCCTTTTCAAGATAGTTTTTTGACATCTCAAATCTTCTTAATTATAAATATCAACATTTTTTTTCAAATGTTATTTAAAAAAAATAAAATTATTTTGGTTTAAAATGTCTATTTTTTTTAATAATGATGTTTTTTTCTTGTTTTTTTCAAAATTTTTCAATGTTTGCTGAAAAAAAAAAGCCTAAAAAATGTTGTTTTTAACATTAATAAAAATGTTCCTCCGAATGGGATGATAGTGGTGGGAGTCATGCTAGTCACTTGGCCAGGGGATCTCATGAGTCATGATCGCAACGCCCTTCAAGGAACCACTTGGGGCGACGGTAGGTCCTATCTCCCACACGTGCAATTAACATGAATCAACACTCCATTAAACATATCCGTCCCATTGGTTCAATAAGGATTAATGTCATACGAATGATGTGAGGGCTATACAGAAGGGAAAATTCAAAGTTGAAGAGCATTGAGCTTAGTCATACTCAATGTTGGCCTCACATGGCGATGGCTACAACACTAGATGGTCCTCTTCGAAGATAGGTGAAGGTTCATTTGGTATGATGTTTGGTAATTTATGGTTTGGTGATGGAAAAGGTACTACAACATGAGAAATAGTTATGTGACGTGTTTGTAAGGGTCGTGAGTTTAAATTCAAGATAAATTCCATACAACTCTTAGGCTCTCCATGTTTGAAGAGTATCTCTGGCTCCCGGTGTGGCATGTTCACAACAACTTGGGAAAACCCTCCTCACTGCAATGCCAACTTCATTCTCTTGGAAGTAAGGATGGTGTGAGGAGGTCAAGGGCACAGAGGTCAGCTCTAGTGCAGGTGACTTCCTCTTCCATGGTCTTGGCAAGAGGCGATGGTCGCAACAAATAACTTCAATATCCATACCCCTACTGAAATTCACATGAAAATGGAAATTATGGAGGTGAATGTCCGTTTAGAGAGAGTTACAACACAAGACAGGGACATTGGCATTGAGCTTACTGCTTGGATACCAGACATGGGGTCCTTTAGATATCGAGAAACTAAGTACTATCACACTATAGACCTTTACTGACACATTAAGGCTCTCCTTGGTAGAGTCATGATAGACAAGCACATAGGCACCAAAGAAATTTCATTGCAATTGGAATATCTCCACCTGCGAATTAAATTGGTGGACCACAATGTCTCTCTCTTGGTAGAAAAGACAACATGCTTAAATTTCAATGAACCAAGCGAAGACATCCCTCATGTTCCAGAGGACAATGTCCCCTCTCCTCTAATTCAATTTCCTCATGCTCGGGTAATTTAGTTTTATGTAATTATCATATAGGCTTCATATAGATAGATCAACACCAGTTAGAATACCAACTAGTTGTAGATAGGCCTACGAGTTTTGTTTGGTTGTTATCTAGTTGTCAAAGAAAAAATATTTTTTGATAAACACGAGACAATTAGCCTCAAGCAACAATTATTCTACTATTGGTATGGTTTCCCATGTGGCAAACTAGCAACTGGACACATGTATTTTTGTCAGTATTAATACAATTTAGACATAAATAGATTAAAAAACATCAATAGAAATGTTAAAATTTGTTAATTTAGAAAAAGAAAACAAAAATATAGTAAAAATCTTAAACCTATGCTCGATCATGTCTCCCCCTTCTCTAAAAAAAAAAGCTCGACCAATGATACTGTAAGGTCCTAACTTAAGAGCACTCTTAGACAACTGGTTATGGGCTCCATTGATTAGGAGAGAGATCACACCACTTAGTACTAAATCTATTTATTTAAGCGCCTGCCTCTCCCTAAAACTGTGGAGAGAGCACTCTTAGATTATGTGGACAGGATTGATTGAGAACCGATAAAAATAAATAAATAAAAAATTAATAAAATAAAATTTAAATTTGAAAAAAAAAACATTAATAAAATGAAATTTAAATTTGAAAAAAAACGTTAATAAAATAATTTTAAAAAAATCGAAAACAAAATATTAATTTTTTTCTGAAAAAAACCATTGGATTGCTTATGTGGGTATCTGCATTGTGTATCTATGTTCTTTTGTGCATTGTTATGCGTGTATGTTTTAATGTATATATGTTGACATGGATTTTCCAATGACCTTGAATGATTGCAAAGTAGTTGCTACAAAAATCAAGAATGGGGAATTGCAACCTTTGATTTATACCAACAAGCATTCAAAGAGAATCCATATAAATTGTTGCATAGGATCATCTTCAAATGGGTTCTCAACAATCGGTCTCTGTTCTAATCGGCAATTATTCGATCTGAGTTTCAAAAGCTTGAATGATATGGAAAATAGTGCCAAAACAATTTCACTAATATGTTACAATCATTGGGATACTGGTACTAAAACTTTGGCAACTTTTTGAAACTCTATCTTCAAAGGTCAGATAGAGTATACATGTCTCTCAAACTACTTATGAAATGAGATAATGAGGAATCATCTTGGTGTTCTCAAATCATATATGCTCTCCTTTAGACACGATGACCTCATGGATTATAAGTTCTATTTATGGAAATGATTTCCTTTCTTATTGGTAAGATCTTATTCTCTCTATTGGCTACGATTATCTATTGCGTCAAGTTACTAAACTAATTTCACTAAATTTTGTTGATTCGAAGATTCATATCATAGCAATATCATGGTTAGAGTATTGATATTCTAGACAAGGAATGTCACAAGCTCACACTTAGGGCATGTATGTACAGTCCTTCACTCCTTTCCCATTTCAAACACGTTAACATTTAAATCTCGCCCGATGTTTAGTTGTGAAAAATCAGGGAACCCTAAGCAACCCCAATAATGCATTTCAAAGTTATGGTTTTAGGGTTTGTGAAAAATTATATTCTGCTCGAACAGGTTGCCTTGTCTTCGATACCTACTTTGTTGGATTCTAGAATTGATGCCATGGCTAGGGTTTACAAAAGCCTCGGGTCTCTCAGTGTTGGGAATCACAGGAATTTGTGTAATGGCGACCTAGAATCCCCAAAATTGTTGATTTTTCTAATTTTCAGATCTGATAATTTTTACCTTATGATTTCAAACAGATTTTAATGCCACAGTTATCATAAAATAATTACACACTGAAAATTTCAAGTGAAATAAAACTGTAGCAGAAATAACAGAATCACAGAGAGATAGCTATGCACAATAGACACAAGATTTATCCTGGGAAAACTCAAACTAGGGAGAAAAACCCGACAAACTTTTCTCTAGAAGAAATTCAATCCAAGTTCACAAATACATCACGAGAAACATGAAGAGACCCAACACAAGATAAGTTCGCCCTAGTATGAGGAAGATCCCTCAAAGATGGTGAACAACTAGACAAAGATAGTGCAACTAGTAACTGAGAACTGGAAACTAGCACAAAGCAATCAGGCAATGTGCACTAGAAGATGAGAGCTGATGTGAGTGTAATAATGAAATGAACTTGCATTTATTTATACTAGTCAAGTCACCTTATTTTACTGGCAGGGCCAACTAGTCATTTTTTGTCTTTTAACTTTATTTTATTTCTTTTGTTGCTTTTACAAGTGTTTCTTCAATGCTTCAATGGAGTTGACTTGATCTTCTTGTCTTCTATTTTCTTGTTGTGCTTTCTAGATTCTTCTTCAATGGTTTTCTTTGTATTTTCTTATGGAGAATGACTCCCTGAAGTTGCAAAACTTCAACAAAAATATTGTAAGCATATCCAATCTAGCTTGAAAGATGTTTTCCAATTTAGTCACTTTGAGTTGTCAAAGATAGGTGAGAATTGTGTGACGCTAATTATCTCTTTGCTCAAGCATCTATATCAAAATTGCTTGTGAAATTGCTTCAAAGATGGAAGATGTGCTAGGAATCAATGATGATATTACAAGTTGTCTTCTGTTTTATTTCATTTTCATAACAAATTATGATTCGATCTTTGGAGTAGAAAATAGCTTTAAATGGTATATAGAATTAAAAAATGTACACATTGTTTTTTCTATATACTTGGAACACTTTATTATGCTATTCATTCTCTACATTATCTTTGTTTCATTATTTGTTCATAGTCATAAAAACCTATGTTACTCTGTTTTTTAGGAGTTTCCTTTCCCATTTCAGAGGTATGCTAGTTTTATTTTGTGATGATAAATAATTTTAATATTTTTTATTTTATTTTATTCTATAGGATGGTATGTCATATCAATGAATTTAGGACACATCTAAAAGAGCATTTACACTGAGAGTTGGTTGAAAAACACACTGAAAGAGCAAGTTAACAAACGCTTGTGCTGTGAGGTGCAAACAAATTCATAAATAAATGAAAGTTTTTTCTCTTTCATGAAGAACAAACACCATTGTAAGGCACATGAATCTATAAAAGCTGGACCTGATATGCCCTTAGTAGTCACTTGAGT
>ML799164.1:25603-36178 GCA_009831015.1 Picea engelmannii
AACCCTAATGCCTGTAGGTTAAATTTGTAACAACAAAAAATACTTGGAGAAATGAGATGCCCTAGTGGCTTAAGAAAGCATTTATAACATAGATTTGATTCCACTAGGAACAATTTCAAAATCACAAAATTTCACATTTACCAAGGCAACACTTTATTTCTCCAATGCAACAAGTGATGACTAGTGCCTTTAATGGTTGGTTTAATGGAGTCAAGAAAAGAATAAACTACATATACTACCTTCCTTGGGGGTGTAAATTGTCTTACTCCCCAAGGCAAGTATTCCTAGCTAGGGTTTAAACTAAGAGGGTGTATGCACTTATACTTCTCTTAGTAAATCCTTGTTAAATCAACAATACTTAAGCAAAATTATGATGGAGGCTAAGGTGGGGGTGTATGCCGTTATACTTCCCACCTAGCTCTAGAAACAATCAACCTTGACTCGAAACACACATGATAACACAATGCATATTTTCTTACCAATTCAAGGAAAAGATGTTAAGATAAACCACCACAATAGTAAGAGAAAATCCTTCCAAGGCTAGCACATATCTCCACCAACCAATAACCAAGAAAGATATCCACACACAAGAGCACAAGAGACAAATAGCCAAAGATAGTGGAAATTCTAGTCCAAGGCCTCTCCAAATGGGAGAGATATGTTTCAAAATGAGATAATATGATCTCTATTTATACAAAATGTCTATCACATAGTTTGTCCACATTAGCAAGGGTAAAACATAAGATAGGGGGTCCACAACCCTTATCTTACCCCTTGCAACAAAATAATATTAAAAAATTCACTTAAAATTCACTTTTACACAAAAGAAACCCTAGAATAAGGTGATGTCGTCCCTTTTGGGGATGTTTTGGCACTTAAGTCATTGGGTAGGTAGATGCATGGCTAGGCCTCCAAAGTCCACTTGTCACTCATCCAAGTCTTCTCTTGATGGTCTTCAAGCCTCCTTCCTTCAAAACATGCCACATGTCATCAAACAACACCCTCACCACCAAACTCTAGCCCTCTAGGTGACGTCAAGCCTCCAAAGGTGACATTTTGCTTCTCCTAGGAAAAACGTTTGGCATGTAAGGGCTAGGTCATGTAATCCATGATGTCTTCTAGGCCTCCAAGGTACGTCTCTGTCAGCCGACATGCGGACCCTTGACAACCAACTTGTGGGCTCCAAGCCCCATGGAAGCCCAAGCTAGGCTTGTTCCAAAACTGTTCACTAGCTAGGTCTTGCAAAGACAAATAAGCACGCCCTCCAAGGATCTCAAGTCAAAATATCATGGTTAGTAAATCAAATCAATAAATGAGTGACCTAAGCATGTGCATCAAATATTACCTAATCAAACAAGTAAGTGCTCAAAGACATTATGCAACTTGCTAAGCTTGGGTATGGGAGGGTTGATGAGGTGTCCTATTGGGTAGATCTTTCCCTAGGTCAAGGCGTGTTTTCCAAGTGATCCCTCTGTAAGCCATGTGAAGTAGATGAAGTGGTTATGGTTCAAGACTCACTGGGCATGGGGTTCATGACATACAAGGGGTTGTAGTGTCTCATCCATGGGTGCCCTTGTAGAGGGTGTGTGGTACCTTCATTTGCAATGCACTTTTTCCAAGCCCATCCTCTTGCCATTATTTGTTTCTTTCATGTTTTAAAGGATGAGTTGAAGGCCATTGTCTTGGCGTGGTGTCTAGATAATGACAATGCCACTCACAAATACCTTGCGGAAATGAGACGGTCAGCTCGTGATGAGACTCCCTTTCTCTCAGTTATGTAACTAATAGCCACTACCCTGGCTTGGTGGCCAGATGATGGTAATGTCATACCGCTAGATACCCATGATCATGATAGACCAACTCGTGATGAGACCTCCTATCCTCCAACTAACCCCCTAAACATTCACTATCATTTATTCTTGTGGGTCCCCGTTTTCTTAGAGAGAAGCGTTTCATTGCTTTCTCAGGGGATCCTTGGGCGAAGCAATTGGAAGGTTTATATGTAGGATTTTATCATCTTATCCAACTACATTCCCTCCGGGCCTTCAACCCCTTCTTCCCATGGAATGAGAGACAACCCCTTCTTGGGTCAATATACCCTAAAATCCCAAGAGACAAGGAAATTGGGGGTTTTAGGTGATGGAAAGTGGTAAGTATGGTTGAGAATGGTACAATGGCTCTTCAAGGGAGTTCCTAGTAGCAAACCCATTCTCGAGGGAGACCACTTACTAGGGCACAATGTCAACCACCAAGGTGAAATGAGGAAAAATGAATAATGTCCAAGCATATGTCATGAAATATAAAGTAGTCTAAGATACACCATACTCAAAATGACTCAAATATTGAAATGCCACTTACCATAATACCTTAATTGTACCTCATGGAGCAAGGCCCAATGACTCTCAGAAGCCAGCTTGTGTGGTGTATGCCATCCTGAAAATCCTAACCTTTGTGGTGGTGAGAAAGGTCTCCATTTGTGCAAGTGGACATTGTTGGTCATGTAGTCTCTCAACAATCCATATCTGCAACTTGAGGGCCTCGAGACATGATCTCTTTAGTTATCCCACAAAATGGGGATAACATTTGGCTCATACTTGAGGGCATGTTCTCGCCGTAGAGTGCATGAGAACTGCAACATATCATGGTAGACCCATGCCTACACTAAAACAAAAACCATAAATTATAGGGTGGTTCTATCAACCTTCGTCCATATACATAAAAATCCAAACGAAAAACTAATCTAGAAAATAAAATTTTAGCATTTTTTTAAACTTCTAAATTAAGCATGAAATCGATATGCAAGTAGAGAAAAATGAAATGTGAAATGAATCTAAACTAATGTTACACATTATTTTCATTAACCCTATGACCTTTAATGATGTACACCTATCCTTTGTCTTTAGAAGGATCAATGACCTTAATTCCTAAAGAAGAATGAAGATACATTTCCCCAGAAAGATGAAAATTATTTTTTTCTTTGTAAAAACCTTATAAGAAGGGATCATCGCACCTTGCTCAGTGTTAAAGGTGCAACGATCCTAATCGTCGTAGGTTTCACCATAGTGGCCTACGACGTTGTCGCAGTTTGCTCAGTTTTAAGGGTGCGATGATCTTGTTTATGAAGAAAAAGAACATCTTCTCGACGTTTCTAGAATGGAAGCTTCGAGGGTGAGGTGGTCTCCGATCCGTTTGGATTTGAGTCACATCCCTGTTCTAGTGGAATCATCCTAACCTCCTCACCCTATCCTTTTTAGCTTATAAAAGGAGAAGAGCTCTCATGGGAAAGCTAGCTTTGGAATGGTTAGAGAGTTTTTAAATGGCTAGTTCTTGAGTTTTGTAGCTTGGAGTTTTTGGAGCTTGTATGTTGGCTTCGAGTTTCATTTTTCCAAGTTGAGATTATGAGTGACTTTCAAATCTGCAGTCTCAGAATTCGTGGAGAAAAAGTGTGTGGGAAGCAAGGAACTTTCGGAAGGGACCCTACAACATCAAGGCATTGGTTGTATTCTCCTTTTTATATCTTTAATACAGTGATATATTTCTTTCCCAAAAAATTGGTCTTATTTTATTGTATGACTCCTTGATCACATACATAGGTTTTGTTGAGTATACATCGTTGCTTTCACTTCGTTGGCTTATGTATTTTTACAGGTTCAACATCCCATAAGCCTTGGAACGGAACGAGGATGACACTAGTGAGGACAAACGACATTTAAAAGGTATGTCATTTATCTCTTGTTAGTTAGTATGCTTGATAGTTAAAACTTAGGGAAAATTTTATATTCTGTCTTGTTTTGTTCTAATTTCTTGTTGAAGTTAGGGAGATCAGTTTGTGTTTGCACTTATCGATTTGTCCGATAACAAAATATTTGCCTACAACCTCAGCCTCTGGACTTCATGTTGGAGTTAAGCCACTATCTTTTTAAGCTGGGGTCAAGCATAGTTTCCTTTGGTTCAAGCTTGTGTAAAAATAAAACTAGGTCCAAGCATAGTTTAGTTTAGTTTTTAAGCTTGTGTAAAAATAAATTCTATCCCAAGCATAGTTTTGTTTTGTTTTAATCTTGCGTAAAAATGAAAACAATCTCAAGATTAGTCTTTGTTCTTTACTATGCTCGTAAATCAATGTGAATGTAACTGAGTAAATTTTTATCATTTTTTCAGACTCATAAAGGTTATATAAAAAATGAACCCCCTGGAGTTCCCTTTAAGCTCTTTTCAGACTCCGTAAACATGAAAAGATTGTCGACCGATCTTGTTCTTTTCACGCTCGTTAAAGTATTTGAAGAAAACGTTTGTTGCGCGGTAGTTTATCTCTTTTTCGGTCTTATCAGACTAATTTACAAAAAATGAACACTCTAATCAAGTATGATTAGAAGAAGTTATGGATTCCTTTTTAAGTTCTTTTCAAATTCCATAAATATGAAAAGACCACTGAGCTTATTTTCTTTGGACTCGTAAAACAAACATCGAAAGACCCATATGGGACCGAACCACTCCTTCCTAGGGTTCGTTAAACATACTTCGAAGGACTCATCCGAAGGATGAACTTACAGTTCAAGCATATGTTATCCTTCTCAAGATTGTGTAAAAATAAAGAGGTACTCGCCAAAAATGGTGGAGGAAAATTGACAAAGAAATGTATCTAAACATGTATTCTATGGAAGAGTCGCTTTTGAACATGACACCCTTTCCCTCGCTTTGTGTCTAGGTTGGAAAATCCACTTGTCTCTTGATCATACTCCTTTATAAGATTACAATTTGGTCTGTGATCCCTGTTGTTGAGTCAGTGTTTCCAAGACAATTGTCGTGTTGTCAATATCTTCAAAGAGAAGTTCAACTCGTAAATCGTTTTATTGCATCGACCATTTCTGCAGTCCTTAAGCCTTCTATTGCATTGACCATTTTTGTAGTCCTTAAGCCTTCTATTGCGTCGACCATCCCTGAGTTAGTCTCAAATCACTTGTTACTCCGATCTACTTCAAATCTTGTTACCTTTTTCGTGTCATTGATGGGGGATACATTAAGGACCTCCTATGATGAGTCTTTTCCTGTCGAATTCAACTCATTATCTAAGAATTAGACTTAGAAACTAATTGGTACCTTGGAACTTGCATACTTCAATGATAATTTTCCTCGCTTTCGACAATGGGTTTTCATTATTGATCCCTGATCAGGAGATTCCGTCGAGTGTTCGACTTCAACTTATAAATTCACACCCGTTGGATTGTACTAGTGTACCTTGGGAGTCATTGACATTAATGGTGATTTCCCTCGCACTTGTTGACGGTATTCACTAAGGATAGGTAATCAAGTGGTTTCTACCATGTTCGACTTTAACACATGTATTCACATGGTTAGATTCAACTATAGAGTGATGAAGATTAAAACCCTAGATCTTCTCTGATAGATTCATGTTGCGTTGGAGTATATTCATATTGTACTGTTTCATAGATCCACAATGTATGTCTCGTGGCTATGTTCAAATTTGATTCTTTAACACATAGATCCAAAGTGTATTTTTGGTGGCTATGTTCAGATTTGAGTCATAATGGCATGGATCCACAGTGTATGTTTGGTGGCCATGACCTGTCTTACTTGACACAGATCTTTTCATGTAAGCATTTATGCTTTGAGTCATTTGTATTATGAGTATGAGAATGTGTACCTCAGTGATGATATATTATTGTACTGCATTTCCTTCTTTGTTGGCAGGTTTCCAACAGATGTGTTCCTTGTTCTCTACACACATTCGACAAAGTATTTCAACTATCACTCTATTCTAACTTCATACTTTGGGGGGCTTAATGTTACACATTATTTTCGTCACCCCTATGACCGTTAATGATGTACACCTATCCTTTGTCTTTAGAAGGATCAATGGCCTTAATTCCTGAAGAAGAATGAAGACACATTTTCCGAGAAAGATGAAAATTATATTTCCCTTTGTAAAAACCTTATAAAAATGGATCGTCGCACCTTGCTCAGTGTTAAGGGTGCGACGATTTAGGATATTCATAGGTTTCACAACAGTGGCCTGCGACGTTGTCGCAATTTTCTCAGTTTTAAGGGTGCGGCGATCTTGTTTACGAAAAAAAGAGCATCTTCTCGACGTTTCTAGAATGGAAGCTTCAAGGGTGAGGTGGCCTCCCATTGATTTGGATCTGAGTCGCATCCATATTCTAGTGGGATCATCCTAACCTCCTCACCCTATCCTTTTTATCTTATAAAAGGAGAAGAGTTCTCATGGGAAAACTAGCTTTGGAATGGTTAGAGATTTTTTGAATAGCTAGTTCTTGAGTTTTGTAGCTTGTAGTTTTTGGAGCTTGTATGTTGGCTTTGAGTTTCATTTTTCCAAGTTGAGATTATGAGTGACTTTCAAATCTACAGTCTCAGAATTCATGGAGCAGAAGTGTGTGGAAGCAAGGAACTATCGGAAGGAACCCTACAACATCAAGGCATTGGTTGTATTCTCCTTTTCATATATTTAATACAGTGATATATTTCTTTCCCATAAAATTGGTCTTATTTTATTGTATGACTCCTTCATCACATACATAGGTTTTTTTGAGTATACATCGTTGCTTTAACTTCGTTGGCTTATGTATTTTTACAAGTTCAACATCCCATAATCTTTGGAACAGAGCGAGGATGACACTAGCGAGGACAAACGCCATTTAAAAGGTATGTCATTTATCTCTTGTTAGTTAGTATGCTTGATAGTTAAAACTTAGGGAAAGTTTTATATTCTGTCTTGTTTTGTTCTAATTTCTTGTTGAAGTTAGGGAGATCAGTTTGTGTCTACACTTACCGATTTGTCCGATAACAAAATTAGAGAGTCCACTGGGGAACATATTGTTTTCCTAGTAGCCTTGTTTCCTTGCTTGTATGTTTGAGTTTCTAATTTTCCGAGTCACTAGGAGATCCAGTCTGACTCACCGACTCTTGAGTTCAGAGAAAAACTTTCATGGTTTTTAATTTTTCCATTTTTTAGGTGTTCGTCGCACCCTTCCTTTAGACACAGTGCAACATCGTCGCACTGTACTATTCTCTATCCTATGACGATCCAGGATCGTTGAACTGTGTTAGTCTAATAGCCCGTGACGATTGTGTGAAAAAATAATTTTGGATGTTTTTTCTTACCCAGATCTTAGATATGGTTTTGGGGTGAATTATTGGGTTTGATTATGTTCTGTTTACAGTATGCTTGACAGTCTTTGAATATGATTTTATCCTTCTTTGCTTTGTTTTAGCTTGTTTTCTTTTGAACGATTTGATCTCTTGCTTTGAGCGTCTTTCAGTTATAAAGCATTGTTTTTTCTTTAGAATTGTTTACTGAAAGAACATTTCTTTTTCTAAATAGTTCGTTTTAAAAGAAAAAAAATTAGATTGGGGACATCTTTGCATTTGAAGTAGCAAAATTGCATGGTTTTTGGCATTTTTGGTCTTGAATTCTTAAAAATTTCCCCCCCTCATGGCCGGGGGGAGGGGACCAAGAATCGTGTATTGGTGTACAATCTCTTTGGCTCATTTCTTGAAGATCTTGATATTTATGAGTTTAATAAAATTTTGGGATATTGTGCATCTGTGAATGATAAACATTTTCTTCTTCTCGTAATATAACTTTCATCGAAGTGAAATATTTGCATTCTCATTTCTTTGCATTGTTTAGAGTAGGTCAAAACATCATTTAGTCCACGCCATTTTTTTCTTTAGTAAACAACAACCTTAAAATAAAACGGTTTTAAAAATTGATTAGATATTTTTATATTTTCTGGTAGCAAACCTACATTAGCTTAGGGTGTAGGAATTTGGAATAGGTGTGAAAGATAACTTTCCAAAGCTGTAAACAAACATAGAATCTTGTGCTAGGGAGTGGTAAATCCACTTATTACATTTTGTCCTGGGAATTCCTTCTCACACAAGGGTTAATCATGAGGTCGCATTGAGACTAGCAGAGTCACTAACCCTGCTTTGTTGGTTTTGTTGTAGTGGTTGCACGTATTATTGGGGGTTACTTGAGAAAACAACCCTGTACAGGTCTTTTCAAGTCGATTTCAGGCTCAGTTACCTTGCCCTTGCGTGTGTATCAGACTGTCGACTGTTTCCCTAGGTATCATTGTGGTAGTTGGTAACCTTGTATATTTTCTCTTTAGGGTAATACACGAGGTGACAGTGAAGGGGAAGTATTCACTGTACTTGGAATCAACATTGGCCAAATTCACTCGGGCTCCTTGGAGGGTAAATCCAAATTTATTGTGTGGAATCTTGCACCAAGGCGTAAGTTCGTTAAGCAGGTTGTTAATGTAACTTTTCCACCCGCTCTATCTCAGCCCCTTCTTATATTGTTCTCGTGACGTTGGATTTCATCACCAACTAGTTTGTTCATTGTGAGAAGGTTTTGTTTGCTTGCTTGCTTACTAGATTTTTAGTGTGTGCTATTTGTTTTCCCTTATAGGCCTTAAGTTGGATTTGTATTTATGGCGTCAGTTCCTAGAATGACCAATGAAGCAACTCCTATTCTGGGGGAGCCTTTTGTTTTTCCTTCTTACAGAAAAGTTGGTCCTCCTTACATCGTTACTTTGAGCCTTCCAGGTCTCACAATTGGATTATCAGTATGGTTGTTTTCCATTCAGGTAATCCTGAATGCTGCAAGTTCTTCGGTTGTAAGCACTTCCCCCCAAGAACATCAACCTCATGTTGATCCTTCACCTTCTTCACCAGTAAGAACTTCACCTTCTTCACTTGCAAGGTCTTATTCCGTTTCATCTTCTTCGTCAAGCGAAAGTTCTGAAGCTAGTAACCCGATGGATAAGAAGAAGAAGAAAATGAAAATTAAGAAGAAGAAAAATAAGCAAGGGTCCAAAATTCTAACCACTGCCAAACATGTTGGAAAACAACTAGTTATTGATAATCGTGCTGGGAGTGTTGATGGTCTCAAGATCACCCAAACAACCTGTAAGCCCAAATACCCTTGCATAATTTGTAAGGGTAGCCATCTTCTTAAGGATTTCCCTGGTCTATCCAAGGTTATAGAAGCATGGTCTACACACCATCGCCAACCCATGTCGTCAACCTATGAACAACATGCTGATGACCTTTCGTCAACTAGTCAGGATACTGTTGGGAAGAAGAAAAGTATAGTCAAGTTCCCGTGTATGTTATGCAGAGGGAGTCATCAAACTCACCTTTGCCTTCGTATGGGTGAAGCCTCAAAATTACTGTAAAACATGACTATTTCCCAGCCTCAACTTCTGACTGCTTACCGTAGCCTTACCCTCAACCCACCTGTCGTTGATGGCATGATCAATCCGGTCGCTTCATTGGCCGGTTCGGTTGATCAGGTAGTTAATCTGGTCACATCCTTAGTTGAACCAGTTGACAAAGTGGTCGATTTGATCCCATCCTCGGTCGATCCCACTCTTTCGTTAGAGAGTGAAACCCAAGCAGTCGATCTGTTTCCATCCATCGACCCCATTCTCCCCTTGGAGAATGCAACCCAGGTGGTAGATCTGATCTCGTCATCGATCGACCCTACTCTCCCACTAGAGAGCAAACCCGATACTTGCCATGCTTTTCTTGTTGATACAGACACTACCGTGTTGGGGTGTATTACTCCTTCTCTTGTGGAACCCCTTCCAAGTAATGAATCCATCATTTTTGATTGGGTTGTGCTAATTGGACCTCGTCTTCCCTCTCAAATTCCTTTCAAAATTGAAGTACAGGTTTGTGGTCGGGACGTTCCTCAAATGCTGATAGATGAAGGTGCGTCCCTTAGTATTTTGTCCTATATTGCTTGAAAAGATCTGGGTTGTCCTCAGCTTGTGTCGGTTACGCAGAATCTGTTAGCTTTTAACATAATAACCAGTCACCCTTTAGGAGTCCTTCCTCAGTTTCCCATAACTTTGGGAGGGAAAACTATCTTTATTGATGTTATGGTAGTCTAGGACCCCTTGGATTTCGATTTCTTCCTTGAGCAAGATTATGTCTATTTCATGAAATCTATCGTGTCCACTCTTTTTCGTGTGATATCTTTCGCTCATGATGGAAGAATTTGAAGAAATTTCAATACAAATTAAGTATTTCCTACAATTCTCCTGATCTAACAATTATATGCCACTGTTAAGTACAAAATCGCTTCTACTAATAATCTTGCAGAAATTAAACCACGATCACAAAGTGAAATATCAAGAACACATAACACATAAGTTTTTCTGGGAAAGCGTAAAGCTAAAAACCCCACTATCATATATTATGTATATCATGGATCATGAAACAATCTCATACAAAACTCTAATCCAAGAGCTCTCAGTACAATATAATCGTCTCACACTGTCATACAAAAATCAACAAATACATGTGCCAATTTCTGTGTCCAGACAACCTGCCTCCTCTGCATAATCCCTGCAATTAGAATTCTCACAATGAATTCAAATTTCCTAGTTTTCACATGCTCATGAGCATATCCACTGCATGTGTGATTGCATGAGTGCACTTCACTCAAATCACAACTGATAGCCAAACTGTCCCTTTCACCTGTTATCTCAACTGGGTCTCCACTGGATCTGACATGCATGTAGT
>ML799164.1:42558-58043 GCA_009831015.1 Picea engelmannii
CCCATATGAGACCGAACCACTCTTTGATAGGGTTCATTAAACATACTCCAAGGGACTCATCCGAATAATGAGCTTACAGTTCAAGCATATGTTATCCTCCTCAAGATTGTGTAAAAATAAAGAGGTACTTGCCATAAATGGTGGGGGAAAATTGAGAAATAAATCTATCTAAACCTGTATTCTATGGAAGAGTCACTTTTGAACATGACACCCTTTCACTCACTTTGTGTCTAGGTTGGAAAATCTGCATGTCTCTTGATCATACTCATTTATAAGATTACAATTTGGTCTGTGATCCCTGTTATTGAGTCAATGTTTCCAATACAATTTTTGTGTTGTTAATATGTTCAAAGAGAAGTTCAACTCGGAAAGTCTTCTATTGCGTCGACCATTTTTGCAGTCCTTAAGCCTTCTATTGCATTGACCATCTCTAAGTCATTCTTGAATCACTTTTTACTATGATCTACTTCAAATCTTGTTTTCTGTTTCGTGTCATTGATGGGGGATACATTAAGGCCCTCCTGTGATGACTCTTTTCCTGTCGAATTCAACTAGATATCCATGAATTATATTTAGAAAATAATTGGTACCTTGGAACTTGCATGCCTCAATGGCAGGTTTCCTCACTTTTGACAATGGATTTTCATTATTGACCCCTGATCGAGAGATTCCACCGAGTGTTTGACTTCAACTCATAAATTCACACTCGTTGGATTGTACTAGTGTACCTTGGAAGTCATTGACATTAATGGTAATTTCTCTCACACTTGTTAATGGTATTCACTAAGGAATGGTAATCAAGTGGTTTCTACCATGTTCGACTTCAACACATATATTTGCATGGTTAGATTCATACTATAGAGTGATGGAGATCAAAACCCTGGATTTTTTCTGACAGATTCAGGTTGCGTTGGAGTATATTCATATTTTACTATTGCATAGATCCATAATGTATGTCTCATGGCTATGTTCAAATTTGAGTCTTTAACACATAGATCCAAAGTGTATTTTTGGTGGCTATGTTCAGATTTGAGTCATAATGGCATGGATCCACAATGTATGTTTGGTGGCCATCCCCTGTCTTACTTGACATGGATATTTGCATGTCGAAATTTATGCTTTGAATCGTTTGTATTCTGAGTATGGGAATGCCTAACTTAGTGATGATATATTATTGTACTATATTTCCTTGTTTGTTGGTAGGTTTTCGACCGACGTGTTCATTGTTCCCTACACACACTCGACAAAGTATTTCAACTATCACTCTGTTCTAACTTCATACTTTGGGGGGCTTACTGTTACACATTATTTTCGTCACCCCTATGACTGTTAATGATGTACACCTATCCTTTGTCTTTAGAAGGATAAATGGCCTTAATTCCTTAAGAAGAATGAAGATACATTTTCCGAGAAAGATGAAAATTATATTTTCCTTTGTAAAAACCTTATAAAAAGGTGTTGTCGCACCTTGCTCAGTCTTAAGGGTGCGATGATTTAGGATCGTCGCAGGTTTCACCACAGTGGCCTGCAACGTTGTCACAATTTGCTCAATTTTAAGGGTGTGATGATAATGTTTACGAATAAAAAGAGCATCTTCTCGACATTTCTAGAATGGAAGCTTCGAGGGTGAGGTGTCCTCCGATCGGTTTGGATCTGAGTCACATCCCTATTCTATTGGGATCATCGTAAAATCCTCACCATGTCCTTTTTAGCTTATAAAAGGAGAATATTTCTCATGGGAAAGCTAGGTTTGAAATGGTTAGAGATTTTTTGAATGACTAGTTCTTGAGTTTTGTAGCTTGGAGTTTTTGGAGCTTGTATGTTGGCTTTGAGTTTCATTTTGTCAAGTTGAGATTATGAGTGAATTTCAAATCTACAGTCTAAAAATTCATGGAACAGAAGTGTATGGGAAGCAAGGAACTATTGGAAGAGACCCTACAACATCAAGGCATTGGTTGTATTCTCCTTTTCATATATTTAATACAATTCTGTATTTATTTCCCAGAAAACTGGTCTTATTTTATTGTATGACTCCTTCATCACATACATAGGTTTTGTTGAGTATACATCGTTGCTTTCACTTCGTTGGATTATGTATTTTTATAGGTTCAACATCCCATAAGCCTTGTAACAGAGCGAGGATGACACTAGCGAGGAAAAACACCATTTAAAAGGTATGCCATTTATCTCTTGTTAGTTAGTATGCTTGATAGTTAAAACTTAGGAAAAGTTTTATAATCTGTCTTGTTTTGTTCTAATTTCTTGTTTAAGTTAGGGATATCAGTTTGTGTCTACACTTAATGATTTCTCTGATAACAACTAATATGAGAAATCAAGATGCAAATGCAAGAAATCAAAATGACTTACCTACTTACCTGGGAGCCTTGGGTCTCTAAAGATCATGCGATAGATGATGCCAGGTGAAGTCATACAATCAGTGCAACCAATTGATCATCCCATCAAAGTACCTCCCCCTGTTCTTGATCATGTAATACAACAAAGATAAATCAAGCACACAATAATCATGAGTATAAATACACATATAATTGATCATGAAATAAAACTCATGGAGATGGGTGGGAGGGAGGAAATTCTGCTGGAAAGAGAAACCATCAGCTTGATCATCCTTCATGAAAGTGTAGCCACAAGAATTGTCAATATATATATGAGGGCCACCCTATGTAGAGGAAAACTCATCTTCATCCCCATTAGTATGATTACTACTTCCTGAAGACCGAGAATATATGAGAGATCCCAAGAAGACCTCATGATTTCCTTGAGAGGAGGAAATGAGGTAAGGGACATGCTCAGTTCTAGGAAGAGAAAAGCGCGCCCTCTTTATCTTCGAATCCCTGTAGAAATATTCAATATGAAATTACTTCCTCTTTGTAGAATGAGCCTCTGATTGCTCTGAGGTAGCCACGTCCTGGTATTCCTCCAAAATTGAAGACAAAAGTGGTCGAGAGTCCTAGAATAAATATGTAATCATGTCATCATCAGGATCCCAAACATATGAATCATATACACATGAAAAATATTTCTCTGAAGATGACAACTCAAACCTCTTTTCTTGAGGGCCACCTTCAATGTCGTAAATGGGGTCTCTATTGAAAATTAGATAACCAAAGTCCCAGATACATGTGCTTGTATGTATGAAAGTATCTATATGCTCATCAACCATATGTAAAGGTTCTCTCACAAGATCATCAACAAAAGTGACCATCCCTTTGTCTTTTTGTGCAGGAGGAGTAAAGGCATTAACATCTTCATCAAGTGGAAGGGCATACGTGAGTGCTTCGTCTTTGTCAAATGTATCATCCAGATCTTCAACATGAGAAAATTCGTTGATATTTTCTTGATAACTTTCTTCATATGTTTGTTCTTTGAGCACTTCTTCATCATCAAGGGTAGGAAATAACTCTCTTATGCGATTCATCATTTCCTTAGCAACTTTATTAACAACCTTTTCCTTTTCCATCTGTAAAATTTTCATCTTTGATTCATAATAAGTTCTGGATGAGGGTTCATCCCATGGTGCCATAATTCAATTGACTGAAAATACACCTCAATGGAGTTGCCAGGTGAGATCAAGTCTCACCAAAGGAGGGAAAGGGGGAAAAAAAGGGAAAGGTGGGTTCGTGGAAAGTGGAGTCGTCAGACAAGATTCAAGGGAAACTTATCAAGGGTGGAAAATGGAATGTTCTTGAATGGAGTCACCATGAAAGCTAAGGGATAGAGGATTTGGGAGGGAATCTTGCCAAAGTGTTGTTAGGGCATGGAGATGATTCAAAATCCTCCCTGACAACGACACCAAAATGTTATCGCACAAGTTGTAGGTTGGGAAAATCCCGACCCAACCACCAATTGACGACAACTTAGAGAGCACCTACCCACTATCACCTTAGGCAGGTGTTCTCGTCGCTTTAGAGGTGAGGTAGTCACCTCAAGGGGGAATCCTAATGACCCTAGGGGGATTGATATGGATGGAAGGGAAGGAAGAAAATTACCCCCCTAAAGGTCAATGACGGAAGATGAAATTGGCTTTGATGACTTGTCTACATGTGTTCTAAGGTTTCCAAGTCTTTGAATGCCCGCAAAGGGTGTTTGTACCTGCCCGAGACATAAGAAAATCCACACTTTCATATAGTAATGTTAGGTGGACAAAAAAGTTAATCTTGATGTATCTAATTGCAACAAAAATCCATGATATATATCAACATATAAAAAATAATAATGGCTGCAAAATAAGTGCTAAAAGTCTAGTTGAATAAGCAAGAGACAAGCTAGTAAAGACTAGTTCAACTCAAGAATGAAAGAGAAATACTTTAGCATAAAAGTAAGGTTGTTACAAAAATTTTACTGCAGTGATATTTATCATCCTTATGGCTGTAAAAAAATTATTACTACAACAAGATATTTAACCACTAAAACTTGCTCAAAACTTGCCAAAATATGTGTTGTACTTAATAGATTATGTTGGCATATTTTACGCAATTTTCAATAGTTAAATTAGGAGTTATTGAAGAGTTTGGTTAGGGTTTTCTGCAACCCTAATGGATGTAGGTTAAATTTGTAACAACAACAAGAAATACTTGGAGAAATGAGACTCCCTAGTGTCTCAAGAAATCATTTATAACATAGATGTGATTCCACTAGGAACAATTTCAAAATCATGAAATTTCACGTTTACCAAGGCAAAACTTTATTTCTCCAATGAAACAAGTGATGAATAGTGACTTTAATGGTTAGTTTAATGGAGTCCAAAAAATTATAAGTTAGATATACTACCTTCCTTGGGGGTGTAAATCCTCTTACTCTCCAAGGAAAGTATCCTTAGCTAGGGTTTAGACTAAGAGGGTGTATGCACTTATACTTCTCTTAGTAAACCCTTGCTAAATAAAAAATAATTAAGAAAAATTATGATGAAGGATAAGGTGGGGGTGTATTCCCTTATAATTCCCACATATATCTAGTAACAATCAACCTTGACTTGAAACACGAATGATAGCACAATGCAATTTTTCTTACCAATTCAAGGAAAATATGCTAAGACATACCACCACAGTAGCAAGAGAAAAGCCTTCCAAGTATAGCACATACCTCCACCAACCAATAAATGAGAAATATAGCCATGCAAAAGAGCATAAGATACAAATATCCAAACATAGTGAAAATTGCAGTCCAAGGCCTCTCCAAATGGGAGAGATATGTTTCAAAATGAGATCTCATGATCTCTATTTATACAAAAATTCTATGACATAGTTTGTCCACATTAACAAGGGTAAAACATAAGATAAGGGGTCCACAAACCTTGTAACCATTGCAACAAAATAATATTAAAAAATTCACTTAAAATTCAATTTTACACAAAAGAAACCCTAGAATAAGGTGACATCACCCTGTTGAGGGGTTTGAAATCTCTTTGACTCAACAACAGGAACCAAACCCGCTTGAGAGGCCCAATTAGACTCGTAAGCGTTCACTGAGTGGTATGGTTCTCAAGATCTATGATCTAGCTAGATTTGTTAATAGGATTTAATTGTGGCTGATAGGTATGTCTTTCTGTGAAAAATTTCCTCAGGCTATGCGGTTCTCTTTTTGTTCTTTTCTTACATTTGTGGGAATAAAAGGTGGGGTTTAAACTAATGACAGAGGGAAGTTACGATATATTGGAGAAAGCTGGGTTTTGGGATAACCTTTATAACTCAGCGTGCAGACAATGAGGATCAAACCTACTTCAAGCTATCAATAATACCATTGACTTGTAGACATTCAACATCGTCTGAGATGACGGTTACATAAAGAAAATACGTATGTAATAGAAAATTGTGCAATAAAAGTAATTTTCAATACTCTACTATGAATCACATATCAACACAATCGATTTCTATTCATCAATTAGATTAAAATAACTGTCGCAACATTATATGATAACTTAAACAACAGATACAACAACTCTTACTCAATACAACAACAAGTATTGAATTCGAAGACGAAGATAATCCCCTCGGTCCAGTCACATTCATGTCTCAGATGAAAGAAGTGTCTTTGGTTCTAAACAAAACTTCTAAATCCAAATAAATTGCACATAAACAATTCTCTTACAACATTCAAGAAAAAGTCTTCTGTCCAAAACCATCGGCCTTTAACACAAGGTCGAATCTCTTATTTATAAAAATAACTAAACTAAATATATTTACTAATGTTGTGTTAATTGGAGAAAACAACATGTGGTGAACTTTATCTATCTGTTCTCTTTCATCTTCTTTAGATCATTTCGTCATTTTACTGAAGTGGATTTTTCCTCTCATATTCTGATCATTTATAGAAGAGATCTTCACATGTATTTGCATAAGGGAACCTGTGTTGATCCATTGGAGTGGAGAGGACCTCCTTTATCTCAACTGTCCGTTCCTTGTACTTCATTAGTTTGACACTCACATGATGTAATAGTACGAGAGATTTAATCGAAGGCTCCATGAACTTCTTCAATTGACCCAGGATTATGCTTGAAACCTACGAAATCTCTATTTCGTATACCCGGTCTTTCTCTACATGTCGATTCACTATATCATGTACATAGGTGAAATCCTTCAGGGGGCCAAACTATGACAAGTCAATACCTCTCATTTCTTGGTTGATGTTTTCCCAACTTTTCTTACACTCTTCTCATCTCTCCTATATTTTTCGTCGAGGTTCCTAGACCATGTATACCCAGTGTTCAACTGCCTTTCTTATTCGGGCGATGCTACTGTCCATCAACACTCGGATGCCATGTTCTTCTGTATCTCATCCCTTCCACACTTTGTTGATGTAGTCGATCCGTTCCAGGGCTTGATGTGCCTTCTCCTACCAAAAGGTTGCTAGCCCCACAAGGGTATCTTCTTGAAAATCAACTATTCGGGTAATGAAGAGGTCCCTCTCCCTTTTGAATTGTGCATACATCTCTCAGAACTCACTTTTCAAGAGTACCACCGCATGGGTTGAATTTTTGTAATATTCAGCTTGATGTTACAGGTGGTCTAAGTCTTTCCTAATGGAAAATACCTACCTTTTATCCCTTTTTTTTGTGTCTAATGTGGCATCGATTATGGACATTCCTGCTTCGATTAGCTCATTCATCTTGGTATTTTCTAAGTCGAATAATGTCTCTTCCGTGGTTATGAACATGGTGCTATCGAGCGTAAGCTTCCTTTTCCTGACTGTTTTTTTCATCATGACCTTCCCTTTCCTATCATAAGAAATATCATGTATAACAGTGACTTCGTCTACTAGTTCAAGAATATGTTGATCCCCCCAGGACAAAGTATTTCCTAGGCTTCCCGCCGTATAGAGGTCGTCCATGATAGGTTCTCTATCTCTTCTGAGGGTGGGAATTCGACCTCCTTCTTCCTCAGTCAGTGGTTTCAGTGGTAATATTGGTGCTGATGCTTGTTCTGTTCCATGGCTTGGTCTGCTTAGCTCCCTAGTAGGGGGAGATTATTATGTGTCCTGGTGAATCGACCTTCCGCTGGTCCTCATCGGTTGACGAAGTATTTGTATTATATTCTTGGGGATGTCACAACGATAGTATTTTATAGTGGAACTTATTTTGAGACATTCATTTCTAACTCCTGGCCATTTCTATCGACAGGGGTAATTCTCGAGGGTCTTACCAAAGAGTTAAGTGGGGGATATTCCCTCAATATTTGCATAGATCTCTCGACTTCTTCCAGTAACAATGTAACCATTTTCCATGCTTCTTCCACTTCCACTTCTATGGTTTCTTCTCTTACATTGATGGCTTCTTGAGCTATGTTCTCTATCGTCTCAACTTGTTCATCCATGGTCATTGCTTTAAACTTGGTCATACTAGGGTTATCCCTTATACATAGCACTTCCTCCCAATCTTGGGTGCCCTCAGTGAATATATGATCTTCAAAACTGTCATGAGCATATGGTCAACATGAGGATACCTGCCCTGTGTGATGGGGTACCAATACCTTTGGGTCATGCTTGCAACAACGGGGTGTGGGGAACCAATACTCAAGTTGACTCAATCCTTTTTGTTTTGCCTGTGCAATGTCTTTAACCATATAAAACCCAATATGAAAACCATAAAGTATGAAGGCCCTCTTCTTATCCTTCACCAGAGAAGCATTATAACCTTGTAGAATAGTCTGGTAACAAATATATCTAAATATCAGACAACCCGAGACATGAGTGGGGAGTAGGTGTGGTTCACCAGTGGCCCTGAACACTCTAATGTAAGTACTTGTTTCTTTGAAATACCAGTGACCAACTTTCGATATCATCTTTTTGGCTGCCACTGAAAGCCTTGGGAATTCTTTTCTAAATATAATGAAGTGTATTCTGGCTATAAAATCATCACATATTATGGCGTAAAACATTTTTTACCTATTCTCCCACAAAATACTGAAATAAATATGCACAAGTAACTTGATAGCATGCCAATTTAAATTCATACATGCAAAAGCATTTCTCGTACATATCACGTCCAACAGGTAAGATGCCATGAAGAAGATTATGTTTCTCCATCTTTTGGTGTGTGGGTCTGTAGTATGTTGATACTCAACTGCTTTGAAATAATGGCTCCCCAATTGAAACTGCTCCCGAAAATCGCCACGGTATATGTTAAGGGCATCCATGCTTCTGAAAACTTCGAGTAGTCCTTTTCTCCATATAAACGACATATCAAATCCATTAAATACATATAGGGATCTCTGAGGTTTACCTTGTTGTACCATCCATTGTTCATGTTTGTGAACTTTTTATCCTCTTTCCACTGTGAGGCTAACGACTGGATGGTGTCATGAAGCTCATAAAACTTGACCACAAAATTTGTATTCAATGTTTCCTCTAGGTCTCTGAGTTTGTAATATTTTTGTACCTCCACTGGAAGAAAAATACCAACACATTCACCCTCCTGATTGTTGACCATGCACTTCACCGTGTCTGCATGTTCAATTGTCCATTCTATGGTTTCTATGCAGGGCATAATTGAGGTTCGGAAAGCCACCCTATGTAGAGATGATCGCCTGATATTCAGGAAAAATTGGTCATCCAATACCCTAACGTCCAGGTTGCTGTGAGGTGTAAAATATAGGTAATCTCCCTAACTAATTTTATTATAAAGGTCACCCAAATGTGGGAGCATTACTTTAGATCCAGTGCCTTCCTCTGTGTCCTCGAATGCTGGAGGCTGGGTAAACTATTTCTTGGTCAAAGTCTGGATAACTGATTTCTTTTTTGAAACAAAATCAATCTCCCTTGTGGTCGCCGGTGTCGACTCTTCATCGATCTCCAGTTCTTTCATTTTGGATGTTCTTGGTGAGCACTTGGTTGTTGGCTTTCACGGAGGTATTTTCCTGCAGAATATGTTATAATGAGCTGCAAGACAACTTTGACAAGCGTTATTCGACGCAATTGTAAATGCAAAAGACAAAGAAAATGCTTATCTCTTCCTTGAAATAAATAACTTGGGCTTACTAGTAATTGAAGTGATACAGTGTGTTGTATCCTCCTTGATGCTCTCTCTGCTTGGGAGATCAGTGGTTTGCGAACGAAATACCATGCTTGGGAAAAAACCTTATAAATTTAAAACATACCTACCTTGTCGCATCGAGTCTTAAATTTAGTAGTACAAATGTGACATGTACAATCTATAACAGAATCCACACCATGCTTAGGATTAAATGTAACACAATATGGATGCGTAGAAGCATGTTATTTTAGAGTTCATCGGTGAATTTAAATTTTTGAATGTTGGTCGGCATGCGGTGCCGTGGCTCGAGGTATTGGTTATGTGAAGTTCTTATTTGAATAACAATCATAGATCCCATCCTTGACTCAGCTAGAGGTGTCCCATCAAGTTACCCATGCATTTCTCATTTCAAAGGAAGTAGTATGCTTGACATCGGGGATATGTGTAATCAGAATATCACTCTTTCCTTGGTGGTCTTCAAGTCTCTCTTGGGCGTGAAATTGCACTATGGAAGAGAGAACGACTTGGATTAAGCATGGTCCTTAAAAGGATGACATGGATTAGCCAGGATCACCGACGTCGGTGGAGAAAGGTTCGATCTAAATCCTATCGTTCAATGTCCTAGCATCTATCAATAGTCAATGAGTGCATCGACATCGACAATTTGTATTTGAAGTTTCTTCGTTGGTACTCTTAGGAAAATTTTTTGGTGCCAACCCAAACTGCCGTACAACACTGACATGGAAGTATAGATATGACATGATGGCATGGACATGCTGATGTAACATGGGGGATATAAAAATATGACATGGGAGATAACTGAGCAATACAGACCATATACGTGGAAAAACATGTGAGGATGGATTTGACCTCTTCGACGTGAGAAGAATTTTTTCGGCATCGATTTCTTTCCTTAGACATATGTTTCTGGCCACCGTGCCCTTTCTCCCTTTTCGTTGATGCCGATGATGTATTGACGATCGATGATTGGCGATTGTTGTTGTTTATGTTGGCAGTTTCTCTTTTGGATTTCGCCGATGCCGATGATACATCAACAATTTTTTAAAGAACTATTTCACAGACCAGAATCACCTATTGGCGCACAACTCCTTTTTTATAAAACAAATTTTAGGTTGTGTGCACTTAGTTTTTATGCCACGTTTACTTAGATAAAAATTTCAATCTGTCAACAAACTTCAAACCAAACAAAATGTGATCAATGATAAAACACAACAACAAAAAATCCATCCATTCCAACAAAACTGACTCTATTCAGAAATGAAAAAGTGGTACCCAAAAGAAAAAAATTCGCAAAGTCTTTTAGGATGTGTTGAGTGCTCATCAAATGGCGATTCTATGGATGAAAAAAAAATCTCTGCTCCTTTCCTCATGGTTAGCCCGTGCAAATTGGTTGAGAAATTGTCTGGCTTGATTATCTTATTTGCAACAGAATCTTTCCATCAATGTGTACACAAGTTCCCAAGTTCGTGAATCCGGATCCGCTTATGGGGTTTAGAGTTTTTCCATCCTCTTTCCTTTTAACTACAATCCATGTCCTTCCTAGACAAGAGCTGGGTAGGGCATCCATTGACGTGAGTTCATTTAGCTATCATTCCTTTCTTACGGTGTTGCTCCGCTGCCAGTGAGCGTCCATATCCCCGATGGAGTCACTCCGACATCACAGACCTTGCTCTACTGCCAGTGAGCATCCATAGACCCGACAGAGTTATCTGCATACCCTCTTGGACTTTTCACTCCCTTTATTTTTTATTTTTATATATGGATCATCTTTTGATCATCCTTTTTTGACATAAATACCAGGAGTAATTCAGAGAAGACAATATCTACTTTTTGAAAAGGTGAAACTGTTAATATGGATCTCTCCCTGGCTTTGTCTAGAGGCGCATGTGATTCTTTCCAGCTAGCCATCCTTCCTTTTAGCTTTACCAGGACACTAGGTAGATATTTCATCATTTCCCCAGGTAGTATGCTTGCAAAGATAAAATATAATTTTGAAAATTTTGTGTCTGCTCAACGTATCTTATCTTGCATGTAAGTGTAGGTTAGGAGAAGAGTCTGCTTCACCGTATTCCCTCAATAAGACATTAAAGTCAACCATTCCTTTATGCAACACAACTTAATCAAAAGAAAATAACAAGCAAAAAGAAAGAATGAAAAAAAGGCTCGAAAATGATCTTCCCTGACACACACACACACACATACACACACACACTTGTTTTAATCAAAATGTAAGATGAAAAAGAAACAATAATTCAAACAAAGCATCGTTTTTTTTTTAAGAAAAACATTGTTTTAAGGCATGGCCATTCACTGGGAGGGTGTTTGATTCCCCCCTCAAATTTTGCAACTGGTATGTGCTTGCCCCAATCTTCTTAGTCACCTGGAAAGGTCTGAGCCAAAGATTTTGGAACTTTGAGTGTTTTCCTTTGGGATCGTTTGCTTTATCCCACTTCAATAATAGGTCCCCTACTTTTAAATTATTTTCTTTGGACTTATGTTTATCGAACCATCTTTTAACTACCTGCTAATGAGCGATGAACTTAACTTTATCCTTTTCCCTTTATTCGTCCAACATGAGAAGGGTATCAATCCTTTGTTGTATAATGGATGAGGGCTGACCTCTTGATGCCTGAGCACGTTGTAAAGATGGAAGATACAATCCGTTTGGGAGAATGGCTTCTTGTCCATATACTAGAAAATACAGAGAGTTTCCTATGGCTTCTTTAGGCGTTACTCTATCTGCCCATAGGGCATTATGAAGCAAATTATGCCAATTCCTATGATTTTCAACCACTGTTTTTAAAAAATAAATCCTCACCAGGTTTTTATTAGTTGAATCTGCTGCCCCATTCCCTTGTGGATAGTAGTTGGCAGAATATCTTATTATGATCCTCTTTTCAAGGGAAAATTCTGTCAATAATGTGGATGAAAAGTAGGCAACATTGTAAAAAACGAGAACATAGGGTATCCCAAACCTTGTTATCAGCTGTTGTTCTAGAAATTGGATTACTACCTTTTCATTAACGTGTATGAGAGATATAGCCTCCATCCATATCGTAAAATAGTCTGTGGCAGTCAATATGTATTTATGCTGTTTTGAAGAATTGAGAGTAATTTCCCCTATGATGTCTATTCCCCATTGCTCGAATAGTCTAGATATGGTCACTGGCTGGAGTGGAACGACTGCTCTCTTTTCTCTACCGGTGCTTACTTGGAAATATTTACATTTCTTGGCATATGCATGAGCATCCATGAACAAAGTAGGTCAGTAATAACTAACCCTTAATATTTTGTGAGTCGTGGTTTCTCCTACAAAATGTCCACCGGCTGGATCGTAATGGAATTCTTAGTACCTTTTCTACATCATCATGTTCAAGACATCTAAGGAGTACTCCATCATAATTCACTCGGAAAATAACAAAATTTACGAGGCGATATTGAGTGGATTTTAACGTGAGGGCTCTCCTTTCTCTAGGGTTTAGGTTTTTCGGACAAGTTCCACGATGTAGGAGATAAGACAAGTTTCCATACTAGGATTATTTCCCGGGAGGTATGTATAAGGATTCGTTGCACCATAATGACAACTCATTTTCCCAACCAGAGTCTTCTACGTTAATTAGGTCGTGGGCCTCAATGATCAGTTCACACAATCCTTGACCCTTGACTATTTTGACAGGTTTTATGCCTAGATCAAATTCTTGGATGACTGCCATCCAATTTCCCCTTCTTTCTCCCATCTCCTCTTGAGTGAACAGATATCGGACCGCGGGGTGAGGTACTATGACTTTAGTGTGATTCTTCAAGATATAGGATCTGAAATGTTTGACCGCTTTATAAACTGCGTAAGCCTGTTTGTCTATAGCAGGGTAGTTTAGTTTGGCTCCTTGGAGGTTAGTTCTCATAAATGATACCAGTGCCTCATTGTTTTCATCATCCTTCTAGGTAAGTACCGCAACCAAGGATTGATTAGAAGCAAAGGTATAAAGAAAAAAATCTTTGCTGAAATCAAGACTTCGTAGCACTGGTGCTTGGGAGATGGAGGTTTTGATATTGTTGAAAGCATATTTTCTTTATTCATCCCATTTAAACTCTGTATCTTTGCGAATCATTTTTTGGAAAGGTTTAACCGTTTTGGCGAAGTAAGGATTAAAGTTTCTCACAAAGTTGATTTTCCCAAAGAAAGATTGCATGGCCTTTTTATTGTGAGGCAAGGGGAGTTGAGCTATTGCTTTTATCCGCTCATGGTCGATGCTAATTCATCCTTGAGATATAATATGACCTAATAGTTTCCCTTCCTCTACTCTAAATATGGTTTTCTTAGGGTTCAACGATATTTCATATTTCCTACACATTTCGAAGATCTGAGTCAAAAGATGAATGCGGTCTTCCTTATTTTTTGATTATATCGTTACATCATCTAAATAAAATACCACACATTTGTTAATTAATCCCTGAAAATATATGTTCATGGCTCTCTGGAAGGTTTTCCCTACATTAATCAACCCAAAGGGCATGTGTTTATAAGCAAAGGTTCCCCACTTGGTTCAGAAGGTAGTTTTTAATCGATCTTCTTCTGAAACCAGGACTTGGTTATATCCCAAGAAACCGTCTAGGAGGGAAACAATTCCAGAGTTGTATACTGTCTGTAAGAGCTATTCCATGGGTGGGATTGGGTAGTTCTATTTTTCTGATGCTCTTTTAAGGTTTATGAAATCCATACACAGACATATCTCCCCAGACTTCTTTCTGATAGGCACCAAATTGGCTACCCAGGCAGAGTGTCTGCCTGAAAGATAATTTTGGCATCTAACAATTTCTTCAGCTCTTGATACATCAAAGGTTCCAGATGTGTGTTACTTCCTAAGATTTTGTTTGAAAGGATTCATTCCAGATTTTAACGGGATCTTGTGTTGGATAATGCGAGTATCGTATGTTTTCAATTCTCGGTAAGACCAAGCAAATATATCTTGATATTCTTTAAATAATTTAAGATAAGATTTCCTATCTTCTTTGGACACTGTCTTACCCAGATTGACATTCTTGGGATTCTCAGGGGTGCATAGGTTTATATCTTTGTATATAGGACATGAGCTCCCTGTTTTTGCATTATTTTTCCCTCTGAATCTTTCCCTCAGGTCGAAAAGGTTCTCCAGATTGGCCACTCCTTTAGGTATCGTGTGAAACTTGGGTTTGTCATCAGTGTAGTCTTTTCCTTTTTTATGTTCATGGACATTTGATTTTGTGAGAAGTTCTTGGAATACTTCATCATCAATGGACAAATCCTTAAAATTATCCTGATTAGGTAGGAAATATACAATCTATTCATCCCCTTCAAAACATTTCTTGTTAGAAATATTGTTAGGTATCGACGGTTTGTAGATCAATTCCACTAGAAACCTTGAGGCTTTATAATCTTCTAAAGGAGATAATCTTGAAGCTGTAGTGGCTAGAGCATCGCCAAGGGTATTTTTTTGTCCTGGGAACAATGGTAATGTTGAAAGACCTAAAATTATCTATTATTTTTTGCACCTCTTGTTGATAATTCCTTAAGTGAGGTGAATTGTAATGGATGGTATTCTTCACTTCGTGATGATAATTTCAGAATCTCCAAAGACTTTCAATTCTTGGATTTTTAATTCAATGGCTTTCTTTAGTCCCTGGACTAGAGCTTCATATTCGACAGTGTTATTAATGCATTCAAATTCTAATCTACAGGATACAAAACTCTGTTTCCCCTTTGGGTCAATGAGGATGCATTTCTCTCCCGACCCCTCTTGTGATTTAGAGCCATCAAAGTACACCGTGCAAATTTGGGGAGGAAAATTTCTGACTTCTTCATGTCTATCTATTTTTATGATTTCAACCTCCTTGTTTGCTATTCCCGTCGGAGAACATTTATAGAAGATGCTTTCCTCCGTGGCCACTAGTAATTCTATTTGAAATATCATTTCAGATTTTTGTGTGGAGGGTATGTCAGACA
>ML799164.1:59092-93794 GCA_009831015.1 Picea engelmannii
TGTCTCTTCAAGTGGTTTGTGACTTTCTTGATTGGTGACACTTATTGCCAGGCCACTGGGTTGTTCGGTTAGAAAACATTTGTCTAGGAATCGATTAGCCATTAGATTCATAGAATGCGCCCATTGGGAGCATTCTCTTTCTGAATGTTTTTCTTGATGATATGTACAGAAGGAGTCATATGCTACATTCCCTAATTCGATGTTTAGGTTGGTTGGGGGAGGTTCTATAGATTTGAAATGTGGGTTCCTTTTGAAAAATGGTTTATAATGTCTTTGATTTTGGTTTCCTTCCCCGACACTCCTTTTCATATCTACGATCTTGTTGGAAAGTTTTTTTTATCATGTAGGTTTTCTATGTCCCCTCCCTCTTTTTTGAGACCTTGTTCTGCTTATTTTCCCGGGGGTCTAGTCAACAAAAATCCCCTCTTAGGTGGAGGTTGGGTTTCCTATTTTATTAGTGGGATATGAACTTCTTTGCATCCTTTTATTTTGAACTCAATTGTTTTATCTTCTTCGGAATTTTTAGCTAGGTTATACTTGGCGGCCCCTTTTATGAACATGGAAATAGAACCTGGGAGAGCATTAGCATATACTTCAATCTGCAGCTCCAGATTAGGTTTAGCTTCATGTTGGAATTTGTTCAAAATGGTGGTGAACCTTTGGTTGAAATATTTGACCTTTTCTTTTGGACTCATAGTGGCGACGGAAAGTTCAGCCATTAAAGATCCTAGAGTAGTTTCTTCAACAAATTTGTCTAAGAAATCCTTTTGAAACTTTGTTCAGCTAGTTATGGAACCAACCCGTAGGTTGAAATACCAAGTTGAAGCTGAATTTTCAAAGGTATAAAGGAAAAATATACACACCACATATTCATGTTGCACATTCATCAACCTTATGGCTAATATGAACTTCTTAATATGGTCTTCAAGCAATCCAGAGGTTTCATGGTCAAATTTGGGAAGTAGTTTTTTTGGATGTCTGGGTAGGTTATGCATCCTTCATGGAATCGTTAGAGAATCTCTTGCCAACCATGGTTGGTTATCTTGAGGATGATCTCCCCCTTATTCATTGTTATCATTATTCCCCCCCATATCTTCTAATTCATAACCTGAGTGATCTGTGTTGGACCCTTCCTCTTCAAATTCAAAATTGTCAGGTTCAGAGTAGTTACTGGCTAGTGGGGTGACGAGTGGTGTTTTGGGTATCAAACCAAGGGGTTGTTCGATCTCCGTGAGAGAAAAGTATATCAGGTATCCTACCGTATGAACGAATACCTGATCAGGGGTGTCAACAACTAGTCTTATTATTTGTTTTCTTCGAGGAAGTAAATGAGCTAAAGGTAATGCTCTGATCTGTCGAGCATAAGCCCTAGTGATTCTTCTGAACTTGTATAACTCTTCATAAGGAAGAATGTAAGTATTTCAAGGTACATGTGTTCTTCTTCTTGGTGTTGAGATGAGTTACTCGTAGTGGGAGTATTCTCTGTATGTGGGCTGTCTTGAGAATGACTCACCATGCATGTGGGATGTCTTGAGAATGACTAGCCATATGTGTGCGCTATTTGAATCTATAGGATTTATGGAATATATTATCAGAAATATTGTTAGCCATGCATTCGTTCATGCCCTTCTTCTAGCTCTGATTCTATTGAGGTGTCTGAAATCCCTTCGACTCAATAGCAGGAACAAAACCTGCTTGAGAGGTCCAATTAGACTCATAAGCATTTACCGAGTGGTATGGTTCTCCAGATCTGTGATCTGGCTGGATTTATCGATGGGCTTTAATCGTGACCGATAGGTATGTCTTTATGTGAAAATTTTCCTCAGGCTATGAAATTCTCTTTTTGTTCTTTTCTAACATTTGTAGAAATAAAAGGTGCGGTTTAAACTCATGATAGAGGGAAGTTACAATATATTGGAGAAAGCTAGGTTTTGGGATAACCTTTATACGTCAACATGAAAACGATGAGGATCGAACCTACTTCAAGCTATCAAAAATACCATTGACTTGTAGACATTCAACATCGTCTATGATGATGGTTACAGAAATAAAATACGTATGTAATAGAAAATGAGTGCAAGAAAAGTAATTTTCAATACTCTACTATCAATCACACATCAACACAATCAATTTATATTCATCAATCAAAATAAAATAATTTTCACAACATTATAAGATAAGTTAAACAACATATACAACAAATATTACTCAATACAACAACAAATATTGAATTCGAAGATGAATATAATCCCCCTCGGTATAGTCACATTCACGGCTTAAATGAAAGACGTGTCTTTGGTTCTAAACAAAACTTCTAAATTAAAATAACTTGCACATAAATAATTCTCTTACAATATTCAAGAAAATGTATTCTCTCCAAAACTATTGACCTTTAACATAAGGTCGATTGTCTTATTTATAAAAATAACTAAACTAAAAATAACTACTAAAGTTGTGTTAAATGGAGAAAACGACACATGGTGAACTTTATCTATCTGTTCTCTTTCGTCTTCTTTAGATCATCTCGTCATTTTAATGAAGTGGATTGTTCCTCTTGTATTCCAACCATTTGCAGAAGAGATCTTTGCATTTATTTGCATAAGGGAACTTGTGTTGTTCCATCAGAGCAGATAGGACCTCCTTTATCTCAATTGTCTGTTCCTTGTACTTGATTAGTTTGACACTCACACACTGTAAGACTGCGAGAGATTTAATCAGAGACTCCATGAAATTATTTAATTGTACCATGATTATGCTTGAAACCCACAAAATCTCTATTTCACATACCTAGTCTTGCTCTGCATGTCGCTTGATTATATCATATAAATCAGTGAATACTCCAGCGGACCAAACTCCGGCAGGTCATTACCTCTCATTTCTTGGTTGATTTTTTCCCAAATTTTCTCACAATCTTCCCATCTCTCCTTCATTTTCCATCGGGGTTATTGGACCATGTATACCTAGTGTTCAACTACCTTTCTTATTTAGGCAATGCTACTATCCATCAACACTCGGATGCCATGTTCTTCTGTATCTCAAACCTTTTGCACCTCGCTGATGTAGTCTATCTATTCCAGGGCTTGATGTACCTTCTTATATCACCGTTGCATGTATTTGTAAGTTTCTATCCCCATAAGGGTATCTTCTCAAAAATCGTCTATTCGGGCAGTGAAGAGGTCCCTCTCCCTTTTGAATTGTGCATACATCTCTCAAAACTCACTTTTCAAGAGTACCACCGCTTGGGTTGAATTTTGGTAATATTCATCTTGATGTTGCAGGTGGTCTAACTCTTTCTTCATGACATCTACCTCCCTTTCATCCCTTTTTTCCATGTCTAATGTGGCATCGGTTATGGCCATCCCTGGTCGGATTAAATCAATCATCGAGCGTAAGCTTCCTTTTCCTGAACGTTATTTTCATCACGACCTTCCTTTTCCTATCATAAGCAATAACTTGTATATTGGTGGCTTCGGCTACTGGTTCACGAATATGTGGATCCCCCCAGAACAAAGTATTACTTAAGATTCCCACGATATAGAGGTGTTCCATGGTAGGTTCTCTATCTCTTCCGAGGGTGGGCAATCGACCTCCTTCTTCCTCAGTTAGTTGTTTCTATGGTAATATTGGTGTCGATGCTTGTTTTGTTCCATGGCTTGGTCCATTGAATTCCCTAGCAGGGGAGCTTCTTGTGTGTCCTGGTGACTTGACCTTCTGCTAGTCCTTGTCGGTTGACAGAGTCTTTGTCTTAGATGGAGAAGTGGGAAGAGGATCGATATTGGTTAAGAGTTTGTTCGTCGGGATACCGATTTCAATCTACCCCATTTTTTCTTCTTCTCCTCCTACATCCATGTCATTCTTAGAGAGGTCATTATGAGGTTGTGTTCCCCCCGACGACTGTGTTTCTAGTTTCTTGAGAAATACCATGTCAAGAGTGGTCCTAGATTCCAGGTCACCTTCTTGGGGTTTTAGGACCAAATCATCAAAGGCTGTTGCAGATGTGTCCCTTGGTTTTTCCTCCCATTTGATTAACACCGGGGTTATGTGCAAAGATTCTAAGCCTTCCTAGTCATCATATATGGTGATTAAATCTATGAGGAAAATAGGCATACCTGTCCCACTTGATGCCTTCACTGAGTTGTAGTTGTCACAGGTGATCCTTCTTGGGCTCATATGGGGCTAGTGTTTTCTTGGGCGGTTGTAATATCCCAAGGCCGAGCCCCGATTGTAATTATGAATGTAACATGTTTTTTAGGCTGGTGAGACAAGTATTTAGAAGCTGGTAGGCTTAAGTGTTTATTAGGCTGGAGAGCCTAGATATTAAAGGCCAGGAGCCTATTTTGTACATGTAAATATTCATATTATTAATATAAACAACATCGCTGCGTGTATACCTACCATGAAGAAAGAGTATGGGGGACTAAGCTCCACTAGGTTGGGTAAGGGAGGGGGGATGAGAGACTAGGAAAAGGGGCTAAGCTTGAGGGATTAACCCAAGGGAATATTATAATGTATTTCCTTAGATTACTAAAGTTTGGGGAAATAAAACCAGTTATCCTAATTTCCGTTGGGAGGAGGAATGCATTCCAAGTGGAGAGGAACGTGTTCCTGGGGAGCCAAGTGTCACACGAGATGCATGTATATTTATGTGAGAATTTACACCATTGTTGGGGGTTGACAAACAATTTTGGCCATCTTTCCGAAGGGTTCACTCTCAACATTGGGACCAGGTGAGCCAACCGTTTCCCCGATTCACTCACACACTGAGGAGGCATGCAGTCGGCCAATTCTGCCATTGTTGAACCCTTTACCTTTGTGAACTTGTGTAAATTGCTGAGAAGTCCCTTGCCTTACCAGAGTTGCTACTGTGGTTAATTAGTTGAATTAAGAGCTGGTTTGAAGAGGCAGGTTGTCAAGCCTATGGTTAAATCTCCTGGGTGAGAGAGTGTGGATAGAAGAAGTAGGCTGTCAAGCTTGTGAAAAACTCTCTCTAGGTGAGAGAGTGTGCTGAGGAAGTGAGTTCTCCTGGAGGGAGTCCAGTAGCAGCTACATAGCTCTGGGAATTCCGTCCGACCTATTGCTAAAGCCCTGAAAGGGAGATGGAACAACCAATGAAGGTGACAGTGAAGGTGTACACTCCTGGGGTGGGACATGCATGTGGGGAATGAGAGTCTGTGAGCGGTGGGTGTAAGTGTCTCGTTGGAGGAAATCCTTCCTGTTGTACTGTGCAAATTTTTGTTGTCCCTGCCTAGCCTAAGAATACCTTGCCTGATGGAGTTTAGTCCCAACTTGAGGGTGAACCACTGCTGAGAGTGATGAGTAGCATGGTCTAAGGATGGGAGGTTCGTGTAAGGTCTGTACGCAGTTGGTTTAATTCAATTAAAAGATAAGTACCATTTCCAAGTTTGGTTACATGTTGTGTATTTATATATGCTGTTATATTTATGGGTTTTGTCTATGATTATTGCGTGTATGTTTTTACTGTTATTTTTGCATTATGCTGTGTGATAACACACCATAAATCATCTGCTAAATATTGGTATGTGTTATTTTCGCTTCTGCAAGAATATGTGTATGCACAAAATGTTTATGTCTGGTTAAAATTGCATTATATATATATATATATATATATATAATCAATCATGTTAGTTTTCTGAGGTAGCGTTGCCCGATCTGTTGGTTGTTAGGGATGTTACAAATTGGTAACAAAGCGTTATTCAGAGTAGCATGGTCCGACCTGGGTGGCCGAGGATGTCACAAATTGGTATCAGAGACATGGTTTCAACACTGAGCCTAGATGGACCATGTTAGTGGTTAACAAAGCATAGGTTTCAGAGTGAATTGTTGTTAAAACAGACAAAATATGAGTTAAGAACGCCCCTGGGTACCAAGATAATACCTTGGTCGTGTTATGAAGCTCAAGAGGTATAACGGTTTATGTAATGGAAACATAGAAAGAAGCTAAAACAACTGTTGTGTTGGGACACGAGGTTTGAATTTTAGGCATAAGATCTGCACAGGGGAAAGGCCAACCTTTCTAGCCGTCAGATCTGAAGGAAAGTGCACGAGAGTTAACCTCCAAGTACTTCAGACTTCACGACTTTAGAGAAGTTTATGTGTTATAATAACAAAAGGGGCTGAAGCTTGAAGTTTCGAAGTCCTGGAGAGGATCTACATCGTATATCCGGGGAGAAGTGTTTACTGTTGGACTTGAACAAGAATAGTTCGGAGCCATTAGATCAAGCCAAGAGTAGAAGGTAAGGTACACCGGTGGAAAAGAAGATCTCAACCGTCAGATCTGGGTGCGGGAGGTTGTGAACCATATATCTCACAACCGTTTAGAATTCAGTGTTCAAGAGAAACAAAGTGTGCTAAGGTACAAACTCCCGAATTCCCTAAGTCCGGAGTTAATCCGGACTGTCCATCCGAAGGACCACGTGTCAATGGATTAGATTGTTCGGGAATTCAACATTCAGGAGAAACAAAGTATGATAAGGATAAAATTCCTGAAGTCCCAAAGTCTAGAGTTGATCTATACCATCTATCAAAAGGGACTTGTGTCAGAAGATCAAATTGTTCGGGAGTTCGACGTTCGAGAGAATTGGAGTGTGCAAGTGTAAAATCTTCCGAACCCGAAGTCTTGAAGTGACGTGGTCTGTCGATGTCCCCAGTGATGATGTGGAAACATGGGATGTGTGCCATGTGTCAGTGAGTTAAGAACCTTTTGAAGAGAGAAATGGCAGTTAGAACGTGACATGTGTCACCCGTCTGATTGGGCCACGTGTCCGCTTCTATTATTTTTCCCTGTGGCACTCCTCTTGAGCATGGGTAGTGGGGCCCCTGATGAATACAAAAAGTAGTTAACCAGGGCCACGATAACTTGAATGGGGCCACAATAACTTGACCCCAATAGGCACGTGGCACCAGATAGTGAAGTCCAGAGACTTGGTACTCCAGAGGAAAGATGTTACAATTAGCATTGAGTAGAGAACTCCCGAAGGCCTGAAGGATGGAGTCTACCTCGACCTTTGATCACAGAGGACACGTGGCAGCGGGTGCGGTAGTCTGGAGACTTGACACTTGGGAATAAATGGTTCATGATTGAGTGGGAGGAAGAAATCCCCGAAGTTCTGTAGCACTGAAGTAACGTGGCATGATGATGTCACCGGGGGTGACATGGAAGTATTCGAAGATTCGCAGTTTGATAGTTTTTGGGTGTGCAGATGTGAAATCCTCCGAAGCTCCAGAGCCCCAAAGTTTCAAGACTCCAGATAAGTGCCCAACTAATAGCACTTGGTCACAACCGTGGTCACATGTGAATTAAGGGCTGAAGAAAAAGGGGTCGGTGCCTGAAATTTTTTGCAGAACAGAGCAGGGATTAGAGATAGAAACCTGAGGGGTTCTTGATCGATCAAGACCCATAGAAAATGGAGTCGGATATTATTTTGTTGAACCAAATTGGTTTATGTTATTTTGGAAAATTATTAAGTCTAATAACCTGACAAAATTTGGTTGACTGCACATTTTGTAGAGTTAATAATTGTCAGAACCAAATCGAATTGTCGCATAGTGCAGATAAATGGAGGAGGCACATGATACTTACAGTTTGGAGAATGAAGCTAGAGGAATGGATGTCAATTTGGGATTTGAAGGAACAAACTCCAATGGGCATGGAGAATAAATAGATAAAGAAGTGAGCCTGATTAAAATCATTAAGAATTTTCAAAAAGATGTCCAAATTCACCAGGCAGATAACAGAGGGCTTAATATATCCAAGGAGAAACAAGAAGACTTCAATATGAAGTTAATGCGGAGCCTGTAAAGAATTGAAAAGAATTTGGATAAGGAAAGTGGCTCCAACAAATCAGGAAGTCACAAGACCCCTGATGAGGAAAGAAGAGGAAGAAGTGGTAGCATACATCACCAACACTCCCAAAAGCATTCCCATAGGAGAGCACACAATAGCTCAAGTCCATCTCCTAACATAAATCATAGGAGATATGAAGTGGATGAAATGAAGGGTGAAATGAATAAGATCAAACCTCCTACTTTTGATGGAGGGCACTAGAAAGATGAAGATGCTGAGACATGACTACTTGGCATGAGGAAATATTTCCAATTGCATAATTATTCCTCTCATGAAGAGGGAATAATTGCAATCTATCAGATGACAGGAAAGGCATCCATATGGTGGTATCATCTTGTGCAAGTGCAACACATCAAAGAGAAGAATGTTACATGGAAGGAATTCAAGAGACATTTTGAAAAGAAGTACTTAACCAAGAGATACGACGACAGAAAGATGAAAGAGTTCTTTGAACTTAAATTGGGAAACATGACTATAGATGAATATGAAAAGAGATTTCTAGAGATGTTGAATTATGTCTCTTTCATTAAGGATGAGACAGTTAAGATCCAAAGATATCTGAGTGGACTGCCATCTTTCATCAATGATAAAAAACCAATATGATGATCCCAAGGCTCTGGAAGAAACTATAAGGAGAGAAAAATGCTTATATGATCGGAAAAAAGGAAATCCCACTTCCCAAAAAACTTGGGAATACAAGAGGAAGTTTAAGAGGGAGCAGAGGCAGAAGGGGAACAAGTCACCATTTTTCAGAAATAGTCCTCAAGGACAACTAGTTTTGAGAGAGCCCAGGATGGATGAAGTAGGTGGGCAAAGGCCAATGCATACACCTATGAAATGTTGGGGATGTAAAGAATATCATAAGTATAGATATTTCCCTCATAGAAAGGACAAGGTGAGATATGTTCACAGTGTTAAAAAAACAAAAAACAATGGAGGACATTGGCAGAAGAGTACCAAGAATCTATGCAACCCTGGACAACAAGCAAGATGAGTTTCAATCACACATGATTGAAGTTGAAGGTATGATCAATAACCATGCCTTTAGTATTTTAATTGAATCAGGGGATATTCATAGCTATGTAGATCCTAAGGTAGTGGAAATATTTCAATTACCAAGAACAAATCATGGGAAATCTTGGCCGATGCAGCTGTCTACAAGAGCCAAGAGAAAGGTTGTTGATTTGCTTAAATCATGTCCATTGGGCATGAATGGACTGAGTACCAAGACAGATTTGAACATATTGTCTTTGGGATCATATGATTTCCTAATTGGTATGGATTGGTTGGACCAACACCATGCAATATTAGACTATCATAACAATGAATTCACTTTCTTGGATGAGGAAGGGAATCCGAGAGAAGTCCAAGGAATTCCTAGGGTAGTTACTATTCAAGAAATCTTAGCAATGCAGCTGAAGAAGTGTTACAGGAAGGGCTATCAAATATTTGCATCCCATATGCAGGAAGCATCTAAGGATAAGGTGCAAAATCTGGAGGATCATGTAGTCCTGGAAGATTTTGAAGATGTGTTCAAGGAGGTACCAGGACTACCCCCAAAGAGAGATATTGATTTCTCTATAAATTTGATGCATGGGGAAACTCCAGTATCAAAGACTCACAGAATGAGTACACCAGAGATGAAGGAGCTACAAATGTAGCTTGTAGAACTTCTGAAGAATGGGTATATACACCCAAATGTGTCACCTTGGGGTGCCCCAGTCTTGTTCGTGAAGAAGAAAGATGGGACATGGATATTGTGCATCGATTTCAGGCAGTTGAATATGGTGACTATAGAGAACAAGTATCCTCTACCAAGGATTGATGATCTCTTCGATCAGTTGAAGGATGCAAGGATATTTTCAAAGATAGATCTCAGGCCAGGATACCAAAAGGTAAGGATTAAATATGAAGACATCAACAAGACCTCCTTCAGGACAAGGTATGGTCATTATGAGTTCACAGTGGTGCCATTTGGGTTATCAAATGGACCAACTGTTTTCATGTGCCTAATGAATGGTGTTTTCCGAGAATATTTAGACAAGTTGTCATTGTCTTTTTGGATGACATCCTTGTATATTCCAAGACAGAGGAAGATCATGATAATCATTTGAGTATGGTGTTGCAAGTGCTAAGAGAACATCAACTATATGCCAAATTGAGCAAGTGCTCATTTTATCAAAACATGATTCACTATTTGGGGCATATCATATCCGAAGAAGGGATAACAATGGACCCTGAAAAGATTGAGGACATTAAAGGTTGGAAAACACCTAAGAATGTGATAGAAGTCGGATCCTTCATGGGTATAGCTAGCTAATACAAGAGATTTATTGTAGGATTCTCAAGGATTTCCCACCCAATCACTTCCTTGCAAAAAAAAAGGAGTAAAATTTCAATGGACTGAAGAATGTGAAAAGAGCTTCCAACAATTGAATCAACTGTTAACCAGTGATCCATTTTTGAAGATTGCATATCCGAATGAAGAGTTCGTGGTTTGTACAGATGCAGGAAAAGAAGGATTGGGTGGAGTCCTCAGTCAAAATGGGTTTGTGGTATGTTTTGAATCTAGGAAATTGAAAGAGCATGAAAGGATCTATGCCACTCATGATTTGGAGTTGGCAACCATAGTGCACACTTTGAATAAGTGGAGGCACTACCTCATGGGAAAGAGGTTTGAGTTGAGGACAAACCATAATGGTCTGAAATATTTGTCTGATCAACCAACTTTGAATGCTAGGAAGAGTAGATGGTTGGAATTCCTCTGTGAGTATGAATTTGATATCAAGCACATCAAAGGAAAGGAGAAGAAGGTGGTTGATGCACTCAACATGAGAGTTCATGAACTTCATGTTACAACCATTAGTATGTATCATATAGATCTTAAAGGCATAATTTCTGAGACTGCAAAAGTTGTTTTGTAGAACATGGAATTGATAAAAAAATTGCAGCAAGGTAAAATGCAACAGAAAGATGAAAATTATGAATTGGGAATTGATGGAATTCTCTTGTACAGAAACATAGTTTATGTACCCAATTCTCCTGAATTAAGGAGTGCGATTTTAAAATAAATGTACAATGTACCTTATGCAGGACACCTAGGATATCAGAAAACAATTTCAACAGTCAAGAGCCAATATCAATGTACCTTATGCGGGACACCCATGATATCAGAAAACAATTTCAACAGTCAAGAGACAATATTATTGGCCAGACATGAAGAGGGAGATTGATGAATACATAGATAAATTATTGGAGTATCAAAGGGTCAAGGTTGAGCATAGACACCTAGCTAGGTTACTGCAACCATTACCCATTCCTTAGTGGAAGTGGGAAGTGGTGACAATGGATTTTATCACAGGATTTCCCAGAACAAGCAAGAAACATGTTGCAATCATGGTGGTAGTGGACAAGCTTACTAAAGCTACCCATTTAATTCCTATGAAGGTTAATCACAAGGAAATTAATGTTGCTGATATTTATATGAGGGAAGTAGCACGATTGCACGATATTCCCAAGACAATTGTGTTTGACAGAGACCCAAAATTTACCTCAAAGTTTTGGAGAGGATTATTCAAGTGGTTTAGAACGAACCTGAACTTCAACATAACCTATCATCCCGAGTCTGATGGAAAAACATAAAGAATAAATCAAGTGATAGAAGATATGATATGGATGTATGTGATGGACAAACCATCTAAATGGGAAGATTATCTACACTTAGTATAATTTTTTTACAAAAATGGGTATCAAGCATCACTGAAGATGAGCCCGTTTGAAGCACTTTATGGCAGAAAGTGCAACACCCCAGTAAGTTGGGACAAACAAGCTGATAGGGCAATGGTTGGACCAGATTTTCTTAGGGAAATGGAAGAGAAATTGTTAAAGATAAAATAGAATTTGAAGGCTGCCCAAGACAGGAAGAAAAGCTATTCTAACAAAGGCATAACCCACATGGAGATTAAAGTGGGTGATCATGTTTTCCTGAAGGTGAAAGCCAACAAAAGTTCCATGAAGTTGTGAAACTGTTCCAAGTTGGCAACCACATATTGTGGACCGTTTGAAATCCTAGAGATGATTGGTCCAATAGCTTATATGCTTGCATTTCTTGCATCTATGTATATACATAATGTATTTCATGTCTCATTTCTTAAGAAATATATACCTGATGTTAATCATGTTATTGATTGGAATGTGATTCAGGTGGAGCAAGAAAGCGCCTTTCAGGTGAATCCAGTGTGCATACTGGACCAGAAACGCAAGCAGCTCCGGGAATCGAGCCATAGGGCTTGTAAAGGTCCAATGGACATGGTACGGTCCTAAGGATGCAACATGGGAGCACAAAGACGCTATGTGGGAAGAATACCCGCATCTTTTTGAATATTTTGAAAATCTTGTTGATGTTGTGTAAATGAGTTGCACCGAGGACAGTGCAAAAATAAGGGGAGGGGATTGTAATATCCCAAGGCTAAGCCCCGATTGTAATTATGAATGTAACATGTTTTGTAGGATGGTAAGCCAAGTATTTATAAGTTGGTAGGATTATGTGTTTATTAGGCCAGAGAGCCTAGATGTTAAAGGCCAGGAGCCTGTTTTGTACATGTAAATATTCATATTATTAATATAAACAACATCGCTATGTGTAGACCTACCAAGAATAAAGAGCATGGGGGACTAAGCTCCACTAGGTTGGGTAAGGGAGGGGGGATGAGAGACTAGGAAAATGGGATAATCTCGAGGGCTTAACCCAAGGGAATATTATAATGTATTTCTTTAGATTACTAAAGTTTGGGGAAATAAAACCAGTTATCCTAAGTTTCGTTGGGAGGAGGAACGAGTTCCAAGTAGAGAGGAACATGCTCCTGAAGATCCAAGTGTCACCCAGGATGCATGCAGATTTATGTGGGATTTTCCACCATTGTTGGGTGTTCACGAACGATTCTGGCCATCTTTCTGAAGGGTTCGCTCTCATCATTAGGACCAGGCAAGCCATCCATTGCCCCAATTCACTCACGCACTGAGAAAGCATATAGTCGTCCAATTATACTATTGTTGAACCCTTTACCTTCGTGAACCTATGTAAATTGTTGAGTAGTCCCTTGTCTTACTAGAGTTTCTACTATGGTTACCTAGTTGACTTAAGAGTTGGTTTGAAGAGGAAGGTTTTCAGGCTTGTGGGTAACTCTCCCATGTGAGAGAGTGTGGATAGAAGAAGCAGGTTGTTAGGCTTGTGAGAAACTCTCTCTAGGTGAGAGAGTGTGCTGAGGAAGTGAGTTCTCCTGGAGGGAGTCCAATAGCAGCTACAGAGCTATGATAATTCCGTCCGACATATTACTGAATCCCTAGAAGGGAGCTGGAGCAACCGATGGATTGTGTGACAGTGAAGGTATACACTCCTGGGGTGGGACATGCATGTGGGGAATGAGAGTCTATGAGTGGTGGGCATAAGTGGATCCTTGGAGGAAATATTTCCAGTTGTACTGTGAAACTTCTTGTTGTTCCTGCCTAGCCTAGGAATCCCTTTCCCGGTGGAGCTTAGTCCCAGCTCGGGGGTGACCCACTACTGAGAGTGATGAGCAGTGTGGTATAAGGATGGGAGGTTCATGGAAGGTATGCACAAAGTTGGTGTAATTCAATTAAAAGATAATTACCATTTCTAAGTTTGGTTACATGTTGTGTATTTATATATGCTATTATATTTATGGGTTTTGTCTGTGATTATTGCATGTATGATTTACTGTTATTTCTACATTATGCTGTGTGATAGAAGAACGTAAATCATCTGTTAAATATTGGTATGTGTTATTGTCTCTTCCACAAGAATATGTGTATGTACATAATGTTTATGTTTGGTTAAAATTTCATTATATATATATATATGCTCGAGCATGTTAGTTTTTCGAGGTAGCATTGCCCGACCTGTTGGTGGTTGGGGATGTCAAAAATTGGTATCAGAGTGTTATCCAGAGTAGCATGGCCCAACCTGGGTGGCCGAGGATGTCACAACAATAGTCTTTTCTAGTGGAACTTCTTTTGAGACATTTAGTTCTGCCTCCTGGATGTTTGTATCGACATGTGTAATTCTTGAGGGTCTTACCAAAGGGTTAAGTGGGGTATCTTCCATCAATATTTGCATAGCTCTCTCGGCTTCTTCCAGTAAAAATTTCCCCATTTTCCATGCTTCTTCTGCTTTTATTTCTTCTCTTACCTTGTTGGCTTCTTGAGCTATGTGATCTATGGTCTCAACTTGTTCATCCATGGTCATTTCTTTAAACTTGGTCATACTAGGGTTAGACATTCTATAGAGCACTTCCTCCCAATATTGGGTGCTCTCAGTGAAGACTCATCTTCGAAAATTTCATGATCATATGGCCAACATGAGGATACCTGTCTCGCATGCTCAGGTACCAAACCCTTTGGGTCATTCTTGCAAAAACAGCCTATGGGGAACCGATACTTAAGCTGACTCAATCCTTCTTATTTTTCCTGCGCAATGTCTTTAACCATATAAAACCCAATATGAAAACCATAAGGTATGAAGGCCCTCTTCTTATCCTTCACTAGAGAATAATTATATCCTTGTAGGATGGTTTGGTAACAAATCTCTCCCAATATCATATGGTTTGGGACATGAGCGGGGAGTAGGTGTGGTGCACCAGTGGCCCCGAACACTCTAATGTAAGTACTTGTTTCTTCAAAATACCAGTGGACAAATTTGGATATCATCCTTTTGGCTGCCACTGAAAGCCTCATGCATTCTTTTATAAATATAATGAAGTGTATTCTAGCTATAAACTCATCACATATCATGGTGTAAAACATTTTGTACCTATTCTCCCACAAAATGCTAAAATAAACGTGCATAGGTAACTCGACAACATGCCAGTTTAAATTAATTCCCGTGAAAGAGTTTATCGCACAGATCATGTCCGACAGGTAAGATACCATGAAGAAGACTAATGTTTCTCCTTATTTTGGTGTCTAGTCCTATAGGATGTTGATACTCAGCTTCTTTGAAATAATGGCTCCCCAATTGAAACTGCTCCCGAAGATTGCTACGGTATATGCTAAGGGCATCCATGCTTCTGAAAACTTCGAGTAGTCCTTTTCTCCATACAATCGACATATCAAAGCCATTAAATAAATATAGGTCTCTCTGAGGTTCATCGTCTTGTACCAACCATTGTTCCTATTTGTGAACTTTTTATCCTCTTTCCACCACAAGGCAAGCAACTAGCTGGTGTCATGAAGCTCATAAAACGTGACCACAAAATCTGTATTCAACCTTTCCTCTGGGTCTCTGAGTTTGTAATATTTTTGTACCTCCACTTGAAGAAAAATACCAACACATTCACTCTCCTCATTGTTTACCATGCACTTCATTGTTTACCATGCACTTCACCGTGTCCGCGTGGTCAATTATCCATCCTATGGTTTCTATGCAGGGTAGAATTGGGGTCTGGCAAGCCACCCTGTGTAGAGACGATGGCTTGATATTTGGGAAAACTTGGTCATCCAATACCCTGACATCCAGGTTGCTGTGAGGTGTAAACTATGGGTAATATTCTTGACTAATTTTATTATATAGGTCACCCTAATCTGGGACAATTACTTTAGATCTAGTGCCTTCCTCTGTGTCCCCGAATGCTGGAGGCTGGGTAAACTGTTTCTTGGTCGAAGTTCGGATAACTAATTCCGTTTCTGAAACAAAATCAATCTCCCTTGCAGTCGCTGGTGTTGACCCTTCGTCGATCTCCAATTCTTTCATTTTGGGTGTTCTTGGTGAGCGCTTGGTCGTTGGCTTTCGCGAAGGTATTTTCCCGCACACAATGTTATAATGAGCTGCAAGCCAACTTTGTCAAGCGTTATTCGAGGCAATCGTAAATGAAAATGACAAAGACAATGCTTACCTCTTCCTTGCAAGAAATAACCTGGGGGATTACTGGTAATCGAAGTGATATAGTGCGATGTATCCTCCTTGATTCTCTCTCTTGCTCCTTCGTCTGCTTGGGAGATTAGTGGTTTGCAAATAGAATACCATGCTTGGGAAAAAACCTTGTAAATTTAAAACATACCTACCTTGTCGCATCGAGTCTTAAATTCAGGAGTACAAATGTGACCTGTACAATCTATAACAAAATCCACACCATTCTTAGGATTAGATGTAACGCAGGCTGGTGGCGCAGAAGCATGTTATTTCAGAGTTCTTCTACGAATTAAAATTTTTGAATGTTGGTCGACATGCGACGCCGTGGCTCGAGTTATTGGTTACATGAAGTTATTATTTGACTAACAATCATAGATCCCATCCTTCAATCAAATAGAGGTGTCCCATCAAGTTACCCGAGCGTTTCACATTTCAAAGGAATTAGTATGATCAAAATTAGGGAGATGTGTGATTAGAATTTCGCTCTTTCCTTGGTGATCTTCGAGTCTCTGTTGGGCGTGACATCTCACTATGGAAGAGTGAACAACTTAGATTAAGTAGGGTCCTTAAATGGACGGTTTGAATCATTCAAGATCGCCGACGTCGTTGGAGAAAGGTTCTATCTAAACCCTATCGTTCGATGTCTTAGAATCTTCCGGTAATCAATGAGTGCATTGGCGTCATCAGTTTGTCTTTGACGTTGCTTCATTGGTTCTCTTAGGCAAAATTTTCGGTGCCTACCCAAACTGTCGTACAACGCTCACATGGAAATGCTGACGTGGAAATACATATATGACATCCTGACGTGGACATGCTAATGTAACACAGGGAATATCAAAAGATGACATGGAAGATAACTTACAAACCATCTACGTGGAAAAACACATGATGGTTGATTTGACCTCTTTGGCGTGGGAAGATTTTTTTCGGCATCGTTGACTTTCCTTAAACATATGTTTCTGGATACCGTGCCCTTTCTCCCTTTTCTCTAATGCCGATGATGTATCGACGATCGACGATTGATGATTGTTGTTGTTTATGTTGGTAGTTTGTTTTTCAAATTTAGTCGATGCCGATGATACATTGGCAATGTTTTAAAGAACTATTTCGCAGAAAAAAATCACCGATTGGTGCGAGACTCCTTTTTTATAAAACAAATTTTAGGTTGTGTGCACTTAGTTTTTATGCCACGTTTACTTAGAGAAAAATGTCAATCTTTCAACAAACTTCAAACCAAACAAAATGTGATCGATGATAAAACACAACAACAGAAAAATCCATTCATCCCAACAAAACGGACTCTATTCAGAAATGAAAAAGTGGTACCCAAAAGAAAAACTTTCGCAAAGTCTTTTAGGGTGTGTTGAGTGCTCAACACATCCCTTTAGGGGAAGTTTTAGAACTTTGAAGAAGTCATTGGGTAGGTAATGCATGTATAGGCCTCCAAAGGCCACTTGTCACTCATCCAAGTCTTCTCTTAATGGTATTCATGCCTCCTTCCTTCAAAAACGTGCGACATGTCGTCAAACAACACCCTCACCACCAAACTATAGCCCTGTAGGTGACTTTAAGCCTCCAATGGTGACATTTTGCCTCTCCTAGAAAAAACATTTGGCATGTAAGGGCTAGGTCATGTCATCCATGATGTCTTATAGGCATCCAAAGGTATGTCTCTGTCATCCAACATGCGGGCCCTTGACAACCAACCTGTGGGATTAAAGCCTCATGGAAGCCCAAACTAGGCTTGTTATTCCAAAAATGTTCACTAGCTAAGTCCCGCAAAGACAAATAAGCATGCCCTCCAAGGATATCAAGTCAAAATATCATGGTGAGTAAATCAGATAAAAAAATGATCTACCTAAGCATGTGCATTAAATATTACCCAATCAAACAAGTAAGTGCTCAAAGACATTATGCAACTTGCCAAGGTTGGGTATGGGAGGGTTGACGAGGTTTCCTATTGGGTAGGTCTTTCCCTAGGTCAATGCATGTTTCCTAAGTGGTCCTTCTCTAAGCCATGTGAAGTAGATGAAGTGGTTATGGATCAAGACTCACTAGACATGGGGTTCATCACATACAAGGGGTTTTAGTGTCTCATCCATGTGTTCCTTTGTAGAGGGTGTGTGGCACCTTCGTTTTCAATTCACTTTTTCCACGCTCATCCTCTTGCCATTCTTTGTTTCTTTCATGTTTTAAAGGATGAGTTGAAGGCCATTGTCCTGGCGTGATGTCTAGATAATGACAGTGTCACTCAAAAATACCTTGTGGAAACAAGAAGATTTCCTTGTGATGAGACTCCCTTTCTCTCAGTTATGTAAGTGAGAGCTAATACCCTGGTTTGGTGGCCAGATGATGGTACTGTCATACCGCTAGATACCCATGATCATGATAGGCCGGCTCATGATGAGACCTCCTATCCTCCAACTACCCCCCTAAGCATTCACTATCATTTATTCTTGTGGGTCCCCCTTTTCTTAGAGAGAAGCGTTTCATTGATTTCTCGGGGGATCCTTGGGAAAAGCATCTAGAAGGTTTATATATATGATTTTATATTCTTATCCAACAATAATCCCTCTGGGTCTTTATCCCCTTCTTCCCATGGAATTAGGGATAACCCCTTCTTGGGTCAATACACCCTAAAATCCTAAGAGACATGGAAATGGGGGTTTTTCAGGTGATGGAAAGTGGTAAGTATGGCTGTGAATGATACAATGTATTTTCAAGGGATTTCTTAGTAGCAAACCCATTCCACCAAGGTGAAACAAGGAAAGAGGCATAATGTCCAATCATATGTCATGAAATCTAAAGCAGTCTAAGATATAACATACTCAAAATGCCTCAAATATTGAAATGACACTCACCATAATACTTGACTTGTACCTCATGGATAAAGGCCCAGTGAATCTCGAAATCCAACTGGTGTGGTGGATGCCATCCTAAAAATGTTGAACTTTGTGGTGGTGAGAAGGGTCTCCATTTGTGCAAGCGGACACTACTAGTCATGTAGTCTCTCGATATTCCATATCAGCAACCTGACGGCCTCAAGACATGATCTCCTTAGTTATCCCACAAAATGGGGATAACAGTATTGGTGTAGCAACAATTTATTTCCTTGATCTAAAAGTTTCTTACAACATGATCCAATAAAGGATTGAAATTCAGTCTTACCCCAATTCTTCCAATGCAAAGAAATTAATCTTTCAACATCCAAGAGACTTAATTCAACAACAATTATTATTTCTTAGACTCCTTGGGTTAAGAGATATCATGCATAATTCCAATTGAAACTACAAATTCCTACAATATATATAATATTTATAGAAATTCTGACATCCCATTTGATAGAAAAGAACTAATTCTAGTCTTGAGACATCTGTGTGCTCCATCCTGTAGATATAGCCAACTCTAGATCTTCAGTTCTGGAACCTAGATCTCCTTCATTCAAATTATTCATTCTTCCAAGAAGCATATAACAACCTTGTCCCAACGATAAAACATATATCATTCAACTCCATCTCAACAAGTGAATTCGAAGAAGAATCAATAAAAAAATCACATAATTTTGTTATAGTTGTTAAAATTTTGATATGCTCGTTTAACCATAGACAATATCACTTCATTGTCACTCAACCACAGACATTCACATATTCCACCCCCGATCACAATAAACTTTTCTTATATAGAATGATTCTGGCAAGTCCACACTAGAACCAATAGATAAACCCTAACCAAAAACACCACTATTGCAACAACAACACAATACCAATAAAGCATACGTTTACCAAGAGAAGCACACAAGAAGGAGATACCAGAAAGACTTGCGCCGTAGTTGTCACTGCTGCTCCTTAGACTTTGTGTGCTGGTTATCACCATAGTTTCTCCTTACATTTGTGCCCTATTTTATGAGTGAGTGAGTGTGTCTAAATGATCTAGGTGCCTTCTTATTTATACTAGTCTGTCCAAGTGACTTTTCCAAGTGGGGCCGAATTCTCTTTCTAGAGCCTTCAAATAATTTATTATTATTCTCCTTGGGCCGAATTCTCTTCTAAGGTTTTCACACATCTGTTTAATGGTTCTCTTACTCATGGAATATTCTATTCTATGTACGAAGGTTACACTTAGAGGTTAATACCTCCCACAACTACCAAAACATCAACACTCCCTCTTAGCTAGGGAGGTATTAACTAAGATGTTCCTTATGTAATGGTCTCAAACACATCCATCCATATCACATGGCATGGGAAAGACCCACATGTTCTTGCATACTAACATACAAGTAGCATCACCATAACCACACATGATATCTCATGATCAAAATAGATCATGTCATAAATATCACCATCATAGCCATACATGCTCTCTCATAGTCACACATAGACTATTTGATGGTCATGTCACAGTCATGCATCTGGGACCTCATCAACAGATGAGCATATCTCTAGTGGGCACATCCTCATCATCCTGTCAAACTTTATGTCATTACAGGGATTTCATCTATCTCACACAGAACTAGGAAACCATCCAGCTCACACATAAACTGGAATATGTAGTTGATCCATTTTACATAGAACTGTGCTACTACCCAATCCAAACAGAGTCTGGGTAATTGCAACTTGCCAGCTCACACATAATTTGGAAACTTTCCCTAGAGATAGTTCTTCTGGTTGGCACGCCACGCATCCAACCCAGAGTGACTGGGAATCTAACCGCGAGGGTTAGGTGATGCAGTGCACATACAATACCATCTATCCCAATACTAGGAAACACCTACAACCACACAGGTTGTCCTTCTAGCTTGAAAAGTTGGGAAACTCACCAGCCCTGAAGGCTCAACATCTGCTGACCTTGTGTGAAGTCATGCTAACTATTTCCATAGTTAGTAACGTGCCTATAAATGACCACCCATTGCTGCCACACTCTGAAAGATACTACCCCAAGAATCGCTTATGTGACTCATCACTCCCTCATATGAGGGACGTCCTTCTGGACCACACTATTCACACTTAAAAACACAATGATGAATACTATGCTTGCAAATGATTTCCAAGCTCTATTAATTATTTATATTAATAATAAACTAGTAGGTGGGACCCCTTTGTAGACTTGTGGCACTATGATGGATATGCTGCGCTTATATTTTGTTTTCTATTGTGATGGTACCAATACAGTCTTCTACAGTTCGATGTTTCAAATCATGGTTTAGAATTTTATGGTAACATGAGATGGTTGGTTGATTGATGCATGGCACTGGACGGTTTTGATGACCACTCTTAGATTATGTTAAGACTTCCCTATGGATGAAAGGATTATTATGAGTTTTGTTTTAATATTGCAATTAAATACGACATTAATTGGTTTTAATGATCTTGATAAAGGATGATATGGGAGCTCTTTAGAATTAAAGAATTACACCCAAACTATAATGTTACGTACTATTGTGACAAAAGAAGGGTGCACAAACACTTGTTGCTATAGTTATGCGCCTTGTTGTATGTTATATGTGGATGCACATGGGGTAACATTAGAACATATTGTTATTTAAAAAAAAAGGTTTGACATTACCAAGGGTGGGGCACTATGCAAATGGGATATGGAAATGAATATATGGTTGATTAAATGCTTAGTGCTATGGTGAATTAGCTAGATCATACGATGAATTGAATGAGGTTGGGGGGAGAAGAGACATGCATTTAATGCATGTCACTCAAACACCCCTCGAGCCCATCACCCTAGTCATTCTTGCATTTTGGGTTTTGGCTCTGGTGGTTGTTGATGCTCCCCATTGCTTGGTCTTGAATGAGGCATACAATATAGCTTCTTCCTCGCACAGGCTTTTCCAGGTATGGGTTCCTTACTCTTCTATCCATGATGGTTACTTTTCCCTATGAATCAATTTTTGGCTCAGGATTGCTCGTGTTCTGTGTGTTTCTGAAGCTATTATTGGATATTTGAACTGTGTATTGGTGTTGTGTCCATGGTTTCTTATGGTGGTTATTCTGACTGTTAGCATTTAAAAACTGAATGGTTATGCTCTCCTTTCCGTGGGTAATATTTGTATGGATTTATTAATAAAATGATAGTGAAACATGCTCGGTCGGCTTGGGGTTTTGGTTCTGGATTCTCTATGGAAATTGATTCTTTTCCAAACTCTCAGCCTTGCGCATGAGTATTACCACCAGTCTCTCTGTTTAAGAATTTCCACTCCATTTTTGTCTCTGTGGTTGATATTTTCGATCCTCTAGGTTGCAATATGAACTATTGAAAGTTTAAAGTTTTTCTTTCCTTGAATTGGCACAACCCTGAGCTATTAGCTATCATAGCATTGCCCTCACTAACACGGTTTCCTAGAAAGCATCACACAGTTGGGTTTAACATCACCCAGAAGTTTATTGGAAGCTTTATACATGCTTTTGGTCGAGCACGGGTTGTGCTTGGATGCTCACATTATAGTGTTGTTAAGAGATTCACTTCTTTTCATTCCCTGTTGGAGGTGGCTGACTGTCATTTTGGTAACCCTCACAATCAAGAGTATTGTTACATGTTATGTTTCTGTGGTAAATTTTGAAAGGCATGAGCTGTCTGCACTTTTCAAAGACTTATTCCTTTGATTGAGCCATCTGTTCTTACTCACCATTTGCTGTGTTTAAACCCTAAATACGATCTTGATATCGTTTTAATCCAGTAAAGGGTAAATAAGTATTGTGTGTTCTTGGTTGATTGGGCACGATTTGATTCTGTTCCTCGTTGAGTAATTTTAAAAGAAGTCCGTACATGCTAATTTATGCGAAGCTTGGGCTCAAGAGTTGCATGTTATTTGTGTTGAATGTTATTCGAATCAATACTTATGTTGATTATATTTAAAAGACACTTGTGTGTGAATGGATTGGGGCCCGATTATGAGTTTTGACGCCCAGTTTGATTGTGTCAAACAATGTTTGAATAATGGAAAAAGGGTGGTAAATACTGTGCGTATTTCTATTGGTTAAAAAAAAAAATATTTTAACCAATAAGTTAAAATATTGCGTATTTCTATTGGTTAAATACTGTGATTATGAGTTTTAACGCCTAGTTTTAAAGAATGTCATGTATGGTTTATTAAGGGCTTAGTTACTGATGAACTACTGCTATAGGATGAGTTTCTTCAGTAGCTTAAATCATGGAATAAATAACAGAGGCTGAGGAAATTGAAACTGAGGGCCTAGAAGGTCTAGATTTTCCATTCATTTTGATGCTGATCCACATGAATTGAACCAACTATTCTAAGCTGGGTTCTTTAACTGGATCAAGAAAGGAATAATACAACCTTGACCAGAGAGACCCCCCTTCTAGCCTTAGAACATCCATGGCATTCTTGTTTCTCCTCATGTGTCCTTGCAACTAGAAGTCCCTAAAAATGATGTATGATAAGAGATTTTCAACCCGAATGTCTCTCACCATCGTGGCTGGCCCAATTTGTCATTACCTCCTCCACCACCTGTAAATCATAATTTTCATATTTCCCCTATTGATTCACTTGTTCAATCCTCATATGCTAGTAAAATACTTAAAATTGATGTCCCCCATGTGCAAGATAAAGGAAAAGATGCTGCCTCCCCTTCCTCACCTCAAATGAATCCTCAAAATCCATGTCCTCCCGCATGCATTTGGAGGATGATTTTTCCCATGTAATCAGTGAAATACAAACTCAAGGTTCAAATCAACCACAAACTAATTCCGGGAAATCAAAGGTGGACAACAGTGATAAAAGAAAAATTTCCTCTCAGAGTGACAAGTATGGTTTTTAGTTTGTGTTTTTATGATTTGAGTTGATAGAGATAGTGTTGATGGTTTGCGGAAAGTTTGACAACATGCTCTTTTTTGGATAATGTGGATAATGTGGATATTTATATATATATTTTTGATATTTAAATATTCAATTTTGAAGGTATCTAAGGGAGTTACAAGGGTCACATGTGTTGAAATGATTATCCATTTTTGTTTATTTTATAATTTGAAAATAAGAAAATACAAGAGTCACAAGGGATCCCACCTACCTAGTTATTATTAATTAAAGACCCTTAAATATTATTATTATTATTATTTCTCCTATACTAAATTAGTTAAGTCAAACTAACTTAACTAAAGAAAGTAGTTGAACTACTTCAACTTATTTGGAAAGCAAAAAATCTAAATGAGAAGAAGAAACAAGAGGAGAATAAAAGGAGAAATCAAGACTACAATTTTCTCTTTTGATTTCATGAGATAGTTCAATTTTCATTCATTCTTGAGTTTATTCAAAGCCTAATTTTCTTTTTGATAGAAGGGTCCTATTATAGACAACAAGTTTTAAAACTGAACCAAATCATTCAGATGCTTGTTTTAGAGGTGTTGATCCATCCTTGATAGTCTGTGTATTCTTGTCTGTTTGTGGATTAAGTTTCATAGCTGATAAAATATATTTTACAGAGTCAAATTGGCAACGGTCTATGGCAAGCTGATCCATATTATAAATTTCAGTTTTTTACTTCTTTTCAGAGTCCTTTTGTATGGTGTTCATCGGGAATCTCTAAATTAGACTTTGGTCCATGCCCTCATAGGGGTTTTGTAAAGAGAAAAACACTTTTGATATCTCGGAATGAAATAAAGAAGATTGTTATTCTGTCTCATTTGTGTGTATTTGTGACTTGGTTACTTTTTCTTTTTTATCTCCATAATTACTTTCTGTAATCTGTATACATTTCAGAAACTTATTTAAAATTTTATGTTATTTTGCAACATTCTTTTTATTAATAAATCAACCTAAACCCTTGTAATTAATATTGGCGGATTGAGAAAATATTTTTGAGGCTATAAGACACAGGGTGATATTCCTGACTATCGTTTCCTAGCCAGGAAAGATTAAAAAATGATTGAGTAAGGTAATTCATACCTTTTCCTCAACATTTATTTGGCGACCATACTGGGGAGATCTTCCATATCTCTCTGGTTGATTGTGTTCGTGATTATCATTGAGTATTTTTTCTTTTGTTTTGATTCTTTGACTATTTTCTTTTCTTCATGACAATACCTGTTACAAGGCAACTCAATATTGAGCCCGGTCTTAAAGGCCAAACCAACATTGCTTTAACTTTATTTAATACCATCTTAGAAACCACTAATACCCAGGCTGAGCTTGAACGCTCATGGGAAGTAATTTAACAAGACATAAATGTTCGAGAACACTGGGAGGCCAAACAAAGGAAACCTAGGAATCAACTATAGCTTTCTTTTTCCTAAAGTTTTGATATTCATTTCATGTCCTTGAACCCTCGCATCTCTAGGAGAAGAGGAGGTTTATCTCTTGAAATCACCCCTATCTCTGAAATAGGAAGAAGAAACGTTGTTTTTTAAACCCAACAAGGTACTCTAAGGATAAATTTGTCTGATTCAACTAGTTTTTCTTTCTCACCCTTACCCATCATTCAAAAAATGGCATCTGTGGGTGGCTCTGGTGGCACTGGAGGTGCTTCTTCATCTCAACCTTCAACCTCATTAGTGATTGGTAGATTGTATAGCCATCAAGTCCCTGTCCAATCTACTACCAACCCCACTAAGGTCATAAATAAGTATGGACTCTTTCAATTCAAAGAGGGTGCTACTACTACCCCGTGGCATGTATCCTCTCCTATGAACCTAGCACTTGCTACTCATCCACTTCCAAAATTCAAAGAACATATCGGCCCTAGGTTTTCTGGAAATAACACAGTCACTACAAATGAACACTTGGTGACATTCTCTAATGCCTATCACAATATAGGAGCTAATGACAATGATACTTGTATGCGCTTATTTGTTAATTCTCTTGAAGGGAAAGCATCGACACATTTATTTGATCTCCTTCCCAAGATTCTTTCCACTTGGGAAGAATTAGTTTACTGTTTCAAATTTACTTATGGGCAGTCTAAGATCCCAACCGAACAATTATGAGAATACAATAACATTGCATACAAATACGATGAGACTATCAAGTCTTTCAACCTACGTTTCACCAAGTTGTATAACCAAATTCCCAAACTTATTCACCCTCAGAACCAAGCCTCTTTTATGAATTACTATAATGCTCTACCTTCCCCTTATCGTCATAGGTTTGAAGAAAAATCCATTTAAAATCTTGGTTCCACTCTTCATACTTGTCTAGAGTATGAAGAACAATTTGAATGAACATGTCTTCCCAAAGGAGACTCAATTAAACAAACAGACATGTCTTCCCTCTTACAACTTGTACACGATATGAATAACTGAATGATAGCGTATGAGCGAAAGGGAAATGTCCCTTCATTTAGTCCCGGGGCCTCCTCTTCTTCACCACCTTTTAGGAATCCCAATGAAAACAACTTTCAACCCAAAGCCATCATGCCTCGCAGTTGGTGTAACTTTTGCGAGGAACATCATGAGGAAAGTACTTGTGAGGTAAAGAAGAGTGCCAGAGATAAAATATTTGGAAAAATGCCTGAAAATACCATTGTTGTTCTAGATTTCGCAGAACTAGAGGATGTCATGATCATAAACACTAGGAATAAATCCTATGCTTCAAAAGGAAAATATGATCCCTCTCATACTTCTTCTAGCCCAATCTCATCTTCGCAAGATGATATTGAACAAGCTACCAAGACTCTTAATAGTCAAGGAACTCCCTCCCCTCTTCCCTCTTACAAATACAACATTCTCAACTAATTAGCTAGTATCGAGGGCGATGCTACTCTTTTGGACATGGTTGTCATCCCTGAGCAACACAATCATCTGAAAAATTTCATGGAAGGAAAAGCTTCCACCATAGCCAATATCTCTGAAGAGTTAAAAGAAGAGGATTCTAGTGTAAACAAAGTGGGTGTAAATAGCTTTAGACACCCTGTAAAAAATCCCCCATTTTTCATTTTTGTAAATATTATGGACACAATATCCCATTGTTGTCTAATTGACGGTGGTTCGGGCCGAAGCGCAATGTCGAAAATTATTATGGAAGAGCTAGGCTTGTCTTGTACTAATGAAAATGCCAGAAGCATGCTCTCTTATAATAGTTTACAACAATCGACCATAGGTGAAATCAAAGACGTGACTTTGGTTCTGTGTGCGTATCCTGAAATAAGGACAACCCATAATATTAAGGTAATTGACATTCCAGTGAGTAATTATTCAATCATCTTAGAAAGAGACTGGCAAGATTTGTCAGGTGGATTTCTCTCACTCGATGGGACACACTTATCCATTCCTCGGAATGGGAAGAACATCATAGTCCTAAGGGAGGGAATAATTTCACCTTGTATAGAAAGTATTCCACAACCTAATGTAAATTATGTCGAGGAGGACTTAGGAGTGTACTCCATCTTTGCTGATGAGGATAACACTACCTTGGAAAAAAATGAGCCGGAGGATGAGATGTGGCATATGCACTTTGATGGTTCATGCTCCAACGAAGGTAATGTAGCTGACATTATCTTGTACTCACCTGTAGGTAAAATCCACAACTTTTCCTATAGGTTAGAGTTTGCATGTACAAACAATGTCACCGAATTTGAAGCATTACTGTTAGGCATTGGAAATGCCTATAATTTAGGTTGTGGTCACCTTACAGTTTTGGAGACTCTGAACTTGTTGTAAACCTTGTACGTAAAATATATTTTCCTAGCAACAATTTGATGAAATGTTACACCCAAGATGTTTGGGTGCTTATCTCGAACTTATTATCATTTAACATCAATCAAGTTAAAAGGGAATTGACTTCAATGGATGATAGGTTAGCTATTTTTTCAGCCTCTCCTACTCGACAACTTTTTCCACAAAGACCTGATTGTACTTTTCAATATTTATATTGTCCTCATATCCCTTACAATGTAGAGTCATGGCAGGTCTTCCCTAGTGATGAAAGCATTTGTGATTTCATACAAAATAAACCATATAAGCCCAAGGAGCTTATATCCATGGAAACAAACAAAATTCTGAAGGGATTGACTCCTCTAGAAAGTTTTTTTTCATCCAGTGATGTAGGAAACAAAGAAAATAAAAAAGAAGAGTCAAAAAGGAAAGTGGGTGAAACCATTTCCTTGAAAATTGGGACACCCGATTCCCCAATTAATGTTAAGATAGGTGCCCAATGTACCGGTGAAGAAAAATTGAAATTCACTGAGTTACTTCGTGAATTTCAAGATGTTTTTCCTTGGTAATATGAGGATCTTCATGGTTTTGATCCTGATCTTATACATCATGCCATTCCTATCAAGGAAGGTATAAAACCGGTTAGGAAAAAACAAAGACCCATTAACCCCGCACTTGAAGCAACTATTAGGAAGGAGTTGGATTTTTTTTTTAAGGTTGGGATAATTTTCCCTGTTAAGTATTTCGAGTGGGTTTCCAATTTTGTCCTTGTTTGAAAAAAAACTGGTCAGAATCAACTATGCGTTGATTTCTGCGCATTAAATAAAGCAAGCATAAAAGACCATTTTCCTCTCCCTAATATGGAAATGATATTGCAACAAGTTGTAGGGTCACAGATGATGTCCTTACTTGAAGATTTTTCTGGTTATAATCAAATCAAGGTAAAAATGATTGATAAATACAAAACCACTTTCATTACACGTTAGGGCACATTTGCTTATGAACACATGCCTTTTGGCTTATCTAATGCAGGTGCCACTTTCCAAAGAGCTATGCAGATAGCTTTTGACAATCTGATCGATAAGATTATTCAGATTTATCTTGATGACTTGACTGTATATTCAAAGAACCGATTGGATCATTTTGTTCATCTTAGAAAGGTTCTCATGCGATGCAAAAAATTTGGCATTTCTTTAAATCCTTCTAAGTCTATTTTTGACGTTACCAAGGGAAAGCTCCTTGGGAATATTGTGTTTGATTCAAGAATACGCATAGATCCCGAAAGGATTGCTGCTATTCTAAACCTTCCTGCCCCCACTTCCAAAAAGGAGGTTCAAGCCTTTATGGGCATTATCAACTTTGTCTGTGGGTTTTTTCTTGATTTTCCTGTAATGTTCAAACCAATTCAAAATATTCTCAAGCAATATTGCTCCTTCTCTTGGACTGATGACACCGAGAATGATTTCGTAAGGATTAAGAAGGAAATCAATTCCGCATTGGTTTTGGAGAAGTCAGATTTTGAGAGAGAGTTTATTATATATACTAATGCCACAGAGGAAGTAGTCTCTGCTATCCTCGTACAATGTGATGACCAAAATAACAAAAAACCAGTAGCTTACATGAGTCAAAATCTTATGAGATGATGAATTCAAATATTCTTATATTGAAAAAAATGCTTTCACTCTTGTTAAAGTTGTGGATAAATTTCACCACTTTATTTTAGGCAAGAACACGCTGGTAAAAGTCCCTTGACCCACTGTCAATTTTTTGCTCTCACAGACTTATCTTTCAGGGAAGATTTCACATTGGCTTGCCAAGATCCAGGAGAATGATTTAACCATCATGAATTCAAAAACCATTAAGGGATTTGACTTATCCCTTCACTTGGTTCAACATGATGAAACAAGTGAAGAAATTGATGAACAAGATAATCCTCTGTTAGCACTATTTTACATTGATAGTCAAATCCTTCCTATAGCTGAACATCCCCAGTATAAAAATCTGGTGTATTACTTTCAAAATCAGAGATGTCCAGATAGCTTAGATACTCATCAAAGGAGAAGGCTCTATCTTGAATCTTCCAGATATGTCATTTTAGGAGACTTCTTGTTTAGGAGATCTGCCGATGGTATATTACTTTGTTGTGTAAATAATGAGAAAGCACATAAATTGTTACAAGAAACCCATGGATATTTAGATTCTGTTATTCATGTGGGTGACCACTTTTCTGCTAAAACTACTGCTTTTAAAATAATTAGAAAAGGGTATTATTGGCCTTCAATTTTTCGAGATTATAATATTTTTTCAAGATCTTGTGACAAGTGTCAGAAGTTCGTTGGGAAAGAATGTCTTTCTGCCATGCCTTTAAAACCCGTCGTCCCTGATTTTCCTTTTTCAAAATGGGGTCTAGACTTTATCGGTCCTATTAATCCTCCATCTTCAGCAGGGCCAGTTTTCATCTTGATATCCACAAATTATTTTACAAAATGGACTGAAGCTGTCCCACTTAAGCATTCGCAGGATGAGCAGATTATTTCTTTCCTTGAAACTAATATTTTCTCCAGATTTGGCCTTCCTTTAGAGATTATTATAGATAATAACCCCTCGTTTATTTCTGCTAAGATGACTCAGTTTCTAGCTAAACTAGGAGTTAAACATTTTACCTCATCAACTTATTACCCTCAAGGAAATGGGAAAGCTGAGTCTACTAACAAAAATTTGGTTAGAATTATCATGAGTCTCATTGAAGATAAGCCTCGTCAATGGCACACCCTCCTCACTTACGCTCTTTGGGAAGATCACACTATTACCAAGGTAAGCACATGTTGCACTCCTTTTCATCTTGTTTATGGTCACAAAGCCATTATGCCTATCAAGCTGAAACTTTCTTATCTATGACTGATGCTACAGACTAAAGAATTGAATTCTTCTAATATATCTTAAAGGATAAATGCACTATTGGCTTTAGAGGAACAAAGGACATTTTCCTTGGAGAACATAAAGAAAATACATCAAACCGTGAAGAAATATTTCAATAAAAGCGCAAAATCTGTCAGGTTTAGAGTAAATGAGAAAGTATTGCTTTGGGATTCAGCTCAAGCTAATAGAGGAAGGCATTCAAAGTTTCAAAAGTTATGGCCGGGTCCTTTTAAAATTGATTTTTTCCTGGGCACAAATTCGTATATTCTAAAAGACTTGGAATAGCGATTATTTTCTTATAGCAATAATGGTTCCCACTTGAAGCACTATATGGAACCATCTTGAAAGATAAAATGTTGTATGGAATTACTTCTGTATTATAGTTTCTGTTTTACTTCTTTGATTCTGTCTTTTTGTTTTATTTCTTTCTGCACTTTTTCTTTTATTTATTTCTTTTCTTTTCAGAAATAAAATTCTGGATCAGTTTTTTCACAACGATGCTATTCTACAAGTATTGTTAATCAATAAAAATTAGGTTACACAACTGTCATGATGTCCTTCCTTGAAGACATCATTGAAATTGCTATCTTCTTCTAGTATTGCTGTTAGATAAGATAATTGTTTTTTCATCCCTATTTTTTGCTTTCCTTTTATTCCCTCCGCCCCAAGATTAAAAAAGAGCACACCAGAAATTTTTCTCCTTAAAGTGAAGAACGCTTTAACTATGATTAATCGAATGCTATGCATACATGAATAATCCCCTCATACGTAACAATTTCCATGAGTTATTACAAAAATCCCAAATCATATTTCCCTTAAACCGCCTCACTTCCCCTGTTGCATAATCATTTTGATATATAATTCCTTGATCTAATGTTTCACCTGGTCTACGAAACTAGACATTCCGAGTTCTTAATCTGTTGGAAACAGATTTCCCTGTGGATTCACCAATTTTTTGACACTTAAAAACACAACGATGAATACTATGCTTGCAAATGATTTCCAAGCTCTATTAATTATTTATATTAATAATAAACTAGTAGGTGGGACCCCCTTGTAGACTTGTGGTGCTATGATGGATATGCTACGCTTATATTTTGTTTTCTATTGTGATGGTACCAACACATTATTCTACAGTTCGATGTTTCAAATAATGGTTTAGAATGTTATGGTGACATGTGATGGTTGGTTGATTGATGCATGGCACTAGATGGTTTTGATGACCACTCTTAGATTATGTTAAGGCTGCCCTATGGATGAAAGGATTATTATAAGTTTTTTTTTTTAATATTGCAATTAAATATGGCATTAATTGGTTTTAATGATCCTGATGATATGGGAGCTCTTTTGAATTAAATAATTATACCCAAACTCTAATTTTATGTACTATTGTGACAAAGTAAGGGTGCACAAACCCTTGCTGCTTTATTTATGCACCTTGTTGTATGTTATATGTGGATGCACATGGGATAACATTATAGCACATCGTTATTTAAAAAAAAAGTTTGACATTACCAAGGGTGGCACACTATGCAAATGGGATATGACAATGAATATATGGTTGATTAAATGATTAGTTATATGGTGAATTGGCTGGATTATACATTGACTTGAATGAGGTTAGGGGGAGAAGTGACGTGCATTTACTACACATCACTCAAACACCCCTCGAGCCCATCACCCTAGTCATTCTTGCATTTTGGTTTTTGGCTCTGGTGGTTTTTGATGCTCCACATTTCTCAGTCTTGAAGGAGGCATACAATCTAGCTTCTTCCTTGCGTAGTCTTTTCTAGGTATGGGTTCCTTACTCTTCCATCCATGATGGTTACTCTGCCCTATGAATCAATTTTTGGCTTAGGATTTCTCGTGGTCTGTGTGTTTCTTAAGCTATTATTGGATATTTGAACTATGTATTGGTGTTGTGTCCATGCGGTTTCTTATGGTGATTATTCCGACTGTTAGAATTTAAAAACCAAATGGTTATTCTCTTCTTGCTGTGGGTGATCTTTGTATGGGTTTATAGATAAAATTATAGTGAAGCATGCTCAGTTGGCTTGGGTTTTTGGGTCTGGTTTCTCTGTGGAAATTGATTATTTGCCAAACTTTGAGCCTTGCACATGAGTATTACCACCAGTCTCTGTGTTTAAGAATTTCCACTCCATTTTTGTCTCTGTGGTTGATATTTTCAATCCTCTCGGTTGTAATGTGAAATGTTGAAAGTTTAAAGTTTTTCTTGCCTTAACTTGGCACAACCCCGAGCTGTTAGCTATCATAGCGTTTCCCTCACTAACATGGTTTCCTGGAAAGAATCACAGAGTTGGGTTTAACATCAACCATAAGTTTAATGGAAGCTTTATACATGCTTTTGGTCGAGCACGGGTTGTGCTTGGATGCTCACATTACAGTGTTGTTAAGAGATTCACTTCTTTTCATTCCCTGTTGGAGGTGGTTGACTGTCATTTTGGTAACCCTCACAGTCAAGAGTATTATTACATGTTATGTGTCTGTGGTAAATTTTGAAAGGCACGAGTTGTCTGTGTTTTTCGAGGACTTATTCCTTTGATTGAGAAATCTATTCTTACTCTCCATTTGCTATGTTTAAACCCTAAATGCGAACTTGATATCGTTTTAATCCAATCAAGGGAAAATAAGCACTATGTGTGCTTGGTTTATTGGGCACGATTTGATTCTGTTCCTTGTTGAGAAATTTTAGAAGAAGTCTGTACATGCTGGTTTATGCGAAGCTTGGGCTCAAGATTTGCATGCTATTTGTGTTGAATGCTATTCAAATCAATACTTATGTTGATTATATTTAAAATACACATGTGTGTGAATGTATTGGGGCCTAATTATGAGTTTTAACACCCAGTTTGATTGTGTCAAACAATGTTTGAATAATGGAAAAAGGGTGGTAAATATTGTGTATATTCTTATTGATTTTAAAGAATAATAATTGGATATAAATGGATGCAATCACCATGCATATTTCTATTGGTTTAAAAAAACAAGATTTAGCATTGGAGTATGAATGGTTGAGGCTCAAAGGGTTATTATGGTTATCATATCGATTGCAATGCCTCTATTATGACTGTTATATAAAGTTTATATGGATGCAAAGGCTGTTGTAATTGATTATTTCTAGGTATATGAATTATTGTTTGGAAGACAACAAGCAATATGTAAAGGAAGTAACAGTTTAGATGGTGGTTTTGAAAAGTGAATACTGATTGAATTGTGGAGGTTTGAACAGAGATATGTTTGATTGTTTGATTTGATTTATTTTTATATGAACAATATCTATATTATGTTTGTTAAGCCCTAATATTGGCTCACTACTCCTTGACTGGGGCATATTACATTAGTAATGTTATTTTATTTATGTCAGCTTTATTCCATTAGTTGTAATTATACCTCCTAGTTTCCTATATATACCAAGGAGACATTTTCATTTTGAATCATCTGGTACTTGAAAATTTATGTGGGGTAAAATGAGGTTGCCCCCTCGAAGAGTCTTATTATCTGAAATTATATATTTTTCAAGGCGTTGAGTACTTATTCTGAGGTTTTTATATGCTATATTGATATTTGGATCTTAACGTATGGTATCAGAGCTCAAGGTCTTGGGGTTTCGTTGCTACATCTGAGACACCTTGGAATTTTAGATATAACTTTTTTTCTACAATGTTTCAGAAGGAACGACTTGGAGGATAATTAGTAGATGGACCAAGGTACATTGGGTTAAAATTTCATCTCCTGAGGCCTTATACTTTCGGAGATACAACCTGTGCAAGTTAGGGTTTTGGAATCATCATGAACTGAGTCATTGCAGAATTTTCGCTATAAAATATTTTCTGTAACGTTTCAGACCTTGAAATCTAGAGGATATTTACATAAATTAGTAAGGTATTTTTGGTAAAAATTTTAGCTTCTGGGTCATCATACATTTTTAGATACACCCTGTGGAAGATAGGGTATTTGACTAGTCCTATTGACTAGTCTCAAGAAGGTGTTCCAGGTAAAACAATCATAACTTCTTCCTCAAGTATCCAAATTGAGTGAGACTGATTGCATTGGATACATGACAATCTGTAGTAGTTATGGTACAAGTTTTAGAATTTTATATCAATTATTTTGTGCGGGGCACGCTATACAAGTTAGATCTCCTGGAAAGGCCAAAAATCAACAAGTTGTGGGGAAGTTACCTTTAAATTCCATTTGGAACATACAATTTTGATCAGACCCGTGGCATTGTAGAGAAGAAATATCAGAGAACTACAAAAAATAAAGTTTCATACCCAGAAGGGCCAAAAATTTGGATATACAACAGAAGAAATATTTTCTAGCAGAACCACCTCAAAATCAAGGTTCAAAAGTGATACCTG
>ML799164.1:118622-139110 GCA_009831015.1 Picea engelmannii
GTGAGTCTTGCTCCATGAGGTAATGAGTCTGGGTATCATGGTATGCATCACTCTAATTTTTGAAGCACTTGAACATGTTTTATTGAATCCTTCTTCATTTCATGATGTTTGCTTGGAAATTATGCTCTTTACCTAGTTCATACCTGGAAGGGTGACATGGTGCCCTAGTAAGTTGATTTCTCTTTAAGATGGGTTTCTACTAAGTGGATCTATGAAAATTCATCGTCCATTTCCTCCATACTTACCACTTTCCATCTTTACTCCTTTCATCTCCCCTATCCTTGTTCGGGAATTGGGATTGGCTACACTAGGAATGGTTGTACCTTACCTTGTGGGAAGAAGGGGCTAAAGGCCCAGAGGGTAAAAGTAGTTGGAAAGAGTTAAAAGCCATTTTTAAAACCTTTGACATGCTTCACCCAGGGATCCCCGAGAAAGCACTGAAAAGATTCTCAGTGAGAAAAGGGGACCCACAAGATTAACATAAAGATTCAAGGTACTAGTTGATTAATAAGACGTCTCATCATGAGCTAGATTATTATTACAATGGGCATGTAGCGGTATGACACTACCACCTATCTGGTCACCAAAATATGGTAGTGGCTCTTGGTGGAATAACCAAGATAAAGGGTGTCTCATCACGATCCAACCTTCTCATTTCCATGAAATGTTTTTGGATAACGCTGTAACCTCTGGTCATCAAGCCAGGATAGTGGCCCTCAACTATTTCCTTGAAGCACAAGAGTAAATGATGAAAATAAATAAAGCTAAGAGTAAAAGGCAATGAATGGGCTAGGAAACAATTGAATTCATGACAAGGTGCAACTTGCCCTCCACAAAGGCACCCATAGTTAAGACTTTAAATTTCCCCGTTATCACATGCACCCCATGCCCAAATATTTACCCCATGCCACCTCATACACTTACATGACTTGGAATAGAATCCACCTGGGAAATACCCCAAACTTAAGAGAGGTTATCCCAATAGGATGCCCTGAGATCCTCTCCAAACCTAACTTGTCAAATTGCATAATGTCTTTGAGAATTTGTTTGGGGTTAAGGGGAGTTTGATGCACATGTTTGGGTAATTTAATTATTGGATGTGATTTATATGCTATGATCCCTATGACTTATGAATCCCTAAATGGCGTACTTTTTGTTGCTACAGGACCTTCTCCGTGGACAGGGGAACATGAGGGAATGATTAGATCAGACCTTCATAGGGCTTAAAGCCCACCAATGAATGCTGAGACCCCAACCAAGGGGCATGTCAGGGATTGAAAACTTGCACCGGGAGAAAAAAGGACGTTGCCTTTGGAGGCACCTTGGCAGACCTAGACCTAGGGGATATTTCTCTTCCCACATGGAAGTTATCCCTTGAGATCCCTGGATGTCATCGTGGATACCCTATACATCATCCAAAACTGGTCTTGTCATCATGGATGACATTTATGAGGCATTGGCACATGTGGGTAGGGTTCCAGGCCTTTGGAGGCCCAACGTTTCACCTTCCCTGCCTAGTGTTCCATACTTGGGGCTCAACGTCACCCTAGAGGGGCATGACATCATCCCTGGAGTGTTTCTTAGATGTAAATTATTTTTTTTTTGTCCAGATTTAATTTGTATAAAAAATTGGCCATGTTGGCCCAATAATTATGAACTAAAATTAATTTTAGGTTAAATTTTGTATAAATAAGAAGAAAGTGGCATTCATTTTCATCAAAACTTGTCCTTAGAGACAAGAGGTCTGAAATTTGTGCCTTATTAGGGTTATTGGCTGAAATAGTGAGGTGCCACTATTGTTTAAGGCTTGTATTTGCAACTTGGATCAATTTTTGGAGTTTTATGGTGATCTTGCATGGTATACTCATGATTATTCTTGGTGCAAGTAAGTATAATCTGCATTTTTTAATCTATTGAATGGTTTAAGGTATGGTTTTATTTGCTCATACAAGATTATGAAATTGCATGGTGTATTTAATGCTTGAAGTAAGAAACTTAAGTTTCTACTTTCTTACTTTTTATTTGCCAAGCTTTCACTAAATTATTTTAGTAACTAGTGAAACCCTAGAGCCCTAAATTTCTAGCACTCTAGAGGTTTGCATTTGGTTATTGTTGCATAATTTCTACTCCATAGAAAGGATAAGGAGAGCAAGGCGATAGGGCCTAGAAGTTCCTACACCCTAGCACTTTGTCTCTTAAGTTCAAAATATAGGAGTACTTAAGTTGCTACTCCTCCTAGACTTTTTCCCTCTTAGATGTTTTTGTATCTTCATTAATTTTCTGCCTTATAAGGAGCCGTCCACATTGACTCCATTTACCCCTAAAAGGCTTTAGTATTCAACCCTTGTTTCTTGACAATAATCATCAAAATTCAAACTCAATCTCTCTACCTAATACCCTACTAACCTAAACTAACTTGCTAACCTCGTCTAGGAAAACTAACCACTAAGTTGCTGATGTTATAATCACTGCTAGAGCCATCATTTTGCAGCCTATTTAGACTTGTTTGACCACTTAAATCAATTCATAAATTGTATAAGGAAAGGTACAATCAACCAAGACTAAAGCGTGCATCAAATTTCCTTTCTAAATACTTTTATGAAGATTTTACTACTGTTGTCATTACTTTATTTTAATGTTTCTACCATTATCATTGGAAACATGTTAGAGTTTATTTTATGATTGCCATATATCTAGAAATTGTATGAGAAAAGTGTTATCTTTTCAGGACTTCACAATATCTTTTTATATTGTCTATTCAAGTGCATTTTCTAGATGTTATTATAGCTATCATTAATTAACTACTACTGCTATATATTTATCACTTGCTTCATACATTGATTGGTAGTGGTCATCTCTATAAACTTGAAGTCTTGTTTAAGAATTCATCATCACTTATAGCTTCCATAACGTTAGTTGTTGTATTGGTAAGGGGAAGGTACACTTTATTCTCCTTTGCTTCATCCAACAAGACTTAAGTTTGTTTTGAGTGACCTAGAGAGAGGGGTGGTTAGCCTTACCTTTTCCCTTTCCTCAAACCCCCTAGGTCTTGGGACGTCTCCCTTGGAGTGGATTTATCCTTCTCCTAAAGAGAAAGAGGTACCCTATTGGGGTGACAGTGATAATGTAACGACCCTTTCGTTACGACTGCAAGCGAAGCGAAAAGTGAATTTTTTCTTTTCTTTTTAGGCAGGAAGGTAACAACGACAACAATAAAACCACACAGCCTGACGATGAACACCATGCATGTAGATCAAGAAACAATCAACAATGACTCAATCGACTTAGCACATCGTGCAACTGGTCAAAACATGCGGAAATCAAAGACATAGAGAAACGACTACCCGCCCGACACGAATACGACTTTGCCTACAAGCTAAAGGACTACATCCACCATCCCAACACAACGACCTCGATGACCAGAAACTAGAACCTTTATGGCACACAACCCAACACATGAAGGCATTACAATCCCCAACACCAACAACAATCTACAACGAAAAACACCCACAATAGGAGGCATAGACTCCGACCAATTTTCACTAGCCTCTGTCTGTTAGGGCACACATTGATCCCCTCCTCAGAATTCACGCGATTACCCTATGATAGGCGCGACAACAACTGAGGCACAACAACAAAATTGGACCCTCAACACAAACTAAAAATCAACGCGCTAGGATATCAAGGACTATTTGAACACCTGATGACTAACCCTAGCACTCAACGACGAGTTAGCAAGACGACTAGGACAATCAGGCAACACAAAAAATTCCTTGCGCAACAAAATCAATCTTCACACCTTGAATAAAATTGTTAAGGTACGTATCCTTTAAAACAAAAAGGGAAATAAAGGATAGTGGCAATATCGTTGATAAGGTTGGCACAAGATAATGGTTAATACAACTATTTTACAATAAAAAGAAATACAGATAAAGGTTAACATATGACCAATAAAGTTAGTAATAAAAGATAGTGGCACATTAACCATATTAATATATATAACCCCTAAAAACTAGCAAGGGATAAGGGTTAATATATATCGGATATCATTATTAAAGGTTAACAAAAGATGGCGGTTTTATAAACCAATACACTATCCTTAAAGGATTAGCGATAAAAGAGTTTAGCAAAGGATTGCAATAAGCATAGCTGTCAACCAATCAAGATTATTGTCAGACGCTGCCCATAAACATTAAAATCGTGGTGTAAATGTGCATCACTGTGCAATGCATACATTCGCTGTGTAATACAAGGAGATGTAAATGCTGTAAGCTATAAGATTCATGATGTATTATTTAGATAAAGGTTGCTATGGTTCAAGTAATAAGGCTGTCTATTAATTAAAAATCTATTGTCGATTACAAATAAAATTTGTTGTCTATTATACATAAAGTCGCTGTTGAGTAATTGCTGTCCATTAAAAGGATTTAACCGTTTTAAATTATGTATACATGTCTTATCATCAAGGAATTCATCAGCTTGCTGCCTAGATATATAGCTTGTCTGGGAATCAAGGAATGAACCAGAATGCTATCTAGAAATTTCTATCCACCATACTGTGAAATAAATAAATGCTATCCAATCAAATGAAAATGCAGTCGATAAGTATTAACACTGTCGAGTAAATTTTCCATAAAAAGGGGCAATAAATCGTGAAGGTATATTCACCCTCAAAATGTATTGCAAATGCAGGTTAGTTTCACCAGGAAAAGTAGATGCAAAATCCATGCAAGTATCACAAATGCGTAGGGGAAGTTCTGTGGAGTTTACCATGAAAAAGGTGGTGGGTAAGCTGGGTAAAACTCCCAACACAAAGGAAAACGCTCAGGCACAAAGGAAAATGCCCATACACAAAGGAATACACTCAGACACAAAGGAAAACGTCCAGGCACAAAGGAAAACGCCCAAACATAAAGGAATACGCCCAAGCACAAAGAAAAATGCCCGAACACAAAAGGAATATGCCCATGCACAAAGGAAAATGCCTAGACACAAAGGAATATGCCCAAGCACAAAGGAAAATGCCTAGACACAAAGGAATACACCCAGGCACAAAAATGAAAACACCTAGGCATGATATTGTTGTGGTTTATCATGGAGAACGCTAGACACAAGAAAACACTGAGTAATTTAAAGTTGCTATAAAGCTATTAACAATGTAGACTTTAATTTTACTGCTATCTTTTAACCTCTCAAATAATTACAATCCCTTTAAAAAGTGAAAAAGGGACCGTTGTCTCAATTAATGTGTTCGCTACCAGGCACAACCATATGCTATATTTTTACTCCACAATAATTATTATTCAACAGTATTGAAACTAAATAAATATTGAATGATTAATGTTATGGTAACAATTCATAATCATAAAAATAAAAAATGTATCATATCTACTTCTAAATATTAACGAAGACATACCATTATCTACTGAAATATTAGCGCAGGCAGGCAATATATCTACATCGAAATATGAACGCAGTCAGACAATATACATCTGTAAATTATATGCAACAATGTATTATAATTACGCTGTTCAATTCAATTTTCCGAGTTCTATTGCAGTCAACATGGTAATAAAAATTGCGGTTCTAAAGATGAGTTGTTAATAAAAATCGCAGTCCCAACAGTGAAAACAAAACGGCTCGAAATTGCACTCAACCGGGTAATGTTTGCAGTCAAAAAACAAGATTGTAGAGTATCCCAAGCAATATCTCCAACTAATACACCCCAAAACAAATGCAATCCAGAATAATTTATAGACTGTCATTCGAGTGGGTAATTACACAAGCTAAATTCATCAAAATATTAATGTGCAGAGGTAAAGTCACAGAGAAAAGGCATACCAAATGTATAAAAACCACACAGTAAATTCGTTGGGAAAGGCATTAAAAACGCAGATGACATTTCATTAAAAACGCACAGATCATTTCATCAAACGCAGAGGGTAATAAGCAGATCGCAGAAGGAAAGGATAAACAACCGCAGAAGTACTCATTCACAAAAGACGCAAGGCAATCCATCAACCAAGAACAATCAACAGGGGTAGATAGCTGGGAAAACAACCTTCGCTCATCATCCACGCACAAAAAAGCAGGGCATTAGAATCTATAGGTCACTATGCACTGAAGTGACGATCGTCGATTCGGCTCCTGGCCGACTGCTCAGGCAAGCACTGACGAACTAAGGATGAGGACAAAGTAAAAAACACAACTCATCACAACAAATCAATAAAACCAGTAGGACAGTCGTAACATTCAGGGATCGAATGCCAAGGGAATCAAGTCAAGCAGTGATCTTAAGGCTATGGGGAAATTAAGTTCTCAATCAAAATGATAATTCCAACACCTTCTTTACACAGTTAAAAGTACACAAATGAAAGCGTAAGGTCAATAATAATCTACCACGCTGAATAAAAGTAAGCGTATCGTAGCCCAAGTCCTTTTATCTGAGTCATTGTCTCGCGCGCTTTGTGCAGCTCCCGCTTGCCGACTGATGAGACTTCACCGGTACCTTCTAGCCAACGCTAGGGGTAATTTTCTTCCCACTTATCCCCTCAAGCTGCAAAGGGGCCACACACACTGAACTAGAGAACAACTAGCTCCCAGCTCACCTCGCAAGGCTGAGCTACCACTCCTCACCGAGCTAGGTATCCCAACTCCCACAAGCTAAGTCAGTCAAGTCTAAAATTCTACAGTGTAACGTTACGCATAACCCTCGAGATCCATCATTATCCTCCTCCCTCCTTTACATAGAATTTATAAGTCACTTCTTTCCCAAATTCCCATTTAATTTATTGTTCAATAATTTAATTCAGAAAAATCCTCCCCATACATGTGTCACCCATCCCCTTCGTTGCACCAGAAATTAATTTCATCAATTATTTAATTACTCCTATTTCTGTCACCCACCTAAAAACATTCCTTGAATTTCTCCTAGGTGTCTCCATATTCCCTTCACAATTTAAAAACTTTCCCCCTTGCTAATTTACTAGTTGAGTTCAATTTAGAAAGTTCCTAAAGGCAAGATTCCTTGCTAAGTTGGTCATTTTGATTTTTCCTTATGTTTCCCTCTTTTTCACTTAGTTTCCTTATTCTTTTAAATTTCCCTCTTTCCCTTTTTATCTAAACTCAAATTAGTAAGTGTAGAAAATTATCTTTTTCCCCTTTCTCTTTTTTTATTAATTAATTTTAATTAGTATGTGTAACAAAACACTCATTTCCCTTTTAAAATTTTAAATCCCTCATATAATTTGATTTTAATAATTTAATCAAGTTTCTTACCCCCTTTTCATCAGATGTTTAATGATTATTATTATTATTATCATTATTTTTTTTTACCACAAGTATTACTTTAGACCTAGATTTTAATTTTCGAGGCTGGGTGACATTTTATTAGGGAATTTTTTTATTAAAACTTTCTTATCATGTTATTCATTCTAAGGCCATCTAGGTTTATTCTCTTATTAGTTAACAACATGACATGCCCTTCAAGATGCACTAGGTTCTCCAAGGGTGCCACTCGCCTCATTCTATTTCCCTTGCCCGATGTGCTCTTCAGGATGCACTACGTGCTCCAAGGGTGCCACTCGCCTCTTTTTGTTTTCCTTTCGTGACGTGCCCTTCAGGACGCACTATGTGATCCAAGGGTTCCACTCGCCTCTTGACTGACTTGGTAGACATAAAAAACCCTTGGAGTCAATACTACACCAGATGATTTTGTGGGAGACTAAGGGCCTCTAAGGAATAAGGCCCCTGCCTTATTGCATGCCCCTTAGAATCATCGTGAACGACTGTCGCAGTCTTCCCTCATAACATCGTGGGTATTCTCGAACTAGGTAATCGTTAACCTACAGTTTGAGCCACGATGAGAGTGCTAGTAGGTTGTGGCATGGATGTTGTCCACACCTCTCCCTCAACGTATCTGGTAGTCGTGCGTGACCCCTCTACTCCACATGTGAGTTTGGTCGACAAGCTATCGTCAACCTGCATCATCAACAAATCATGTCAGAAATAAAATCCATAATCATAACATCTAATCAGATGCACATAAGTCATATATATACAATAGTCAAACCCCAATAGTCCACTCCCTGACTCGATCTAGAGTCCAAGGGTTTCATCGAAGCCTCTGCATCCTTGAGGTCCAAAATCCTGCACACTCAGGGGAACTAAGTCAATAACACCTGTCTATATCAATACAACAAAATAACATGTCATCTTATCCATAATGTCTCATAATCATAATCAAATTCCCAATAGTATAAAAAGTCAGATCACTTTCAAGCAAGTGTCCTCAAAGAATAAGTTCGCTCAGTGTGGGAAAGAGCAGGATGTTACAGATAAGAATACCTTTGTGTTACGTCAATCTAAGACTATTTTCCTTCATGCTTTGGGAAAGTATAGATTGTGCGATAACATTTTTGGCGCCACTTTCGGGGAAAATTGAGTCAATATTCCTCAACGACACTTTTTCGGTAAGCCTTTCCCTCAAAGCCTTCATCTTATGAAGCTTACCTGGTGACTAGTCCACTGAGGGTGATTCTATCACTCCCTTTGATAATCCTTAAGATGATATCTGGTGACTCACTCACCTTTTCCAATGTGCCACATTACTCTCAACTTTGTGATATTTCCAAGATCTGGGATCATGGCGCCCTGGGAACAAGTGTATCTGACTATTGATTTTTAAAGTTTTCAAGGATACTCATGTTTGATGCACATGTTTGGGTAATTTAATTATTGGATGTGATTTACATGCTATGATCCCTATGACTTATGAAACCCTGGAGGGCGTACTTATTTTTTTTGTAGGACCTTTCCTGGTGGATAGGTGCACATGAGGGAATGATTAGATTGGACCTTCATAGGGCTCAAATCCCACCGATGAATGCTGAGACCCCAGCCAAGGGGCATGATAGGAATTGAAAACTACACCGGGAGAAAGGACATTACCTTTGGAGGCACATTAGCAGATCTATACCTAGGGGATCTTGCTCCTCCCACATGGATGTTAGCCCTTGAGATCCCTGGACGTCATTGTGGATACCCTAGACGTCATCCAAAACTGCTCTTTTCATCGTGGACGATATTTATGAGGCATTGACACATGTGGGCATGGTTTTAGGAATTTGGAGGCCCAACATGTCACCTTCCTTGCCTAGTGTTCCATACTTGGGTCTCAATGTCACCCTAGAGGGGCATGACGTCACCCCTGGAGTGATTCTTAGATGCAAATTAATTTTATTTTTTCCATATTTAATTTCTATAAAAAACTGGCCAGGTTGGACCAATAATTATGAACTGAAATTAATTTTAGGTTAAATTTTGTATAAATAAGAAGAAAGTGAAATTCATTTTCATCACAACTTGTCCTTAGAGACAAGAGGTCTAAAATTTGCGCCCTATTAGGGTTATTGGCTGAAATAGTGAGATGACACTCTTGTTTAAGTCTTGTATTTGCAACTTTGATCAATTTTTGGAGTTTTATGGTGATCTTGCATGGTATACTCATGATTATTCTTGGTGCAAGTAAGTAGAATATGCATTTTTTCATCTATTGAATGGTTTAAGGTATGGTTTTATTTGCTCATACAAGATTATGAAATTGCATGGTGTATTTAATGCTTGAAGTAAGAAACTTAAGTTGCTACTTTCTTACTTTTTATTTTCCAATCTTTCACTAAATTGATCTAGTAACTAGTGAAACCCTAGAGCCCTAAATTGCTAGCACTCTAGAGGTTTGCATTTGGTTATTGTTGCATAATTTCTACTCCATAGAAAGGCTAAGTTGAGCAAGGTTCTAGGGCCTAGAAGTGCCTACACCCTAGCACTTTGTCTCTTAAGGTCAAAATCTAGGAGGACATAAGTTGCTACTCCTCCTAGAATTTTTCCTTCTTATACTTTTGTGTATCATCATTAATTTGCGGCCTTAGAAGGAGCCGCCCACTTTGAATCCATTTACCCCTAAAAGGCACTAGTCTTAAACCCTTGTTTCTTGACAAGAATCATCAAACTTCAAACTCAATCTCTCTACCTAATACATTACTAACCTAAACTAAATTGCTAACCTACTCTAGGAATACTAACCACTAAGCTTCTATTGTTATAATCATTGCTACAACCATCATTTTGTAGCATATCCAAGCTTGTTTGACCACTTAAATCAATCCATAAATTGTATAAGGCAAGGTACAATCAACCAAGACTAAAGTGTGCATCGAATTGCCTTTCTAAATACTTTTATGAAGATTTTACTACTGTTGTCATTACTTTATTTTGTTATTGCTACAATTATCATTGAGAACTTGTTAGAGTTTTTTTTCTGATTGACATATGTCTAAAAATTGTATGAGACACGTGTTATCATTTCAGGACTTTACAATATCTTGTTATATTGTCTATTCAAGTGTATTTTTTTTACGTTATTACAACTATGATTATTTAACTACTTCTGCTATATATTTATCACTTGCTTCATACATTGATTGGTAGCAGTCATCTCTATAAACTTGAAGTCTTGTTGAAGAATTCATCATCACTTGTTGCTTCCATAACTTTTGTTGTTGTATTGGTAAGGGGAAGGTACACTTTATTCTCCTTTGATTCATCCAACAAGACTTAAGTATGTTTTTAGTGACCTAGAGAGGGGGGTGGTTAGCCTTACCTTTTCCCTTTCCTCAAACCCCCCTAGGTCTTGGGACATGTCCCTTGGAGTGGATTTATCCTTCTCCTAAAGAGAAAGAGGTACCCTATTGTGGTGACAGTGATAGGACTACCTCTGTGTTATGTCAATCTAAGCCTACTTGACTTCAAGCTTTGGGCAAGTATAGATTGCGTGATAACACTACCCCTCATCCTCCATCTCCCCGTGGCATTGATGACTTTGAAAATCCAAGTGTAAAACAAATTAGTTTCACCTAGGTCTTGTATCATATATGCCAGATTCTATAGTAAAACATCTCTCCAATCTCCTGGTCTCATATCTGAAATATATCACTAAGAACAAGAAAATATCATTACTGCAATCTGATTTAATTAGAATGCAGGTTCTTATAACTTGTTCATCCTTGCCTTGCCAGAGAAAAAAAAAATATCATGCAGAGATATTGAAGACCATATATTATACTCAGACACTACCTCCTATGTATCTTTGTTGCATGAGGACATGCAATTATTTGAGTGTGGTGGAGATGTCGAACTTCATAAATAACACATCTTACGATGCCATTTAGTCATTTTTAATTTACGTTTCCCTTTCATCCTCATTCTGTTCATCACTCATATTTCCAAATTTGTCCATTTCTACCCTATATGAGCTTCACGTGACACACTGACACTAAAATAGTTGATTTCCCATGCTTTGATGATTACTTAGGGTAGATATTGTGGTTTCCTAACTTATGAAATTTTGCAGTTGTTGACAAATTTGGTAGTAAAACATTCCACATCATTTCTAAATATATGAAGAGGAATATAGAAAATATAAAATATGGGTTTTGTGGATAATAGGGTCTTTTAGGTGAATCGCTAGGAAAATATGCAAAAAGTGAAAAACAAGGGGTGTATGGTTGAAATTTCCAAAACATATCATTTTGGTAACTAGCTTGCAATTTCGATAGCTAAAAGGGTTTGATCAAGTTGTGCCCGTATCCACGAAATTCAACACATGGATATCATTGAGCATGATGTTATTATACTCTTCAAACTATCTTAGATCAAATCCAAGACTTGGTGGTGGATAGATTCACATGTTTAGGATCTAGGATTGGTTGGATATGAGAGCCACCTGTTTAGGATTTGATATCATCTTGTTGTAACTCATTTTCCTTTTGTGAAGGAGAATATATATATATATATATATATATATATATATATATATATATATATATATATATATATATATATATATATATATATATATATATATATATGAGAGGTTATAATTTGGTTGGATAGTTAGATAGTTAGAGAGTTGAAGGAGAGGTTAGAGAATAGTGTTACATATTGAAGAGAAAAATCATTCTAATCATTTTGATGCTAGAATAAAGAGATGCTTGTTGCAAATCAAGAGTTCTTTGTTGTAGTTTTTCTTGGAAGCATATGCCAAGAGATTCATGCCCCCCTCTCTGGTATACACTTCCCAAATAACTTCCTTTCTTTTGTATGATGTTATTTCGGTAGTTTTTCATTTCATTTATGCAATTTCAATTCTTGCAAATGTGGTTTCCTTACATAGTTAGGCATTGAAGGCTGAGTTTCTTTAGGGATCACAAAAATAGTCGATGCTCTTGCTTTTCAATAAAAGGAATGTGGTTAATACTTGAAATATAAGTCCATTGACCACAATTTAATTATGTAGCTTTTTATTTCTGCTATTTCAATTTTGCAATTTCATTTTTGCAAGTGTGATCAACCAAGTGTGGTGTGCGTCAGAGATATGAATGTTTGTTAACACTAAGAATACAAGAGATATATGAGAAGCCATATCACTCAACCTATAACATAATATAATCTTATTTTGATTCCCATTCTTGATATTTTTTTATTCAACTTGCTTATCTTAGAGTTGGTTGCCTACTCTTGCATATATTTTTACAGCACCTCACAAGCTTATGAGCTCCCTGGTTGATAATTTAATATAAAGCAATTTAAGAAATTGAATTACTCAACAATGATGTGGGTAGATAGCTTGGCAATGCACACAAGGAACAATGACAATCATAACATATCATCTTCATTCTTTGTCATTTTTTCTAATTTTGTTTTGTTAATTATGCAATATAAAGAAAATGAACAAATATTAAACGAAGTGTTTTATACTCGCTTAGCTAAACAACAAATATTCCATTGTATTTAAGGGTGTAATATTCACTTTTGACCACGGTCAATATTATTTGTACTTTTAAATTATATTTCTAGGTTTGGTTAAGGTAGACCTAGTCAACTTAATGTAGGCCCATAAATCCTCCTTGGGGGAAGTGCCACACCTTTTTAGTGGTGTATAAAAACACAATGTTTATCTATATTTTTACACATTGTGATCATTTAATTCACTCTTATACAAGTGATTTAGCCTAAGAGCACCATAAAACGTTGTGCTCTTTTATTCTTTGTTTGTTATCTTATGGTTGGAGTATTTTTCTCTCTAGTGCACTTATACTAGGGTTTATTTTTGTCTCTAGGGATGCATGTCTCTTGGTTTCCCTAGTGATGTTTATCTCTTTACCCATTCTATAATTTGGTTTGGTTTTTGTGCTATTCAATTTTTTTCGAACACTTGTGAATCTCAACATGGTATTAGAGTGGGTGTGATCCGCCCCCACTCACTTCAACAGTTGATCCAATGATACACTTTTGGCTAGTGGCATCGCTCAACGTTATTTGTGGTTGTGGAACTAGGGTTTCTTGGATCATTATTGTTTAGTGTTTCAAGGCCAACTCCTCATTTTTTGGGATTTACTAGGATTTTTACTTGGATTTGGACCCTCTTTCAAGGATGGCACCTTTTTTTTAAGGGTTTTAACCTCCTTCAAGGATTAATTCTCTCTTCTTACTTTAACTCTTTCGTAGTGGGACATTGTAGTTTTTTTGGAAAACACTAGTACCTTTATTTTTCTAGGTTTATAAAGGTGAAATAAACTTAATGGACTCATATTACAATGCACATTTGGCCACACACTTTGCATTTTGATCTTACTCCACTTCATAATAATGGATTGTTGACTCCAGAGCCAATAGAGATATGACTGAACATTGACACTTTTTCTCCATTTATTGACAATGGTACAATGGAGAGAAAGTGATTATTGGTGTTAAATCAACCCTACTAGTATCAAGATGTGGGTATTTTGACACCACTAAGTTTGAATAAGAAATTCATATTCTAGGAGTTGGACCCAATCTTCTTTTTATTTACCCCATCGCTAATACCAACAAAAAGGTGGAATTTTGGTTATAAAATGACATAGATGATTGTTTCTTTTAATTGGGTTTAGCTTTGGTGGTTAAGAGGAGAATGAATATTCCCCTACCATGTTCAAATACCATTTGTGACATTTTTACCCCTTGTGAGTCAATTGGGTTTGGCAAGGTATCAATAGTATCACTCTTGTTTAAGTTCTTGAATGTGGGTCAAGATGTTTCAAAACATTGGAGCCCAAGGGGTTAGCTCAATTGGTTGTCACTAGTGTTGTTTGGCATTTATCCAGTGCCAATGAATCCCTAGTTCAAATCCTCCTAGGTGAGGTGCACTAGAGTATGCTAACGAGTTTAGTAGATTCCATCCACAAATGTGGGAAGCATCCCTTGGGTTTCCTCACAAGGTTTTCCTTAGAAAAAATATTGATGATGGTTTTAAAGTTTGTCTCAAATTATTGTAATGAATATGATCATTTGTTGTTATGGTGGCCAATGCCATAGAGACCAACATGTTATGGAATCACCATTTGGGACATACAAAATTTGGGTCATTGTAACATGAGTCATTGTAGATGGTTGATGATATTCCATAAATTGAACCACCTAATGGTGTTTGTGAAGGAAATATATTGGAGGAACACCATCAAGAGTCCTTTCCTAAGGATTTAGTGAGATGAGGCTCTTGATCTTGAGTTGGTTCAGATTAACATTTGTGCGCCGATGAACACCCCTTATTTTAGAGGATCCAAGAATTTTGTTACCTTCAATGATGATTTCTCTTGTTTCCTTTGGATATACTCTCAATCCAAGTATGAAGTTTTTGGGAAATTTAAAGAATAAAATCATTATGGAAAATCAAGTGAGAAAATTTTTAAGTGTATTAGTGCAAATGATGAAGGAGAATTGGTCAAACATGATTTCCAAACATTTCTCAAATTTCATGGTATTTCTTGCAAATAACTATTCCACAACAAAATAAAGTAGAAAATCAAAAGAATAGAGCTATCATGAAAATAGTTCATTGAATGCTTCATTCTAAATGTATGGAGCTTAGTTATTGGGGGAAAGCATTGGTTTTCACAACCCACATTATCAATTACATTCCTACTCGTGTTGTTCAAGGCTTGACTCCAAAAAAGAAATGGTATGGAAACAAACCTCTATTTTCACATTTTAGAATTTTTGGATGAAGTGCATAGGCCTATGTTTCTAGAGAATAGTGAAACAAATTGGAGAATGAATCACTATTGCATTCTGGGGGGTTGTCTATGATAAAATTCTCATGATCCACAAGGTTATTTCTCACTACATATTATAGATGATTGTCAACATGTTTTAGTGGATCTCTCTTCTTCTCAACCTAATGTTAATCCTCATCTTATGAGTGTTTCCTCCAACACTCCTATAGATTATAGGAAGACATACAATGATGATGGAGACCTTATTGATGGCTAATCAAGATCTCATGCAAATGCCTATTCTTCAATACAATATGCTCCATTTCACACACCTAACCCCTAAGTACCTTTTTGAAGGATGGGGTATAAATTTTCCTCTTTTCTTAATCACCTCAAATCCCTGTAACTAGGATTTCATTGTCTCCGGTTTGGTGAGGGTTTTCCAACGACTATAATTTTTTCCAGATTTGAGTTATGGATCACAAGTTATGGTACTTTAAATTTCTTTGGGCCTTCATCGACTAGAGTCTCTCACCTCCATGTGGCATCCACACAGCTCCTTGTCACTCGACACACCACATCATCATCATGGAATACAAAGACTCCCTCAACTAGAGGTTGATGATTGTCTAGCTCTTATAGACCTATTAATTTAATTAATCATTATCATGATAAAATCACGCTCTTTACTAATCGCTTAATCATTTATTTAATCCCTATTAGAGATAATTAATCTTCATTAAAATTAATTAACCCCGTAAATTCCATTTTTACTTCACCTGGATTAGCAGTCTAGTAAAACCAAGGATTACTTCCCTTTAACTTTGGGAATCCCATGATTCCAGGTGGATTATTATTAATTATTATATTAAAGTCCTGTCCCATTAACTCATAGTCAAATCATATTATTAATTTGTTATTTTATTAATTATATTATAATATAATCATAATAAATTATATTATATAATTAAATATATCAAAGAGGCACTTAGGGTTGTTAATATCAATTTAACACCTAAGTCTTCGGACTTCAACGTAATTCATCTCCATGATTTTATGAACATACCCAAAACTCTCGAATGCTAAAGCTCCAGAGAGGGTCCCACTTATATTATACCTTTATGCACATATAATTAATTATATTACCATATAATATAATTAATTACATTTAATGTTTATTATAACATTGGGGTATATGGGAAGTAGTTTTAGGCCTTCAACCATTTTTTCTCATATACTCTATCACCCCAGACATCCCAGAATCCTGAAGCCCCAAACACCCAATGCCCAAAGTCCCAATAATTACAAAATTATTAAGAGTTTGATCGTGGTGGATTAATCCAGTTTAGCATGTAATTCCTCCGGCCTTCGGGTTATTCTCCAGTTCACTCTCCACTTCAAACCTCTGGAGTCTTGGAGTCCCGAAGCATGATAAGAAATGATCAATGCGAATAATCATGGGTTTATTAACACACACACACACACACACACACACACACACACACACACATTACCAATTCCATGCACGTATTCAAAGTCCGATGAGGTTTAATTTGAAATTTTATTTAATTAAACATGTAATTAAAAGGAAATGAAAACTATTTCCTATTTTCTAGACTTTTAGAATAGAAAAATAAAATCATATTCAGGAGGGAATTTTTCTCCATTTAAAATATGGTGTATAATTTCCCTTCCTCGCAGGTAAATGAGTAAACTTTATCCTTCTTACCAAGCTTTACTTTCCTTACCTAGATTTAAGGAAATTGGTCCTAGGGAAAGAATTTCCTTCATAGTAAAATACGATATTTCTACTAGGATTTATTGCCCACTAAAAATTACAGGGATTCTTCCCCAATTTATAGGAGATTTAACACAAGTTTAGCATAATTTTTATTAATGCCCAAATGAAATCTAAAGGGATTTTTTACTTTGAATTCAAGTAATAAGTGGATGCATAATTCCAAAATTATTTTTCTTACTACCTATTTATAATGATTTTTGCATTTTTAAATGTTTGGGTCGTTTCCCTATAGTCCAAACCCAGATCTAATATACTTTAAGTTTTCTGTAATAAGGCCTGAGGACAAGCTAAAAGATAACACTATAATGCAAAAAATCATTCTCTCTTCTTTCAGATCCTTTACAGAGATTTTTAATTGTTCAATCATCATTGCCAAAGCATGCGTTAAACTGTGCAACACAGTAAACTACAACATTCACTCCCATAAATCTTATTTTAACACGCAAATAGTCAAGAGATAAAGAAGTAAATCAAATGAGCTTCAACTAAAACATTCTCTTCCTTTTACTTAATTTTTTCAAGCCACTTTTGTTAGAAATTAAACTTACACAGCTCTAAAACATAGTATACAATTTTATTTGATCTTAACACTATAGAGATTTAAAAAAAATACTTATCTAGAAACCAAATAGTGTTGCAATTGTTGAAAGGGGTGCCCTTTTCCACCCAACCATAGGCACAACAACTCCTGGAAGGATTTACCACTTGCCACCCCCTAGCTAGATCATGATGTTCTGAGAGATATTCTTCCTTTTGTTCAACAATAGTTAGGGTCGAAGGTCACTCTCCTCTTCCCACAGGAACTTGGCAGATCGATTTTCTTTCCACCAAGCAAGGGGGTCTGTAATGAGTGTTTCCTTAGTCACTCATATTCTCTGCAACCCCGTTTATCATCTTGGTTAGAAGACACTACCCAACAATTCCTGTACCCATAAAAAAATTCATTTTTCATTTCTCTTCAAAACCAAAGAGCCACACATGCTCTCCCTCTTTAGAAATGGTCACCGGACCCATTCCTCCTGCATCCTCCCCTTCTGCCCACGATTTTCCTTTAGTTTCTTTCCTTTTTCAACAAGATTTCTTGGGTCCAATTCCCAATTTCATGGGTCATGTCAGGAATTTTCCATATGGGTACTTTGCCCATCTCCTTATTGACTCTTGAGGAAGACTTCCCAACTACCAACTTGACTGTTAATTAAATTCTCTGGGTAAGATGTTTGTTCTGGGTTTGAACAATTTAAATACAACATGGTATTGGTCTAGTAGGGTTCATCTCAACCATTACTGGTTCCCTTCACCATCTCTTTCATGCATCATGATCTACCTTTTCAACCCCTTCAACGGTTATGCAACATCTTCCATTTTATTTAATAATAGAAATATATACATTACCTTCTATAACAAAAGGTTCATAAATTCCAACATTCACACATAATCATTCTGCCCATAATCTTTTAGCAGGATATAGTTATATTTACAAGCTGGGGGAAACATGGGTATTACAATCATATATCCCTTAAAGGAACACTATCCTCGATGTTCTACCTGTCGCCGTGCTCTATATGTACTACAATGAACAAAAATGGGTATGCCTGTTTCATGACATCTTCCATTTGCCATGTAGCTTCATCTGGACCGAAGTGTTTCCATTGCACCTTGATCTGTGCCATGGTTTTATTATTGAGTGAGATTTATTTCTTGTCTATTATGCATTGTGGATCTGACAGTAATTCTCCCTCTGGTTCCACCTGAATCATACAACAATCAATTATATGATTAGAATCATGTACATATTTCTTTAGTAATGAAACATGGAAAACATTATGTGCCTTCACTGTGGGAGGAAGTGCTATTCTATATGCTACAGGTCCCACTCTGTCCAAAATTTCAAAGGGTCCACAAAATCGAGGTGCCATCTTGGAACAAGTTCCCATTCTCAAGGAAATTTTTCTAGGCCTAACTCGGAGATACACATGATGATCCCCTACTTTGAACTCTCTAGGAGTCATTTTTCTGTCTGCATAGCTTTTTTTTATCTATCCTGAGCTATTTTTTAGATTTTGTTTTATTTGAACTACTTGTTGTTTCATTTATTTTAGCACATCTGGCCCGAGTGTAATTCTGTCTACTTGGTTATTCCAACTAATTGGAATATTGCATTGTCTACCATAGAGAGCCTCAAAAGGGCTCATCTTTAATGACTCTTGATAACCATTGTTATAACAAAATTGTACCGGTGGTAGGTAGTATTTCCATTTCTTGGGATGATGCATCACTGTCAGGCTGCTAAATTGAAGATTTGTATGACCTGAAACACTAAATTGTCAAACCAGGTTTGGTAAACTTTGAGCTGCTACACTGTATGTGCGGGTAAGGCTCTAATCGCTATCTGAATGCTATCCTTAGAAGAACACACAAAATTATTCTGAGAACTTGAATCCTAATGATTATCCTGAAACTTAGCATTTCCTATTTGAGTCATTAACAGAAAACAATCCTATGTTCAAATGCTGGTACTTCTATTTCCATGCAGAAGTATGATTTCACAAGATTATACCACCACTACTTTTAATCATCTACCATCACCATTTCGATTCAAACCATGACAAAAAGAGCATTTTTGGAAATGCATTTAATCTGGTCATCAAAATCAATCTAAATCTGTCTACAGGAAAACAAAGTACTACCCTACCTACTGGTACCGGAAGCTTCCTTTGATTTAGCTGTAATCTTACTATTCTAATTAAGCAGGGTAGCTAACTATCTAACAGAGCAAAGTTCATTCAATCTCTAAGTGATGTGCGAATTGAAAACTAGAATCCAAACACACCACGTTCATACTAGAAACCCTACAGGAATCAAACATGCATTCAATACTCATCAACGCAAGAGATATCAGTAGGCTGGAACGATTCTGTTGAAGAATAAATAAACACAATTTTGAACGAGTTACTTCTGAAACTTGAAACTATCATGTAAGCAAACACTAACACACTGAAATGACTAAATCTATGACAAGGTAAAGTAGCGCCTTGCACCTGTTTGGTGGGCCCAACCAAATGGCACAAACACTGTAAGTAATAACCAGAACTAACTACAACATTCTATGCAATCACTGTGTAAACTTCACGCTTCATTACTCGGGAAAGAAATACTCAAATCGTATATCAGTCGAATAGCATAACACAACAATAGTTTTTTGTATTCAGAAACATAGGTTCACGACATAACATAATCCAACCGTCTTTAGGAGTGACCTCCTAGTTATATATATCCTATTTTCATAACAGTCTTAAAGCAACAATACATAAACAAACGGATCCCCGATCCGAAAATAGTCTTGGAATCAAGTTAAAAATGACTTTCACATCTTCGTGACACGTAGTGTCACGAAGTGTGATCGATGAAGAATTAACGACCCAGTTTCATCATTATGCCTTCAAGTATCCTGCGAGCGATGACTCCAACTGCCATGTGAATCTCTCTGTCTCCCATTCTGACCATAACGCACAAATCTTGAGCGGCTCCATTGGTATCTCCACGGGTACGATCTGGTACCTGGTACCGGCAATCCTGTTCCAAAAATAGAAGTGGT
>ML799164.1:207244-258930 GCA_009831015.1 Picea engelmannii
ATCTTTTGTTACTAACTTCTTTTGTAAATCATTTATGTCCCTACACATTTCTTCACCTTCATCAAGATTCCATGTAGGATTTTCTGGAGGCTTATTTGGTGTAGAAGTTCCCTTTTTGGGTGGCATGTTGGCCAGGTATCACTTTTGAACCTTGATTTTGAGGTGGTTCTGCTAGAAAATATTTCTTCTGTTGTATATCCAAATTTTTGGCCCTTCTGGGTATGAAACTTTATTTTTTGTAGTTCTCTGATATTTCTTCTCTACAATGCCACGGGTCTGATCAAAATTGTATGTTCCAAATGGAATTTAAAGGTAACTTCCCCACAACTTGTTGATTTTTGGCCTTTCCAGGAGATCTAACTTGTATAGCGTGCCCCGCACAAAATAATTGATATAAAATTCTAAAACTTGTACCATAACTACTACAGATTGTCATGTATCCAATGCAATCAGTCTCACTCAATTTGGATACTTGAGGAAGAAGTTATGATTGTTTTACCTGGAACACCTTCTTGAGACTAGTCAATAGGACTAGTCAAATACCCTATCTTCCACAGGGTGTATCTAAAAATGTATGATGACCCAGAAGCTAAAATTTTTACCAAAAATACCTTACTAATTTATGTAAATATCCTCTAGATTTCAAGGTCTGAAACGTTACAGAAAATATTTTATAGCGAAAATTCTGCAATGACTCAGTTCATGATGATTCCAAAACCCTAACTTGCACAGGTTGTATCTCCGAAAGTATAAGGCCTCAGGAGATGAAATTTTAACCCAATGTACCTTGGTCCATCTACTAATTATCCTCCAAGTCGTTCCTTCTGAAACATTGTAGAAAAAAAGTTATATCTAAAATTCCAAGGTGTCTCAGATGTAGCAACGAAACCCCAAGACCTTGAGCTCTGATACCATACGTTAAGATCCAAATATCAATATAGCATATAAAAACCTCAGAATAAGTACTCAACGCCTTGAAAAATATATAATTTCAGATAATAAGACTCTTCGAGGGGGCAACCTCATTTTACCCCACATAAATTTTCAAGTACCAGATGATTCAAAATGAAAATGTCTCCTTGGTATATATAGGAAACTAGGAGGTATAATTACAACTAATGGAATAAAGCTGACATAAATAAAATAACATTACTAATGTAATATGCCCCAGTCAAGGAGTAGTGAGCCAATATTAGGGCTTAACAAACATAATATAGATATTGTTCATATAAAAATAAATCAAATCAAACAATCAAACATATCTCTGTTCAAACCTCCACAATTCAATCAGTATTCACTTTTCAAAACCACCATCTAAACTGTTACTTCCTTTACATATTGCTTGTTGTCTTCCAAACAATAATTCATATACCTAGAAATAATCAATTACAACAGCCTTTGCATCCATATAAACTTTATATAACAGTCATAATAGAGGCATTGCAATCGATATGATAACCATAATAACCCTTTGAGCCTCAACCATTCATACTCCAATGCTAAATCTTGTTTTTTTAAACCAATAGAAATATGCATGGTGATTGCATCCATTTATATCCAATTATTATTCTTTAAAATCAATAAGAATATACACAATATTTACCACCCTTTTTCCATTATTCAAACATTGTTTGACACAATCAAACTGGGTGTTAAAACTCATAATTAGGCCCCAATACATTCACACACATGTGTATTTTAAATATAATCAACATAAGTATTGATTTGAATAGCATTCAACACAAATAGCATGCAAATCTTGAGCCCAAGCTTCGCATAAACCAGCATGTACAGACTTCTTCTAAAATTTCTCAACAAGGAACAGAATCAAATCGTGCCCAATAAACCAAGCACACATAGTGCTTATTTTCCCTTGATTGGATTAAAACGATATCAAGTTCGCATTTAGGGTTTAAACATAGCAAATGGAGAGTAAGAATAGATTTCTCAATCAAAGGAATAAGTCCTCGAAAAACACAGACAACTCGTGCCTTTCAAAATTTACCACAGACACATAACATGTAATAATACTCTTGACTGTGAGGGTTACCAAAATGACAGTCAACCACCTCCAACAGGGAATGAAAAGAAGTGAATCTCTTAACAACACTGTAATGTGAGCATCCAAGCACAACCCGTGCTCGACCAAAAGCATGTATAAAGCTTCCATTAAACTTATGGTTGATGTTAAACCCAACTCTGTGATTCTTTCCAGGAAACCATGTTAGTGAGGGAAACGCTATGATAGCTAACAGCTCGGGGTTGTGCCAAGTTAAGGCAAGAAAAACTTTAAACTTTCAACATTTCACATTACAACCGAGAGGATTGAAAATATCAACCACAGAGACAAAAATGGAGTGGAAATTCTTAAACACAGAGACTGGTGGTAATACTCATGTGCAAGGCTCAAAGTTTGGCAAATAATCAATTTCCACAGAGAAACCAGACCCAAAAACCCAAGCCAACTGAGCATGCTTCACTATAATTTTATCTATAAACCCATACAAAGATCACCCACAGCAAGAAGAGAATAACCATTTGGTTTTTAAATTCTAACAGTCGGAATAATCACCATAAGAAACCGCATGGACACAACACCAATACATAGTTCAAATATCCAATAATAGCTTAAGAAACACACAGACCACGAGAAATCCTAAGCCAAAAATTGATTCATAGGGCAGAGTAACCATCATGGATGGAAGAGTAAGGAACCCATACCTAGAAAAGACTACGCAAGGAAGAAGCTAGATTGTATGCCTCCTTCAAGACTGAGAAATGTGGAGCATCAAAAACCACCAGAGCCAAAAACCAAAATGCAAGAATGACTAGGGTGATGGGCTCGAGGGGTGTTTGAGTGATGTGTAGTAAATGCACGTCACTTCTCCCCCTAACCTCATTCAAGTCAATGTATAATCCAGCCAATTCACCATATAACTAATCATTTAATCAACCATATATTCATTGTCATATCCCATTTGCATAGTGTGCCACCCTTGGTAATGTCAAACTTTTTTTTTAAATAACGATGTGCTATAATGTTATCCCATGTGCATCCACATATAACATACAACAAGGTGCATAAATAAAGCAGCAAGGGTTTGTGCACCCTTACTTTGTCACAATAGTACATAAAATTAGAGTTTGGGTATAATTATTTAATTCAAAAGAGCTCCCATATCATCAGGATCATTAAAACCAATTAATGCCATATTTAATTGCAATATTAAAAAAAAAAACTTATAATAATCCTTTCATCCATAGGGCAGCCTTAACATAATCTAAGAGTGGTCATCAAAACCATCTAGTGCCATGCATCAATCAACCAACCATCACATGTCACCATAACATTCTAAACCATTATTTGAAACATCGAACTGTAGAATAATGTGTTGGTACCATCACAATAGAAAACAAAATATAAGCGTAGCATATCCATCATAGCACCACAAGTCTACAAGGGGGTCCCACCTACTAGTTTATTATTAATATAAATAATTAATAGAGCTTGGAAATCATTTGCAAGCATAGTATTCATCGTTGTGTTTTTAAGTGTCAAAAAATTGGTGAATCCACAGGGAAATCTGTTTCCAACAGATTAAGAACTCGGAATGTCTAGTTTCGTAGACCAGGTGAAACATTAGATCAAGGAATTATATATCAAAATGATTATGCAACAGGGGAAGTGAGGCGGTTTAAGGGAAATATGATTTGGGATTTTTGTAATAACTCATGGAAATTGTTACGTATGAGGGGATTATTCATGTATGCATAGCATTCGATTAATCATAGTTAAAGCGTTCTTCACTTTAAGGAGAAAAATTTCTGGTGTGCTCTTTTTTAATCTTGGGGCGGAGGGAATAAAAGGAAAGCAAAAAATAGGGATGAAAAAACAATTATCTTATCTAACAGCAATACTAGAAGAAGATAGCAATTTCAATGATGTCTTCAAGGAAGGACATCATGACAGTTGTGTAACCTAATTTTTATTGATTAACAATACTTGTAGAATAGCATCGTTGTGAAAAAACTGATCCAGAATTTTATTTCTGAAAAGAAAAGAAATAAATAAAAGAAAAAGTGCAGAAAGAAATAAAACAAAAAGACAGAATCAAAGAAGTAAAACAGAAACTATAATACAGAAGTAATTCCATACAACATTTTATCTTTCAAGATGGTTCCATATAGTGCTTCAAGTGGGAACCATTATTGCTATAAGAAAATAATCGCTATTCCAAGTCTTTTAGAATATACGAATTTGTGCCCAGGAAAAAATCAATTTTAAAAGGACCCGGCCATAACTTTTGAAACTTTGAATGCCTTCCTCTATTAGCTTGAGCTGAATCCCAAAGCAATACTTTCTCATTTACTCTAAACCTGACAGATTTTGCGCTTTTATTGAAATATTTCTTCACGGTTTGATGTATTTTCTTTATGTTCTCCAAGGAAAATGTCCTTTGTTCCTCTAAAGCCAATAGTGCATTTATCCTTTAAGATATATTAGAAGAATTCAATTCTTTAGTCTGTAGCATCAGTCATAGATAAGAAAGTTTCAGCTTGATAGGCATAATGGCTTTGTGACCATAAACAAGATGAAAAGGAGTGCAACATGTGCTTACCTTGGTAATAGTGTGATCTTCCCAAAGAGCGTAAGTGAGGAGGGTGTGCCATTGACGAGGCTTATCTTCAATGAGACTCATGATAATTCTAACCAAATTTTTGTTAGTAGACTCAGCTTTCCCATTTCCTTGAGGGTAATAAGTTGATGAGGTAAAATGTTTAACTCCTAGTTTAGCTAGAAACTGAGTCATCTTAGCAGAAATAAACGAGGGGTTATTATCTATAATAATCTCTAAAGGAAGGCCAAATCTGGAGAAAATATTAGTTTCAAGGAAAGAAATAATCTGCTCATCCTGCGAATGCTTAAGTGGGACAGCTTCAGTCCATTTTGTAAAATAATTTGTGGATATCAAGATGAAAACTGGCCCTGCTGAAGATGGAGGATTAATAGGACCGATAAAGTCTAGACCCCATTTTGAAAAAGGAAAATCAGGGACGACGGGTTTTAAAGGCATGGCAGAAAGACATTCTTTCCCAACGAACTTCTGACACTTGTCACAAGATCTTGAAAAAATATTATAATCTCGAAAAATTGAAGGCCAATAATACCCTTTTCTAATTATTTTAAAAGCAGTAGTTTTAGCAGAAAAGTGGTCACCCACATGAATAACAGAATCTAAATATCCATGGGTTTCTTGTAACAATTTATGTGCTTTCTCATTATTTACACAACAAAGTAATATACCATCGGCAGATCTCCTAAACAAGAAGTCTCCTAAAATGACATATCTGGAAGATTCAAGATAGAGCCTTCTCCTTTGATGAGTATCTAAGCTATCTGGACATCTCTGATTTTGAAAGTAATACACCAGATTTTTATACTGGGGATGTTCAGCTATAGGAAGGATTTGACTATCAATGTAAAATAGTGCTAACAGAGGATTATCTTGTTCATCAATTTCTTCACTTGTTTCATCATGTTGAACCAAGTGAAGGGATAAGTCAAATCCCTTAATGGTTTTTGAATTCATGATGGTTAAATCATTCTCCTGGATCTTGGCAAGCCAATGTGAAATCTTCCCTGAAAGATAAGTCTGTGAGAGCAAAAAATTGACAGTGGGTCAAGGGACTTTTACCAGCGTGTTCTTGCCTAAAATAAAGTGGTGAAATTTATCCACAACTTTAACAAGAGTGAAAGCATTTTTTTCAATATAAGAATATTTGAATTCATCATCTCATAAGATTTTGACTCATGTAAGCTACTGGTTTTTTGTTATTTTGGTCATCACATTGTACGAGGATAGCAGAGACTACTTCCTCTGTGGCATTAGTATATATAATAAACTCTCTCTCAAAATCTGACTTCTCCAAAACCAATGCGGAATTGATTTCCTTCTTAATCCTTACGAAATCATTCTCGGTGTCATCAGTCCAAGAGAAGGAGCAATATTGCTTGAGAATATTTTGAATTGGTTTGAACATTACAGGAAAATCAAGAAAAAACCCACAGACAAAGTTGATAATGCCCATAAAGGCTTGAACCTCCTTTTTGGAAGTGGGGGCAGGAAGGTTTAGAATAGCAGCAATCCTTTCGGGATCTATGCTTATTCTTGAATCAAACACAGTATTCCCAAGGAGCTTTCCCTTGGTAACGTCAAAAATAGACTTAGAAGGATTTAAAGAAATGCCAAATTTTTTGCATCGCATGAGAACCTTTCTAAGATGAACAAAATGATCCAATCGGTTCTTTGAATATACTGTCAAGTCATCAAGATAAATCTGAATAATCTTATCGATCAGATTGTCAAAAGCTATCAGCATAGCTCTTTGGAAAGTGGCACCTGCATTAGATAAGCCAAAAGGCATGTGTTCATAAGCAAATGTGCCCTAACGTGTAATGAAAGTGGTTTTGTATTTATCAATCATTTTTACCTTGATTTGATTATAACCAGAAAAATCTTCAAGTAAGGACATCATCTGTGACCCTACAACTTGTTGCAATATCATTTCCATATTAGGGAGAGGAAAATGGTCTTTTATGCTTGCTTTATTTAATGCGCAGAAATCAACGCATAGTTGATTCTGACCAGTTTTTTTTCAAACAAGGACAAAATTGGAAACCCACTCGAAATACTTAACAGGGAAAATTATCCCAACCTTAAAAAAAAAATCCAACTCCTTCCTAATAGTTGCTTCAAGTGCGGGGTTAATGGGTCTTTGTTTTTTCCTAACCGGTTTTATACCTTCCTTGATAGGAATGGCATGATGTATAAGATCAGGATCAAAACCATGAAGATCCTCATATTACCAAGGAAAAACATCTTGAAATTCACGAAGTAACTCAGTGAATTTCAATTTTTCTTCACCGGTACATTGGGCACCTATCTTAACATTAATTGGGGAATCGGGTGTCCCAATTTTCAAGGAAATGGTTTCACCCACTTTCCTTTTTGACTCTTCTTTTTTATTTTCTTTGTTTCCTACATCACTGGATGAAAAAAAACTTTCTAGAGGAGTCAATCCCTTCAGAATTTTGTTTGTTTCCATGGATATAAGCTCCTTGGGCTTATATGGTTTATTTTGTATGAAATCACAAATGCTTTCATCACTAGGGAAGACCTGCCATGACTCTACATTGTAAGGGATATGAGGACAATATAAATATTGAAAAGTACAATCAGGTCTTTGTGGAAAAAGTTGTCGAGTAGGAGAGGCTGAAAAAATAGCTAACCTATCATCCATTGAAGTCAATTCCCTTTTAACTTGATTGATGTTAAATGATAATAAGTTCGAGATAAGCACCCAAACATCTTGGGTGTAACATTTCATCAAATTGTTGCTAGGAAAATATATTTTACGTACAAGGTTTACAACAAGTTCAGAGTCTCCAAAACTGTAAGGTGACCACAACCTAAATTATAGGCATTTCCAATGCCTAACAGTAATGCTTCAAATTCGGTGACATTGTTTGTACATGCAAACTCTAACCTATAGGAAAAGTTGTGGATTTTACCTACAGGTGAGTACAAGATAATGTCAGCTACATTACCTTCGTTGGAGCATGAACCATCAAAGTGCATATGCCACATCTCATCCTCCGGCTCATTTTTTTCCAAGGTAGTGTTATCCTCATCAGCAAAGATGGAGTACACTCCTAAGTCCTCCTCGACATAATTTACATTAGGTTGTGGAATACTTTCTATACAAGGTGAAATTATTCCCTCCCTTAGGACTATGATGTTCTTCCCATTCCGAGGAATGGATAAGTGTGTCCCATCGAGTGAGAGAAATCCACCTGACAAATCTTGCCAGTCTCTTTCTAAGATGATTGAATAATTACTCACTGGAATGTCAATTACCTTAATATTATGGGTTGTCCTTATTTCAGGATACGCACACAGAACCAAAGTCACGTCTTTGATTTCACCTATGGTCGATTGTTGTAAACTATTATAAGAGAGCATGCTTCTGGCATTTTCATTAGTACAAGACAAGCCTAGCTCTTCCATAATAATTTTCGACATTGCGCTTCGGCCCGAACCACCGTCAATTAGACAACAATGGGATATTGTGTCCATAATATTTACAAAAATGAAAAATGGGGGATTTTTTACAGGGTGTCTAAAGCTATTTACACCCACTTTGTTTACACTAGAATCCTCTTCTTTTAACTCTTCAGAGATATTGGCTATGGTGGAAGCTTTTCCTTCCATGAAATTTTTCAGATGATTGTGTTGCTCAGGGATGACAACCATGTCCAAAAGAGTAGCATCGCCCTCGATACTAGCTAATTAGTTGAGAATGTTGTATTTGTAAGAGGGAAGAGGGGAGGGAGTTCCTTGACTATTAAGAGTCTTGGTAGCTTGTTCAATATCATCTTGCGAAGATGAGATTGGGCTAGAAGAAGTATGAGAGGGATCATATTTTCCTTTTGAAGCATAGGATTTATTCCTAGTGTTTATGATCATGACATCCTCTAGTTCTGCGAAATCTAGAACAACAATGGTATTTTCAGGCATTTTTCCAAATATTTTATCTCTGGCACTCTTCTTTACCTCACAAGTACTTTCCTCATGATGTTCCTCGCAAAAGTTACACCAACTGCGAGGCATGATGGCTTTGGGTTGAAAGTTGTTTTCATTGGGATTCCTAAAAGGTGGTGAAGAAGAGGAGGCCCCGGGACTAAATGAAGGGACATTTCCCTTTCGCTCATACGCTATCATTCAGTTATTCATATCGTGTACAAGTTGTAAGAGGGAAGACATGTCTGTTTGTTTAATTGAGTCTCCTTTGGGAAGACATGTTCATTCAAATTGTTCTTCATACTCTAGACAAGTATGAAGAGTGGAACCAAGATTTTAAATGGATTTTTCTTCAAACCTATGACGATAAGGGGAAGGTAGAGCATTATAGTAATTCATAAAAGAGGCTTGGTTCTGAGGGTGAATAAGTTTGGGAATTTGGTTATACAACTTGGTGAAACGTAGGTTGAAAGACTTGATAGTCTCATCGTATTTGTATGCAATGTTATTGTATTCTCATAATTGTTCGGTTGGGATCTTAGACTGCCCATAAGTAAATTTGAAACAGTAAACTAATTCTTCCCAAGTGGAAAGAATCTTGGGAAGGAGATCAAATAAATGTGTCGATGCTTTCCCTTCAAGAGAATTAACAAATAAGCGCATACAAGTATCATTGTCATTAGCTCCTATATTGTGATAGGCATTAGAGAATGTCACCAAGTGTTCATTTGTAGTGACTGTGTTATTTCCAGAAAACCTAGGGCCGATATGTTCTTTGAATTTTGGAAGTGGATGAGTAGCAAGTGCTAGGTTCATAGGAGAGGATACATGCCACGGGGTAGTAGTAGCACCCTCTTTGAATTGAAAGAGTCCATACTTATTTATGACCTTAGTGGGGTTGGTAGTAGATTGGACAGGGACTTGATGGCTATACAATCTACCAATCACTAATGAGGTTGAAGGTTGAGATGAAGAAGCACCTCCAGTGCCACCAGAGCCACCCACAGATGCCATTTTTTGAATGATGGGTAAGGGTGAGAAAGAAAAACTAGTTGAATCAGACAAATTTATCCTTAGAGTACCTTGTTGGGTTTAAAAAACAACGTTTCTTCTTCCTATTTCAGAGATAGGGGTGATTTCAAGAGATAAACCTCCTCTTCTCCTAGAGATGCGAGGGTTCAAGGACATGAAATGAATATCAAAACTTTAGGAAAAAGAAAGCTATAGTTGATTCCTAGGTTTCCTTTGTTTGGCCTCCCAGTGTTCTCGAACATTTATGTCTTGTTAAATTACTTCCCATGAGCGTTCAAGCTCAGCCTGGGTATTAGTGGTTTCTAAGATGGTATTAAATAAAGTTAAAGCAATGTTGGTTTGGCCTTTAAGACCGGGCTCAATATTGAGTTGCCTTGTAACAGGTATTGTCATGAAGAAAAGAAAATAGTCAAAGAATCAAAACAAAAGAAAAAATACTCAATGATAATCACGAACACAATCAACCAGAGAGATATGGAAGATCTCCCCAGTATGGTCGCCAAATAAATGTTGAGGAAAAGGTATGAATTACCTTACTCAATCATTTTTTAATCTTTCCTGGCTAGGAAACGATAGTCAGGAATATCACCCTGTGTCTTATAGCCTCAAAAATATTTTCTCAATCCGCCAATATTAATTACAAGGGTTTAGGTTGATTTATTAATAAAAAGAATGTTGCAAAATAACATAAAATTTTAAATAAGTTTCTGAAATGTATACAGATTACAGAAAGTAATTATGGAGATAAAAAAGAAAAAGTAACCAAGTCACAAATACACACAAATGAGACAGAATAACAATCTTCTTTATTTCATTCCGAGATATCAAAAGTGTTTTTCTCTTTACAAAACCCCTATGAGGGCATGGACCAAAGTCTAATTTAGAGATTCCCGATGAACACCATACAAAAGGACTCTGAAAAGAAGTAAAAAACTGAAATTTATAATATGGATCAGCTTGCCATAGACCGTTGCCAATTTGACTCTGTAAAATATATTTTATCAGCTATGAAACTTAATCCACAAACAGACAAGAATACACAGACTATCAAGGATGGATCAACACCTCTAAAACAAGCATCTGAATGATTTGGTTCAGTTTTAAAACTTGTTGTCTATAATAGGACCCTTCTATCAAAAAGAAAATTAGGCTTTGAATAAACTCAAGAATGAATGAAAATTGAACTATCTCATGAAATCAAAAGAGAAAATTGTAGTCTTGATTTCTCCTTTTATTCTCCTCTTGTTTCTTCTTCTCATTTAGATTTTTTGCTTTCCAAATAAGTTGAAGTAGTTCAACTACTTTCTTTAGTTAAGTTAGTTTGACTTAACTAATTTAGTATAGGAGAAATAATAATAATAATAATATTTAAGGGTCTTTAATTAATAATAACTAGGTAGGTGGGATCCCTTGTGACTCTTGTATTTTCTTATTTTCAAATTATAAAATAAACAAAAATGGATAATCATTTCAACACATGTGACCCTTGTAACTCCCTTAGATACCTTCAAAATTGAATATTTAAATATCAAAAATATATATATAAATATCCACATTATCCACATTATCCAAAAAAGAGCATGTTGTCAAACTTTCCGCAAACCATCAACACTATCTCTATCAACTCAAATCATAAAAACACAAACTAAAAACCATACTTGTCACTCTGAGAGGAAATTTTTCTTTTATCACTGTTGTCCACCTTTGATTTCCCGGAATTAGTTTGTGGTTGATTTGAACCTTGAGTTTGTATTTCACTGATTACATGGGAAAAATCATCCTCCAAATGCATGCGGGAGGACATGGATTTTGAGGATTCATTTGAGGTGAGGAAGGGGAGGCAGCATCTTTTCCTTTATCTTGCACATGGGGGACATCAATTTTAAGTATTTTACTAGCATATGAGGATTGAACAAGTGAATCAATAGGGGAAATATGAAAATTATGATTTACAGGTGGTGGAGGAGGTAATGACAAATTGGGCCAGCCACGATGGTGAGAGACATTCGGGTTGAAAATCTCTTATCATACATCATTTTTAGGGACTTCTAGTTGCAAGGACACATGAGGAGAAACAAGAATGCCATGGATGTTCTAAGGCTAGAAGGGGGGTCTCTCTGGTCAAGGTTGTATTATTCCTTTCTTGATCCAGTTAAAGAACCCAGCTTAGAATAGTTGGTTCAATTCATGTGGATCAGCATCAAAATGAATGGAAAATCTAGACCTTCTAGGCCCTCAGTTTCAATTTCCTCAGCCTCTGTTATTTATTCCATGATTTAAGCTACTGAAGAAACTCATCCTATAGCAGTAGTTCATCAGTAACTAAGCCCTTAATAAACCATACATGACATTCTTTAAAACTAGGCGTTAAAACTCATAATCACAGTATTTAACCAATAGAAATACGCAATATTTTAACTTATTGGTTAAAATATTTTTTTTTTTAACCAATAGAAATACGCACAGTATTTACCACCCTTTTTCCATTATTCAAACATTGTTTGACACAATCAAACTGGGCGTCAAAACTCATAATCGGGCCCCAATCCATTCACACACAAGTGTCTTTTAAATATAATCAACATAAGTATTGATTCGAATAACATTCAACACAAATAACATGCAACTCTTGAGCCCAAGCTTCGCATAAATTAGCATGTACGGACTTCTTTTAAAATTACTCAACGAGGAACAGAATCAAATCGTGCCCAATCAACCAAGAACACACAATACTTATTTACCCTTTACTGGATTAAAACGATATCAAGATCGTATTTAGGGTTTAAACACAGCAAATGGTGAGTAAGAACAGATGGCTCAATCAAAGGAATAAGTCTTTGAAAAGTGCAGACAGCTCATGCCTTTCAAAATTTACCACAGAAACATAACATGTAACAATACTCTTGATTGTGAGGGTTACCAAAATGACAGTCAGCCACCTCCAACAGGGAATGAAAAGAAGTGAATCTCTTAACAACACTATAATGTGAGCATCCAAGCACAACCCGTGCTCGACCAAAAGCATGTATAAAGCTTCCAATAAACTTCTGGGTGATGTTAAACCCAACTGTGTGATGCTTTCTAGGAAACCGTGTTAGTGAGGGCAATGCTATGATAGCTAATAGCTCAGGGTTGTGCCAATTCAAGGAAAGAAAAACTTTAAACTTTCAATAGTTCATATTGCAACCTAGAGGATCGAAAATATCAACCACAGAGACAAAAATGGAGTGGAAATTCTTAAACAGAGAGACTGGTGGTAATACTCATGCGCAAGGCTGAGAGTTTGGAAAAGAATCAATTTCCATAGAGAATCCAGAACCAAAACCCCAAGCCGACCGAGCATGTTTCACTATCATTTTATTAATAAATCCATACAAATATTACCCACGGAAAGGAGAGCATAACCATTCAGTTTTTAAATGCTAACAGTCAGAATAACCACCATAAGAAACCATGGACACAACACCAATACACAGTTCAAATATCCAATAATAGCTTCAGAAACACACAGAACACGAGCAATCCTGAGCCAAAAATTGATTCATAGGGAAAAGTAACCATCATGGATAGAAGAGTAAGGAACCCATACCTGGAAAAGCCTGTGCGAGGAAGAAGCTATATTGTATGCCTCATTCAAGACCAAGCAATGGGGAGCATCAACAACCACCAGAGCCAAAACCCAAAATGCAAGAATGACTAGGGTGATGGGCTCGAGGGGTGTTTGAGTGACATGCATTAAATGCATGTCGCTTCTCCCCCCAACCTCATTCAATTCATCGTATGATCTAGCTAATTCACCATAGCACTAAGCATTTAATCAACCATATATTCATTTCCATATCCCATTTGCATAGTGCCCCACCCTTGGTAATGTCAAACCTTTTTTTTTAAATAACAATATGTTCTAATGTTACCCCATGTGCATCCACATATAACATACAACAAGGCGCATAACTATAGCAACAAGTGTTTGTGCACCCTTCTTTTGTCACAATAGTACGTAACATTATAGTTTGGGTGTAATTCTTTAATTCTAAAGAGCTCCCATATCATCCTTTATCAAGATCATTAAAACCAATTAATGTCGTATTTAATTGCAATATTAAAACAAAACTCATAATAATCCTTTCATCCATAGGGAAGTCTTAACATAATCTAAGAGTGGTCATCAAAACCGTCCAGTGCCATGCATCAATCAACCAACCATCTCATGTTACCATAAAATTCTAAACCATGATTTGAAACATCGAACTGTAGAAGACTGTATTGGTACCATCACAATAGAAAACAAAATATAAGCGCAGCATATCCATCATAGTGCCACAAGTCTACAAAGGGGTCCCACCTACTAGTTTATTATTAATATAAATAATTAATAGAGCTTGGAAATCATTTGCAAGCATAGTATTCATCATTGTGTTTTTAAGTGTGAATAGTGTGGTCCAGAAGGACGTCCCTCATATGAGGGAGTGATGAGTCACATAAGCGATTCTTGGGGTAGTATCTTTCAGAGTGTGGCAGCAATGGGTGGTCATTTATAGGCACGTTACTAACTATGGAAATAGTTAGCATGACTTCACACAAGGTCAGCAGATGTTGAGCCTTCAGGGCTGGTGAGTTTCCCAACTTTTCAAGCTAGAAGGACAACCTGTGTGGTTGTAGGTGTTTCCTAGTATTGGGATAGATGGTATTGTATGTGCACTGCATCACCTAACCCTCGCGGTTAGATTCCCAGTCACTCTGGGTTGGATGCGTGGCGTGCCAACCAGAAGAACTATCTCTAGGGAAAGTTTCCAAATTATGTGTGAGCTGGCAAGTTGCAATTACCCAGACTCTGTTTGGATTGGGTAGTAGCACAGTTCTATGTAAAATGGATCAACTACATATTCCAGTTTATGTGTGAGCTGGATGGTTTCCTAGTTCTGTGTGAGATAGATGAAATCCCTGTAATGACATAAAGTTTGACAGGATGATGAGGATGTGCCCACTAGAGATATGCTCATCTGTTGATGAGGTCCCAGATGCATGACTGTGACATGACCATCAAATAGTCTATGTGTGACTATGAGAGAGCATGTATGGCTATGATGGTGATATTTATGACATGATCTATTTTGATCATGAGATATCATGTGTGGTTATGGTGATGCTACTTGTATGTTAGTATGCAAGAACATGTGGGTCTTTCCCATGCCATGTGATATGGATGGATGTGTTTGAGACCATTACATAAGGAACATCTTAGTTAATACCTCCCTAGCTAAGAGGGAGTGTTGATGTTTTGGTAGTTGTGGGAGGTATTAACCTCTAAGTGTAACCTTCGTACATAGAATAGAATATTCCATGAGTAAGAGAACCATTAAACAGATGTGTGAAAACCTTAGAAGAGAATTCGGCCCAAGGAGAATAATAATAAATTATTTGAAGGCTCTAGAAAGAGAATTCGGCCCCACTTGGAAAAGTCACTTGGACAGACTAGTATAAATAAGAAGGCACCTAGATCATTTAGACACACTCACTCACTCATAAAATAGGGCACAAATGTAAGGAGAAACTATGGTGATAACCAGCACACAAAGTCTAAGGAGCAGCAGTGACAACTACGGCGCAAGTCTTTCTGGTATCTCCTTCTTGTGTGCTTCTCTTGGTAAACGTATGCTTTATTGGTATTGTGTTGTTGTTGCAATAGTGGTGTTTTTGGTTAGGGTTTATCTATTGGTTCTAGTGTGGACTTGCCAGAATCATTCTATATAAGAAAAGTTTATTGTGATCGGGGGTGGAATATGTGAATGTCTGTGGTTGAGTGACAATGAAGTGATATTGTCTATGGTTAAACGAGCATATCAAAATTTTAACAACTATAACAAAATTATGTGATTTTTTTATTGATTCTTCTTCGAATTCACTTGTTGAGATGGAGTTGAATGATATATGTTTTATCGTTGGGACAAGGTTGTTATATGCTTCTTGGAAGAATGAATAATTTGAATGAAGGAGATCTAGGTTCCAGAACTGAAGATCTAGAGTTGGCTATATCTACAGGATGGAGCACACAGATGTCTCAAGACTAGAATTAGTTCTTTTCTATCAAATGGGATGTCAGAATTTCTATAAATATTATATATATTGTAGGAATTTGTAGTTTCAATTGGAATTATGCATGATATCTCTTAACCCAAGGAGTCTAAGAAATAATAATTGTTGTTGAATTAAGTCTCTTGGATGTTGAAAGATTAATTTCTTTGCATTGGAAGAATTGGGGTAAGACTGAATTTCAATCCTTTATTGGATCATGTTGTAAGAAACTTTTAGATCAAGGAAATAAATTGTTGCTACACCAATACTGTTATCCCCATTTTGTGGGATAACTAAGGAGATCATGTCTTGAGGCCGTCAGGTTGCTGATATGGAATATCGAGAGACTACATGACTAGTAGTGTCCGCTTGCACAAATGGAGACCCTTCTCACCACCACAAAGTTCAACATTTTTAGGATGGCATCCACCACACCAGTTGGATTTCGAGATTCACTGGGCCTTTATCCATGAGGTACAAGTCAAGTATTATGGTGAGTGTCATTTCAATATTTGAGGCATTTTGAGTATGTTATATCTTAGACTGCTTTAGATTTCATGACATATGATTGGACATTATGCCTCTTTCCTTGTTTCACCTTGGTGGAATGGGTTTGCTACTAAGAAATCCCTTGAAAATACATTGTATCATTCACAGCCATACTTACCACTTTCCATCACCTGAAAAACCCCCATTTCCATGTCTCTTAGGATTTTAGGGTGTATTGACCCAAGAAGGGGTTATCCCTAATTCCATGGGAAGAAGGGGATAAAGACCCAGAGGGATTATTGTTGGATAAGAATATAAAATCATATATATAAACCTTCTAGATGCTTTTCCCAAGGATCCCCCGAGAAATCAATGAAACGCTTCTCTCTAAGAAAAGGGGGACCCACAAGAATAAATGATAGTGAATGCTTAGGGGGGTAGTTGGAGGATAGGAGGTCTCATCATGAGCCGGCCTATCATGATCATGGGTATCTAGCGGTATGACAGTACCATCATCTGGCCACCAAACCAGGGTATTAGCTCTCACTTACATAACTGAGAGAAAGGGAGTCTCATCACAAGGAAATCTTCTTGTTTCCACAAGGTATTTTTGAGTGACACTGTCATTATCTAGACATCACGCCAGGACAATGGCCTTCAACTCATCCTTTAAAACATGAAAGAAACAAAGAATGGCAAGAGGATGAGCGTGGAAAAAGTGAATTGAAAACGAAGGTGCCACACACCCTCTACAAAGGAACACATGGATGAGACACTAAAACCCCTTGTATGTGATGAACCCCATGTCTAGTGAGTCTTGATCCATAACCACTTCATCTACTTCACATGGCTTAGAGAAGGACCACTTAGGAAACATGCATTGACCTAGGGAAAGACCTACCCAATAGGAAACCTCGTCAACCCTCCCATACCCAACCTTGGCAAGTTGCATAATGTCTTTGAGCACTTACTTGTTTGATTGGGTAATATTTAATGCACATGCTTAGGTAGATCATTTTTTTATCTGATTTACTCACCATGATATTTTGACTTGATATCCTTGGAGGGCATGCTTATTTGTCTTTGCGGGACTTAGCTAGTGAACATTTTTGGAATAACAAGCCTAGTTTGGGCTTCCATGAGGCTTTAATCCCACAGGTTGGTTGTCAAGGGCCCGCATGTTGGATGACAGAGACATACCTTTGGATGCCTATAAGACATCATGGATGACATGACCTAGCCCTTACATGCCAAATGTTTTTTCTAGGAGAGGCAAAATGTCACCATTGGAGGCTTAAAGTCACCTACAGGGCTATAGTTTGGTGGTGAGGGTGTTGTTTGACGACATGTCGCACGTTTTTGAAGGAAGGAGGCATGAATACCATTAAGAGAAGACTTGGATGAGTGACAAGTGGCCTTTGGAGGCCTATACATGCATTACCTACCCAATGACTTCTTCAAAGTTCTAAAACTTCCCCTAAAGGGATGTGTTGAGCACTCAACACACCCTAAAAGACTTTGCGAAAGTTTTTCTTTTGGGTACCACTTTTTCATTTCTGAATAGAGTCCGTTTTGTTGGGATGAATGGATTTTTCTGTTGTTGTGTTTTATCATCGATCACATTTTGTTTGGTTTGAAGTTTGTTGAAAGATTGACATTTTTCTCTAAGTAAACGTGGCATAAAAACTAAGTGCACACAACCTAAAATTTGTTTTATAAAAAAGGAGTCTCGCACCAATCGGTGATTTTTTTCTGCGAAATAGTTCTTTAAAACATTGCCAATGTATCATCGGCATCGACTAAATTTGAAAAACAAACTACCAACATAAACAACAACAATCATCAATCGTCGATCGTCGATACATCATCGGCATTAGAGAAAAGGGAGAAAGGGCACGGTATCCAGAAACATATGTTTAAGGAAAGTCAACGATGCCGAAAAAAATCTTCCCACGCCAAAGAGGTCAAATCAACCATCATGTGTTTTTCCACGTAGATGGTTTGTAAGTTATCTTCCATGTCATCTTTTGATATTCCCTGTGTTACATTAGCATGTCCACGTCAGGATGTCATATATGTATTTCCACGTCAGCATTTCCATGTGAGCGTTGTACGACAGTTTGGGTAGGCACCGAAAATTTTGCCTAAGAGAACCAATGAAGCAACGTCAAAGACAAACTGATGACGCCAATGCACTCATTGATTACCGGAAGATTCTAAGACATCGAACGATAGGGTTTAGATAGAACCTTTCTCCAACGACGTCGGCGATCTTGAATGATTCAAACCGTCCATTTAAGGACCCTACTTAATCTAAGTTGTTCACTCTTCCATAGTGAGATGTCACGCCCAACAGAGACTCGAAGATCACCAAGGAAAGAGCGAAATTCTAATCACACATCTCCCTAATTTTGATCATACTAATTCCTTTGAAATGTGAAACGCTCGGGTAACTTGATGGGACACCTCTATTTGATTGAAGGATGGGATCTATGATTGTTAGTCAAATAATAACTTCATGTAACCAATAACTCGAGCCACGGCGTCGCATGTCGACCAACATTCAAAAATTTTAATTCGTAGAAGAACTCTGAAATAACATGCTTCTGCGCCACCAGCCTGCGTTACATCTAATCCTAAGAATGGTGTGGATTTTGTTATAGATTGTACAGGTCACATTTGTACTCCTGAATTTAAGACTCGATGCGACAAGGTAGGTATGTTTTAAATTTACAAGGTTTTTTCCCAAGCATGGTATTCTGTTTGCAAACCACTAATCTCCCAAGCAGACGAAGGAGCAAGAGAGAGAATCAAGGAGGATACATCGCACTATATCACTTCGATTACCAGTAATCCCCTAGGTTATTTCTTGCAAGGAAGAGGTAAGCATTGTCTTTGTCATTTTCATTTACGATTGCCTCGAATAACGCTTGACAAAGTTGGCTTGCAGCTCATTATAACATTGTGTGCGGGAAAATACCTTCGCGAAAGCCAATGACCAAGCGCTCACCAAGAACACCCAAAATGAAAGAATTGGAGATCGACGAAGGGTCAACACCAGTGACTGCAAGGGAGATTGATTTTGTTTCAGAAACGGAATTAGTTATCCGAACTTCGACCAAGAAACAGTTTACCCAGCCTCCAGCATTCGGGGACACAGAGGAAGGCACTAGATCTAAAGTAATTGTCCCAGATTAGGGTGACCTATATAATAAAATTAGTCAAGAATATTACCCATAGTTTACACCTCACAGCAACCTGGATGTCAGGGTATTGGATGACCAAGTTTTCCCAAATATCAAGCCATCGTCTCTACACAGGGTGGCTTGCCAGACCCCAATTCTACCCTGCATAGAAACCATAGGATGGATAATTGACCACGCGGACACGGTGAAGTGCATGGTAAACAATGAAGTGCATGGTAAACAATGAGGAGAGTGAATGTGTTGGTATTTTTCTTCAAGTGGAGGTACAAAAATATTACAAACTCAGAGACCCAGAGGAAAGGTTGAATACAGATTTTGTGGTCACGTTTTATGAGCTTCATGACACCATCTAGTTGTTTGCCTTGTGGTGGAAAGAGGATAAAAAGTTCACAAATAGGAACAATGGTTGGTACAACACGGTGAACCTCAGAGAGACCTATATTTATTTAATGGATTTGATATGTCGATTGTATGGAGAAAAGGACTACTCGAAGTTTTCAGAAGCATGGATGCCCTTAGCATATACCGTAGCAATCTTCGGGAGCAGTTTCAATTGGGGAGCCATTATTTCAAAGAAGCTGAGTATCAACATCCTATAGGACTAGACACCAAAATAAGGAGAAACATTAGTCTTCTTCATGGTATCTTACCTGTCGGACATGATCTGTGCGATAAACTCTTTCACGGGAATTAATTTAAACTGGCATGTTGTCGAGTTACCTATGCACGTTTATTTTAGCATTTTGTGGGAGAATAGGTACAAAATGTTTTACACCATGATATGTGATGAGTTTATAGCTAGAATACACTTCATTATATTTATAAAAGAATGCATGAGGCTTTCAGTGGCAGCCAAAAGGATGATATCCAAATTTGTCCACTGGTATTTTGAAGAAACAAGTACTTACATTAGAGTGTTCGGGGCCACTGGTGCACCACACCTACTCCCCGCTCATGTCCCAAACCATATGATATTGGGAGAGATTTGTTACCAAACCATCCTACAAGGATATAATTATTCTCTAGTGAAGGATAAGAAGAGGGCCTTCATACCTTATGGTTTTCATATTGGGTTTTATATGGTTAAAGACATTGCGCAGGAAAAATAAGAAGGATTGAGTCAGCTTAAGTATCGGTTCCCCATAGGCTGTTTTTGCAAGAATGACCCAAAGGGTTTGGTACCTGAGCATGCGAGACAGGTATCCTCATGTTGGCCATATGATCATGAAATTTTCGAAGATGAGTCTTCACTGAGAGCACCCAATATTGGGAGGAAGTGCTCTATAGAATGTCTAACCCTAGTATGACCAAGTTTAAAGAAATGACCATGGATGAACAAGTTGAGACCATAGATCACATAGCTCAAGAAGCCAACAAGGTAAGAGAAGAAATAAAAGCAGAAGAAGCATGGAAAATGGGGAAATTTTTACTGGAAGAAGCCGAGAGAGCTATGCAAATATTGATGGAAGATACCCCACTTAACCCTTTGGTAAGACCCTCAAGAATTACACATGTCGATACAAACATCCAGGAGGCAGAACTAAATGTCTCAAAAGAAGTTCCACTAGAAAAGACTATTGTTGTGACATCCTCGGCCACCCAGGTTGGGCCATGCTACTCTGGATAACACTCTGATACCAATTTTTGACATCCCCAACCACCAACAGGTCGGGCAATGCTACCTCGAAAAACTAACATGCTCGAGCATATATATATATATAATGAAATTTTAACCAAACATAAACATTATGTACATACACATATTCTTGTGGAAGAGACAATAACACATACCAATATTTAACAGATGATTTACGTTCTTCTATCACACAGCATAATGTAGAAATAACAGTAAATCATACATGCAATAATCACAGACAAAACCCATAAATATAATAGCATATATAAATACACAACATGTAACCAAACTTAGAAATGGTAATTATCTTTTAATTGAATTACACCAACTTTGTGCATACCTTCCATGAACCTCCCATCCTTATACCACACTGCTCATCACTCTCAGTAGTGGGTCACCCCCGAGCTGGGACTAAGCTCCACCGGGAAAGGGATTCCTAGGCTAGGCAGGAACAACAAGAAGTTTCACAGTACAACTGGAAATATTTCCTCCAAGGATCCACTTATGCCCACCACTCATAGACTCTCATTCCCCACATGCATGTCCCACCCCAGGAGTGTATACCTTCACTGTCACACAATCCATCGGTTGCTCCAGCTCCCTTCTAGGGATTCAGTAATATGTCGGACGGAATTATCATAGCTCTGTAGCTGCTATTGGACTCCCTCCAGGAGAACTCACTTCCTCAGCACACTCTCTCACCTAGAGAGAGTTTCTCACAAGCCTAACAACCTGCTTCTTCTATCCACACTCTCTCACATGGGAGAGTTACCCACAAGCCTGAAAACCTTCCTCTTCAAACCAACTCTTAAGTCAACTAGGTAACCATAGTAGAAACTCTAGTAAGACAAGGGACTACTCAACAATTTACATAGGTTCACGAAGGTAAAGGGTTCAACAATAGTATAATTGGACGACTATATGCTTTCTCAGTGCGTGAGTGAATTGGGGCAATGGATGGCTTGCCTGGTCCTAATGATGAGAGCGAACCCTTCAGAAAGATGGCCAGAATCGTTCGTGAACACCCAACAATGGTGGAAAATCCCACATAAATCTGCATGCATCCTGGGTGACACTTGGATCTTCAGGAGCATGTTCCTCTCTACTTGGAACTCGTTCCTCCTCCCAACGAAACTTAGGATAACTGGTTTTATTTCCCCAAACTTTAGTAATCTAAAGAAATACATTATAATATTCCCTTGGGTTAAGCCCTCGAGATTATCCCATTTTCCTAGTCTCTCATCCCCCCTCCCTTACCCAACCTAGTGGAGCTTAGTCCCCCATGCTCTTTATTCTTGGTAGGTCTACACATAGCGATGTTGTTTATATTAATAATATGAATATTTACATGTACAAAACAGGCTCCTGGCCTTTAACATCTAGGCTCTCTGGCCTAATAAACACATAATCCTACCAACTTATAAATACTTGGCTTACCATCCTACAAAACATGTTACATTCATAATTACAATCGGGGCTTAGCCTTGGGATATTACAATCCCCTCCCCTTATTTTTGCACTGTCCTCGGTGCAACTCATTTACACAACATCAACAAGATTTTCAAAATATTCAAAAAGATGCGGGTATTCTTCCCACATAGCGTCTTTGTGCTCCCATGTTGCATCCTTAGGACCGTACCATGTCCATTGGACCTTTACAAGCCCTATGGCTCGATTCCCGGAGCTGCTTGCGTTTCTGGTCCAGTATGCACACTGGATTCACCTGAAAGGCGCTTTCTTGCTCCACCTGAATCACATTCCAATCAATAACATGATTAACATCAGGTATATATTTCTTAAGAAATGAGACATGAAATACATTATGTATATACATAGATGCAAGAAATGCAAGCATATAAGCTATTGGACCAATCATCTCTAGGATTTCAAACGGTCCACAATATGTGGTTGCCAACTTGGAACAGTTTCACAACTTCATGGAACTTTTGTTGGCTTTCACCTTCAGGAAAACATGATCACCCACTTTAATCTCCATGTGGGTTATGCCTTTGTTAGAATAGCTTTTCTTCCTGTCTTGGGCAGCCTTCAAATTCTATTTTATCTTTAACAATTTCTCTTCCATTTCCCTAAGAAAATCTGGTCCAACCATTGCCCTATCAGCTTGTTTGTCCCAACTTACTGGGGTGTTGCACTTTCTGCCATAAAGTGCTTCAAACGGGCTCATCTTCAGTGATGCTTGATACCCATTTTTGTAAAAAAATTATACTAAGTGTAGATAATCTTCCCATTTAGATGGTTTGTCCATCACATACATCCATATCATATCTTCTATCACTTGATTTATTCTTTATGTTTTTCCATCAGACTCGGGATGATAGGTTATGTTGAAGTTCAGGTTCGTTCTAAACCACTTGAATAATCCTCTCCAAAACTTTGAGGTAAATTTTGGGTCTCTGTCAAACACAATTGTCTTGGGAATATCGTGCAATCGTGCTACTTCCCTCATATAAATATCAGCAACATTAATTTCCTTGTGATTAACCTTCATAGGAATTAAATGGGTAGCTTTAGTAAGCTTGTCCACTACCACCATGATTGCAACATGTTTCTTGCTTGTTCTGGGAAATCCTGTGATAAAATCCATTGTCACCACTTCCCACTTCCACTAAGGAATGGGTAATGGTTGCAGTAACCTAGCTAGGTGTCTATGCTCAACCTTGACCCTTTGATACTCCAATAATTTATCTATGTATTCATCAATCTCCCTCTTCATGTCTGGCCAATAATATTGTCTCTTGACTGTTGAAATTGTTTTCTGATATCATGGGTGTCCCGCATAAGGTACATTGATATTGGCTCTTGACTGTTGAAATTGTTTTCTGATATCCTAGGTGTCCTGCATAAGGTACATTGTACATTTATTTTAAAATCGCACTCCTTAATTCAGGAGAATTGGGTACATAAACTATGTTTCTGTACAAGAGAATTCCATCAATTCCCAATTCATAATTTTCATCTTTCTGTTGCATTTTACCTTGCTGCAATTTTTTTATCAATTCCATGTTCTACAAAACAACTTTTGCAGTCTCAGAAATTATGCCTTTAAGATCTATATGATACATACTAATGGTTGTAACATGAAGTTCATGAACTCTCATGTTGAGTGCATCAACCACCTTCTTCTCCTTTCCTTTGATGTGCTTGATATCAAATTCATACTCACAGAGGAATTCCAACCATCTACTCTTCCTAGCATTCAAAGTTGGTTGATCAGACAAATATTTCAGACCATTATGGTTTGTCCTCAACTCAAACCTCTTTCCCATGAGGTAGTGCCTCCACTTATTCAAAGTGTGCACTATGGTTGCCAACTCCAAATCATGAGTGGCATAGATCCTTTCATGCTCTTTCAATTTCCTAGATTCAAAACATACCACAAACCCATTTTGACTGAGGACTCCACCCAATCCTTCTTTTCCTGCATCTGTACAAACCACGAACTCTTCATTCGGATATGCAATCTTCAAAAATGGATCACTGGTTAACAGTTGATTCAATTGTTGGAAGCTCTTTTCACATTCTTCAGTCCATTGAAATTTTACTCCTTTTTTTTTGCAAGGAAGTGATTGGGTGGGAAATCCTTGAGAATCCTACAATAAATCTCTTGTATTAGCTAGCTATACCCATGAAGGATCCGACTTCTATCACATTCTTAGGTGTTTTCCAACCTTTAATGTCCTCAATCTTTTCAGGGTCCATTGTTATCCCTTCTTCGGATATGATATGCCCCAAATAGTGAATCATGTTTTGATAAAATGAGCACTTGCTCAATTTGGCATATAGTTGATGTTCTCTTAGCACTTGCAACACCATACTCAAATGATTATCATGATCTTCCTCTGTCTTGGAATATACAAGGATGTCATCCAAAAAGACAATGACAACTTGTCTAAATATTCTCGGAAAACACCATTCATTAGGCACATGAAAACAGTTGGTCCATTTGATAACCCAAATGGCACCACTGTGAACTCATAATGACCATACCTTGTCCTGAAGGAGGTCTTGTTGATGTCTTCATATTTAATCCTTACCTTTTGGTATCCTGGCCTGAGATCTATCTTTGAAAATATCCTTGCATCCTTCAACTGATCGAAGAGATCATCAATCCTTGGTAGAGGATACTTGTTCTCTATAGTCACCATATTCAACTGCCTGAAATCGATGCACAATATCCATGTCCCATCTTTCTTCTTCACGAACAAGACTGGGGCACCCCAAGGTGACACATTTGGGTGTATATACCCATTCTTCAGAAGTTCTACAAGCTACATTTGTAGCTCCTTCATCTCTGGTGTACTCATTCTGTGAGTCTTTGATACTGGAGTTTCCCCATGCATCAAATTTATAGAGAAATCAATATCTCTCTTTGGGGGTAGTCCTGGTACCTCCTTGAACACATCTTCAAAATCTTCCAGGACTACATGATCCTCCAGATTTTGCACCTTATCCTTAGATGCTTCCTGCATATGGGATGCAAATATTTGATAGCCCTTCCTGTAACACTTCTTCAGCTGCATTGCTAAGATTTCTTGAATAGTAACTACCCTAGGAATTCCTTGGACTTCTCTCGGATTCCCTTCCTCATCCAAGAAAGTGAATTCATTGTTATGATAGTCTAATATTGCATGGTGTTGGTCCAACCAATCCATACCAATTAGGAAATCATATGATCCCAAAGACAATATGTTCAAATCTGTCTTGGTACTCAGTCCATTCATGCCCAATGGACATGATTTAAGCAAATCAACAACCTTTCTCTTGGCTCTTGTAGACAGCTGCATCGGCCAAGATTTCCCATGATTTGTTCTTGGTAATTGAAATATTTCCACTACCTTAGGATCTACATAGCTATGAATATCCCCTGATTCAATTAAAATACTAAAGGCATGGTTATTGATCATACCTTCAACTTCAATCATGTGTGATTGAAACTCATCTTGCTTGTTGTCCAGGGTTGCATAGATTCTTGGTACTCTTCTGCCAATGTCCTCCATTGTTTTTTGTTTTTTTAACACTGTGAACATATCTCACCTTGTCCTTTCTATGAGGGAAATATCTATACTTATGATATTCTTTACATCCCCAACATTTCATAGGTGTATGCATTGGCCTTTGCCCACCTACTTCATCCATCCTGGGCTCTCTCAAAACTAGTTGTCCTTGAGGACTATTTCTGAAAAATGGTGACTTGTTCCCCTTCTGCCTCTGCTCCCTCTTAAACTTCCTCTTGTATTCCCAAGTTTTTTGGGAAGTGGGATTTCCTTTTTTCCGATCATATAAGCATTTTTCTCTCCTTATAGTTTCTTCCAGAGCCTTGGGATCATCATATTGGTTTTTTATCATTGATGAAAGATGGCAGTCCACTCAGATATCTTTGGATCTTAACTGTCTCATCCTTAATGAAAGAGACATAATTCAACATCTCTAGAAATCTCTTTTCATATTCATCTATAGTCATGTTTCCCAATTTAAGTTCAAAGAACTCTTTCATCTTTCTGTCGTCGTATCTCTTGGTTAAGTACTTCTTTTCAAAATGTCTCTTGAATTCCTTCCATGTAACATTCTTCTCTTTGATGTGTTGCACTTGCACAAGATGATACCACCATATGGATGCCTTTCCTGTCATCTGATAGATTGCAATTATTCCCTCTTCATGAGAGGAATAATTATGCAATTGGAAATATTTCCTCATGCCAAGTAGTCATGTCTCAGCATCTTCATCTTTCTAGTGCCCTCCATCAAAAGTAGGAGGTTTGATCTTATTCATTTCACCCTTCATTTCATCCACTTCATATCTCCTATGATTTATGTTAGGAGATGGACTTGAGCTATTGTGTGCTCTCCTATGGGAATGCTTTTGGGAGTGTTGGTGATGTATGCTACCACTTCTTCCTCTTCTTTCCTCATCAGGGGTCTTGTGACTTCCTGATTTGTTGGAGCCACTTTCCTTATCCAAATTCTTTTCAATTCTTTACAGGCTCCGCATTAACTTCATATTGAAGTCTTCTTGTTTCTCCTTGGATATATTAAGCCCTCTGTTATCTGCCTGGTGAATTTGGACATCTTTTTGAAAATTCTTAATGATTTTAATCAGGCTCACTTCTTTATCTATTTATTCTCCATGCCCATTGGAGTTTGTTCCTTCAAATCCCAAATTGACATCCATTCCTCTAGCTTCATTCTCCAAACTGTAAGTATCATGTGCCTCCTCCATTTATCTGCACTATGCGACAATTCGATTTGGTTCTGACAATTATTAACTCTACAAAATGTGCAGTCAACCAAATTTTGTCAGGTTATTAGACTTAATAATTTTCCAAAATAACATAAACCAATTTGGTTCAACAAAATAATATCCGACTCCATTTTCTATGGGTCTTGATCGATCAAGAACCCCTCAGGTTTCTATCTCTAATCCCTGCTCTGTTCTGCAAAAAATTTCAGGCACCGACCCCTTTTTCTTCAGCCCTTAATTCACATGTGACCACGGTTGTGACCAAGTGCTATTAGTTGGGCACTTATCTGGAGTCTTGAAACTTTGGGGCTCTGGAGCTTCGGAGGATTTCACATCTGCACACCCAAAAACTATCAAACTGCGAATCTTCGAATACTTCCATGTCACCCCCGGTGACATCATCATGCCACGTTACTTCAGTGCTACAGAACTTCGGGGATTTCTTCCTCCCACTCAATCATGAACCATTTATTCCCAAGTGTCAAGTCTCCAGACTACCGCACCCGCTGCCACGTGTCCTCTGTGATCAAAGGTCGAGGTAGACTCCATCCTTCAGGCCTTCGGGAGTTCTCTACTCAATGCTAATTGTAACATCTTTCCTCTGGAGTACCAAGTCTCTGGACTTCACTATCTGGTGCCACGTGCCTATTGGGGTCAAGTTATTGTGGCCCCATTCAAGTTATCGTGGCCCTGGTTAACTACTTTTTGTATTCATCAGGGGCCCCACTACCCATGCTCAAGAGGAGTGCCACAGGGAAAAATAATAGAAGCGGACACGTGGCCCAATCAGACGGGTGACACATGTCACGTTCTAACTGCCATTTCTCTCTTCAAAAGGTTCTTAACTCACTGACACATGGCACACATCCCATGTTTCCACATCATCACTGGGGACATCGACAGACCACGTCACTTCAAGACTTCGGGTTCGGAAGATTTTACACTTGCACACTCCAATTCTCTCGAACGTCGAACTCCCGAACAATTTGATCTTCTGACACAAGTCCCTTTTGATAGATGGTATAGATCAACTCTAGACTTTGGGACTTCAGGAATTTTATCCTTATCATACTTTGTTTCTCCTGAATGTTGAATTCCCGAACAATCTAATCCATTGACACGTGGTCCTTCGGATGGACAGTCCGGATTAACTCCGGACTTAGGGAATTCGGGAGTTTGTACCTTAGCACACTTTGTTTCTCTTGAACACTGAATTCTAAACGGTTGTGAGATATATGGTTCACAACCTCCCGCACCCAGATCTGACGGTTGAGATCTTCTTTTCCACCGGTGTACCTTACCTTCTACTCTTGGCTTGATCTAATGGCTCCGAACTATTCTTGTTCAAGTCCAACAGTAAACACTTCTCCCCGGATATACGATGTAGATCCTCTCCAGGACTTCGAAACTTCAAGCTTCAGCCCCTTTTGTTATTATAACACATAAACTTCTCTAAAGTCGTGAAGTCTGAAGTACTTGGAGGTTAACTCTCGTGCACTTTCCTTCAGATCTGACGGCTAGAAAGGTTGGCCTTTCCCCTGTGCAGATCTTATGCCTAAAATTCAAACCTCGTGTCCCAACACAACAGTTGTTTTAGCTTCTTTCTATGTTTCCATTACATAAACCGTTATACCTCTTGAGCTTCATAACACGACCAAGGTATTATCTTGGTACCCAGGGGCGTTCTTAACTCATATTTTGTCTGTTTTAACAACAATTCACTCTGAAACCTATGCTTTGTTAACCACTAACATGGTCCATCTAGGCTCAGTGTTGAAACCATGTCTCTGATACCAATTTGTGACATCCTCGGCCACCCAGGTCGGACCATGCTACTCTGAATAACGCTTTGTTACCAATTTGTAACATCCCTAACAACCAACAGATCGGGCAACGCTACCTCAGAAAACTAACATGATTGATTATATATATATATATATATATATATAATGCAATTTTAACCAGACATAAACATTTTGTGCATACACATATTCTTGCAGAAGCGAAAATAACACATACCAATATTTAGCAGATGATTTATGGTGTGTTATCACACAGCATAATGCAAAAATAACAGTAAAAACATACACGCAATAATCATAGACAAAACCCATAAATATAACAGCATATATAAATACACAACATGTAACCAAACTTGGAAATGGTACTTATCTTTTAATTGAATTAAACCAACTGCGTACAGACCTTACACGAACCTCCCATCCTTAGACCATGCTACTCATCACTCTCAGCAGTGGTTCACCCTCAAGTTGGGACTAAACTCCATCAGGCAAGGTATTCTTAGGCTAGGCAGGGACAACAAAAATTTGCACAGTACAACAGGAAGGATTTCCTCCAACGAGACACTTACACCCACCGCTCACAGACTCTCATTCCCCACATGCATGTCCCACCCCAGGAGTGTACACCTTCACTGTCACCTTCATTGGTTGTTCCATCTCCCTTTCAGGGCTTTAGCAATAGGTCGGACGGAATTCCCAGAGCTATGTAGCTGCTACTGGACTCCCTCCAGGAGAACTCACTTCCTCAGCACACTCTCTCACCTAGAGAGAGTTTTTCACAAGCTTGACAGCCTACTTCTTCTATCCACACTCTCTCACCCAGGAGATTTAACCATAGGCTTGACAACCTGCCTCTTCAAACCAGCTCTTAATTCAACTAATTAACCACAGTAGCAACTCTGGTAAGGCAAGGGACTTCTCAGCAATTTACACAAGTTCACAAAGGTAAAGGGTTCAACAATGGCAGAATTGGCCGACTGCATGCCTCCTCAGTGTGTGAGTGAATCGGGGAAACGGTTGGCTCACCTGGTCCCAATGTTGAGAGTGAACCCTTCGGAAAGATGGCCAAAATTGTTTGTCAACCCCCAACAATGGTGTAAATTCTCACATAAATATACATGCATCTCGTGTGACACTTGGCTCCCCAGGAACACGTTCCTCTCCACTTGGAATGCATTCCTCCTCCCAACGGAAATTAGGATAACTGGTTTTATTTCCCCAAACTTTAGTAATCTAAGGAAATACATTATAATATTCCCTTGGGTTAATCCCTCAAGCTTAGCCCCTTTTCCTAGTCTCTCATCCCCCCTCCCTTACCCAACCTAGTGGAGCTTAGTCCCCCATACTCTTTCTTCATGGTAGGTATACACGCAGCGATGTTGTTTATATTAATAATATGAATATTTACATGTACAAAATAGGCTCCTGGCCTTTAATATCTAGGCTCTCCAGCCTAATAAACACTTAAGCCTACCAGCTTCTAAATACTTGTCTCACCAGCCTAAAAAACATGTTACATTCATAATTACAATCGGGGCTCGGCCTTGGGATATTACAACCGCCCAAGAAAACACTAGCCCCATATGAGCCCAAGAAGGATCACCTGTGACAACTACAACTCAGTGAAGGCATCAAGTGGGACAGGTATGCCTATTTTCCTCATAGATTTAATCACCATATATGATGACTAGGAAGGCTTAGAATCTTTGCACATAACCCCGGTGTTAATCAAATGGGAGGAAAAACCAAGGGACACATCTGCAACAGCCTTTGATGATTTGGTCCTAAAACCCCAAGAAGGTGACCTGGAATCTAGGACCACTCTTGACATGGTATTTCTCAAGAAACTAGAAACACAGTCGTCGGGGGGAACACAACCTCATAATGACCTCTCTAAGAATGACATGGATGTAGGAGGAGAAGAAGAAAAAATGGGGTAGATTGAAATCGGTATCCCGACGAACAAACTCTTAACCAATATCGATCCTCTTCCCACTTCTCCATCTAAGACAAAGACTCTGTCAACCGACAAGGACTAGCAGAAGGTCAAGTCACCAGGACACACAAGAAGCTCCCCTGCTAGGGAATTCAATGGACCAAGCCATGGAACAAAACAAGCATCGACACCAATATTACCATAGAAACAACTAACTGAGGAAGAAGGAGGTCGATTGCCCACCCTCGGAAGAGATAGAGAACCTACCATGGAACACCTCTATATCGTGGGAATCTTAAGTAATACTTTGTTCTGGGGGGATCCACATATTCGTGAACCAGTAGCCGAAGCCACCAATATACAAGTTATTGCTTATGATAGGAAAAGGAAGGTCGTGATGAAAATAACGTTCAGGAAAAGGAAGCTTACGCTCGATGATTGATTTAATCCGACCAGGGATGGCCATAACCGATGCCACATTAGACATGGAAAAAAGGGATGAAAGGGAGGTAGATGTCATGAAGAAAGAGTTAGACCACCTGCAACATCAAGATGAATATTACCAAAATTCAACCCAAGCGGTGGTACTCTTGAAAAGTGAGTTTTGAGAGATGTATGCACAATTCAAAAGGGAGAGGGACCTCTTCACTGCCCGAATAGACGATTTTTGAGAAGATACCCTTATGGGGATAGAAACTTACAAATACATGCAACGGTGATATAAGAAGGTACATCAAGCCCTGGAATAGATAGACTACATCAGCGAGGTGCAAAAGGTTTGAGATACAGAAGAACATGGCATCCGAGTGTTGATGGATAGTAGCATTGCCTAAATAAGAAAGGTAGTTGAACACTAGGTATACATGGTCCAATAACCCCGATGGAAAATGAAGGAGAGATGGGAAGATTGTGAGAAAATTTGGGAAAAAATCAACCAAGAAATGAGAGGTAATGACCTGCCGGAGTTTGGTCCGCTGGAGTATTCACTGATTTATATGATATAATCAAGCGACATGCAGAGCAAGACTAGGTATGTGAAATAGAGATTTTGTGGGTTTCAAGCATAATCATGGTACAATTAAATAATTTCATGGAGTCTCTGATTAAATCTCTCGCAGTCTTACAGTGTGTGAGTGTCAAACTAATCAAGTACAAGGAACAGACAATTGAGATAAAGGAGGTCCTATCTGCTCTGATGGAACAACACAAGTTCCCTTATGCAAATAAATGCAAAGATCTCTTCTGCAAATGGTTGGAATACAAGAGGAACAATCCACTTCATTAAAATGACGAGATGATCTAAAGAAGACGAAAGAGAACAGATAGATAAAGTTCACCATGTGTCGTTTTCTCCATTTAACACAACTTTAGTAGTTATTTTTAGTTTAGTTATTTTTATAAATAAGACAATCGACCTTATGTTAAAGGTCAATAGTTTTGGAGAGAATACATTTTCTTGAATATTGTAAGAGAATTATTTATGTGCAAGTTATTTTAATTTAGAAGTTTTGTTTAGAACCAAAGACACGTCTTTCATTTAAGCCGTGAATGTGACTATACCGAGGGGGATTATATTCATCTTCGAATTCAATATTTGTTGTTGTATTGAGTAATATTTGTTGTATATGTTGTTTAACTTATCTTATAATGTTGTGAAAATTATTTTATTTTGATTGATGAATATAAATTGATTGTGTTGATGTGTGATTGATAGTAGAGTATTGAAAATTACTTTTCTTGCACTCATTTTCTATTACATACGTATTTTATTTCTGTAACCATCATCATAGACGATGTTGAATGTCTACAAGTCAATGGTATTTTTGATAGCTTGAAGTAGGTTCGATCCTCATCGTTTTCATGTTGACGTATAAAGGTTATCCCAAAACCTAGCTTTCTCCAATATATTGTAACTTCCCTCTATCATGAGTTTAAACCGCACCTTTTATTTCTACAAATGTTAGAAAAGAACAAAAAGAGAATTTCATAGCCTGAGGAAAATTTTCACATAAAGACATACCTATCGGTCACGATTAAAGCCCATCGATAAATCCAGCCAGATCACAGATCTGGAGAACCATACCACTCGGTAAATGCTTATGAGTCTAATTGGACCTCTCAAGCAGGTTTTGTTCCTGCTATTGAGTCGAAGGGATTTCAGACACCTCAATAGAATCAGAGCTAGAAGAAGGGCATGAACGAATGCATGGCTAACAATATTTCTGATAATATATTCCATAAATCCTATAGATTCAAATAGCGCACACATATGGCTAGTCATTCTCAAGACATCCCACATGCATGGTGAGTCATTCTCAAGACAGCCCACATACAGAGAATACTCCCACTACGAGTAACTCATCTCAACACCAAGAAGAAGAACACATGTACCTTGAAATACTTACATTCTTCCTTATGAAGAGTTATACAAGTTCAGAAGAATCACTAGGGCTTATGCTCGACAGATCAGAGCATTACCTTTAGCTCATTTACTTCCTCGAAGAAAACAAATAATAAGACTAGTTGTTGACACCCCTGATCAGGTATTCGTTCATACGGTAGGATACCTGATATACTTTTCTCTCACGGAGATCGAACAACCCCTTGGTTTGATACCCAAAACACCACTCGTCACCCCACTAGCCAGTAACTACTCTGAACCTGACAATTTTGAATTTGAAGAGGAAGGGTCCAACACAGATCACTCAGGTTATGAATTAGAAGATATGGGGGGGAATAATGATAACAATGAATAAGGGGGAGATCATCCTCAAGATAACCAACCATGGTTGGCAAGAGATTCTCTAACGATTCCATGAAGGATGCATAACCTACCCAGACATCCAAAAAAACTACTTCCCAAATTTGACCATGAAACCTCTGGATTGCTTGAAGACCATATTAAGAAGTTCATATTAGCCATAAGGTTGATGAATGTGCAACATGAATATGTGGTGTGTATATTTTTCCTTTATACCTTTGAAAATTCAGCTTCAACTTGGTATTTCAACCTACGGGTTGGTTCCATAACTAGCTGAACAAAGTTTCAAAAGGATTTCTTAGACAAATTTGTTGAAGAAACTACTCTAGGATCTTTAATGGCTGAACTTTCCGTCGCCACTATGAGTCCAAAAGAAAAGGTCAAATATTTCAACCAAAGGTTCACCACCATTTTGAACAAATTCCAACATGAAGCTAAACCTAATCTGGAGCTGCAGATTGAAGTATATGCTAATGCTCTCCCAGGTTCTATTTCCATGTTCATAAAAGGGGCCGCCAAGTATAACCTAGCTAAAAATTCCGAAGAAGATAAAACAATTGAGTTCAAAATAAAAGGATGCAAAGAAGTTCATATCCCACTAATAAAATAGGAAACCCAACCTCCACCTAAGAGGGGATTTTTGTTGACTAGACCCCCGGGAAAATAAGCAGAACAAGGTCTCAAAAAAGAGGGAGGGGACATAGAAAACCTACATGATAAAAAAAACTTTCCAACAAGATCGTAGATATGAAAAGGAGTGTCGGGGAAGGAAACCAAAATCAAAGACATTATAAACCATTTTTCAAAAGGAACCCACATTTCAAATCTATAGAACCTCCCCCAACCAACCTAAACATCGAATTAGGGAATGTAGCATATGACTCCTTCTGTACATATCATCAAGAAAAACATTCAGAAAGAGAATGCTCCCAATGGGCGCATTCTATGAATCTAATGGCTAATCGATTCCTAGACAAATGTTTTCTAACCGAACAACCCAGTGGCCTGGCAATAAGTGTCACCAATCAAGAAAGTCACAAACCACTTGAAGAGACAGCCATGTTGTTATGGGATTCCAACCACCCAATAACTTTCAATGACGCCTCTGAGGTGTAGGGACCCCCTACTGATATTATGGTTGTACAAATGCGAAGTAAAATTCAACATATCCAAAGTAACCCCACCACTACTCAATCATATCGAGGAAATCAAGTGGTCAATCACCCCAAACCATCAATTTCTTCCCAAAGAAACCCCACTAACATACACACACGGGAAACGCCTAAGATAGACTACAATGTAGTAGAAGACTTGAAGAATATGAAATCTAACGTGTCTGTCATGGACATGTGTAGGATTCCTCAACAAAAGGATTTTTTGTTATAGGCTTTAAAATTAAGAGATACCCCTATGAAAAGCATTGATCAAGGTGATGTCCCATCTCCCACAGACTTAACAAATAATCCCAGTGTGGATGCTTATTCTTTAGACAAAAGAGGAAGGCCTGTCTTTCCTCCTTTCCTCTTGACATTTGAGGTATTTAACAGAAATCTATATAATTGCCTACTCGATTCAGGGGCATCTTCAAATGTCATGCCATTGTCAATTTGCAAGAAATTGAACGCAACCCCGGTCAAAAATGATAAACACATTATAAAATTAGATAGGACTCAAGTAAAGGTCATTGGGGAACTGAAAGATGTCATGATCAGAATTGCTACACACCCCAAATTTGTTCAAGTAATTGACATAATCATGGTAGACATACTGGAGGCTTATGGAATGTTGCTTAGCCGATATTGGTCTGAGAAATTAAACATATATTTTAGTTTCGACTGGGCTCACCTCTGGTTTCCGTTGAAAAGACATACAACATGATCAAGATCGACAAAGAAAGACACCTCAAACATATTTTCATTGATTTAGAGGCACAAAATGAACCCTCATCAACAGAATTCCATGTGTTAGGAAACTACTCATGTGATTATGATTTCGGTAATTTTTCCCCTCACATGTCTGACATACCCTCCACACAAAAATCTGAAATGATATTTCAAATAGAATTACTAGTGGCCACGGAGGAAAGCATCTTCTATAAATGTTCTCCGACGGGAATAGCAAACAAGGAGGTTGAAATCATAAAAATAGATAGACATGAAGAAGTCAGAAATTTTCCTCCCCAAATTTGCACGGTGTACTTTGATGGCTCTAAATCACAAGAGGGGTCGGGAGAGAAATGCATCCTCATTGACCCAAAGGGGAAACAGAGTTTTGTATCCTGTAGATTAGAATTTGAATGCATTAATAACACTGTCGAATATGAAGCTCTAGTCCAGGGACTAAAGAAAGCCATTGAATTAAAAATCCAAGAATTGAAAGTCTTTGGAGATTCTGAAATTATCATCACGAAGTGAAGAATACCATCCATTACAATTCACCTCACTTAAGGAATTATCAACAAGAGGTGCAAAAAATAATAGATAATTTTAGGTCTTTCAACATTACCATTGTTCCCAGGACAAAAAAATACCCTTGGCGATGCTCTAGCCACTACAGCTTCAAGATTATCTCCTTTAGAAGATTATAAAGCCTCAAGGTTTCTAGTGGAATTGATCTACAAACCGTCGATACCTAACAATATTTCTAACAAGAAATGTTTTGAAGGGGATGAATAGATTGTATATTTCCTACCTAATCAGGATAATTTTAAGGATTTGTCCATTGATGATGAAGTATTCCAAGAACTTCTCACAAAATCAAATGTCCATGAACATAAAAAAGGAAAAGACTACACTGATGACAAACCCAAGTTTCACACGATACCTAAAGGAGTGGCCAATCTGGAGAACCTTTTCGACCTGAGGGAAAGATTCAGAGGGAAAAATAATGCAAAAACAGGGAGCTCATGTCCTATATACAAAGATATAAACCTATGCACCCCTGAGAATCCCAAGAATGTCAATCTGGGTAAGACAGTGTCCAAAGAAGATAGGAAATCTTATCTTAAATTATTTAAAGAATATCAAGATATATTTGCTTGGTCTTACCGAGAATTGAAAACATACGATACTCGCATTATCCAACACAAGATCCCGTTAAAATCTGGAATGAATCCTTTCAAACAAAATCTTAGGAAGTAACACACATCTGGAACCTTTGATGTATCAAGAGCTGAAGAAATTGTTAGATGCCAAAATTATCTTTCAGGCAGACACTCTGCCTGGGTAGCCAATTTGGTGCCTATCAGAAAGAAGTCTGGGGAGATATGTCTGTGTATGGATTTCATAAACCTTAAAAGAGCATCAGAAAAATAGAACTACCCAATCCCACCCATGGAATAGCTCTTACAGACAGTATACAACTCTGGAATTGTTTCCCTCCTAGACGGTTTCTTGGGATATAACCAAGTCCTGGTTTCAGAAGAAGATCGATTAAAAACTACCTTCTGAACCAAGTGGGGAACCTTTGCTTATAAACACATGCCCTTTGGGTTGATTAATGTAGGGAAAACCTTCCAGAGAGCCATGAACATATATTTTCAGGGATTAATTAACAAATGTGTGGTATTTTATTTAGATGATGTAACGATATAATCAAAAAATAAGGAAGACCGCATTCATCTTTTGACTCAGATCTTCGAAATGTGTAGGAAATATGAAATATCGTTGAACCCTAAGAAAACCATATTTAGAGTAGAGGAAGGGAAACTATTAGGTCATATTATATCTCAAGGATGAATTAGCATCGACCATGAGCGGATAAAAGCAATAGCTCAACTCCCCTTGCCTCACAATAAAAAGGCCATGCAATCTTTCTTTGGGAAAATCAACTTTGTGAGAAACTTTAATCCTTACTTCGCCAAAACGGTTAAACCTTTCCAAAAAATGATTCGCAAAGATACAGAGTTTAAATGGGATGAATAAAGAAAATATGCTTTCAACAATATCAAAACCTCCATCTCCCAAGCACCAGTGCTACGAAGTCTTGATTTCAGCAAAGATTTTTTTCTTTATACCTTTGCTTCTAATCAATCCTTGGTTGCGGTACTTACCTAGAAGGATGATGAAAACAATGAGGCACTGGTATCATTTATGAGAACTAACCTCCAAGGAGCCAAACTAAACTACCCTGCTATAGACAAACAGGCTTACGCAGTTTATAAAGCGGTCAAACATTTCAGATCCTATATCTTGAAGAATCACACTAAAGTCATAGTACCTCACCCCGCGGTCCGATATCTGTTCACTCAAGAGGAGATGGGAGAAAGAAGGGGAAATTGGATGGCAGTCATCCAAGAATTTGATCTAGGCATAAAACCTGTCAAAATAGTCAAGGGTCAAGGATTGTGTGAACTGATCATTGAGGCCCACGACCTAATTAACGTAGAAGACTCTGGTTGGGAAAATGAGTTGTCATTATGGTGCAACGAATCCTTATACATACCTCCCAGGAAATAATCCTAGTATGGAAACTTGTCTTATATCCTACATAGTGGAACTTGTCCGAAAAACCTAAACCCTAGAGAAAGGAGAGCCCTCACGTTAAAATCCACTCAATATCGCCTCGTAAATTTTGTTATTTTCCGAGTGAATTATGATGGAGTACTCCTTAGATGTCTTGAACATGATGATGTAGAAAAGGTACTAAGAATTCCATTACGATCCAGCCGGTGGACATTTTGTAGGAGAAACCACGACTCACAAAATATTAAGGGTTAGTTATTACTGACCTACTTTGTTCATGGATGCTCATGCATATGCCAAGAAATGTAAATATTTCCAAGTAAGCACCGGTAGAGAAAAGAGAGCAGTCGTTCCACTCCAGCCAGTGACCATATCTAGACTATTCGAGCAATGGGGAATAGACATCATAGGGGAAATTACTCTCAATTCTTCAAAATAGCATAAATACATATTGACTGCCACAGACTATTTTATGATATGGATGGAGGCTATATCTCTCATACACGTTAATGAAAAGGTAGTAATCCAATTTCTAGAACAACAGATGATAACAAGGTTTGGGATACCCTATGTTCTCGTTTTTTACAATGTTGCCTACTTTTCATCCACATTATTGATAGAATTTTCCCTTGAAAAGAGGATCATAATAAGATATTCTGCAAACTACTATCCACAAGGGAATGGGGCAGCAGATTCAACTAATAAAAACCTGGTGAGGATTTATTTTTTAAAAACAGTGGTTGAAAATCATAGGAATTGGCATAATTTGCTTCATAATGCCCTATGGGCAGATAGAGTAATGCCTAAAGAAGCCATAGGAAACTCTCTGTATTTTCTAGTATATGAACAAGAAGCCATTCTCCCAAACGGATTGTATCTTCCATCTTTACAACGTGCTCAGGCATCAAGAGGTCAACCCTCATCCATTATACAACAAAGGATTGATACCCTTCTCATGTTGGACGAATAAAGGGAAAAGGATAAAGTTAAGTTCATCGCTCATTAGCAGGTAGTTAAAAGATGGTTCGATAAACATAAGTCCAAAGAAAATAATTTAAAAGTAGGGGACCTATTATTGAAGTGGGATAAAGCAAACGATCCCAAAGGAAAACACTCAAAGTTCCAAAATCTTTGGCTCAGACCTTTCCAGGTGACTAAGAAGATTGGGGCAAGCACATACCAGTTGCAAAATTTGAGGGGGGAATCAAACACCCTCCCAGTGAATGGCCATGCCTTAAAACAATGTTTTTCTTAAAAAAAAAACGATGCTTTGTTTGAATTATTGTTTCTTTTTCATCTTACATTTTGATTAAAACAAGTGTGTGTGTGTATGTGTGTGTGTGTGTGTCAGGGAAGATCATTTTCGAGCCTTTTTTTCATTCTTTCTTTTTGCTTGTTATTTTCTTTTGATTAAGTTGTGTTGCATAAAGGAATGGTTGACTTTAATGTCTTATTGAGGGAATACGGTGAAGCAGACTCTTCTCCTAACCTACACTTACATGCAAGATAAGATACGTTGAGCAGACACAAAATTTTCAAAATTATATTTTATCTTTGCAAGCATACTACCTGGGGAAATGATGAAATATCTACCTAGTGTCCTGGTAAAGCTAAAAGGAAGGATGGCTAGCTGGAAAGAATCACATGCGCCTCTAGACAAAGCCAGGGAGAGATCCATATTAACAGTTTCACCTTTTCAAAAAGTAGATATTGTCTTCTCTGAATTACTCCTGGTATTTATGTCAAAAAAGGATGATCAAAAGATGATCCATATATAAAAATAAAAAATAAAGGGAGTGAAAAGTCCAAGAGGGTATGCAGATAACTCTGTCGGGTCTATGGATGCTCACTGGCAGTAGAGCAAGGTCTGTGATGTCGGAGTGACTCCATCGGGGATATGGACGCTCACTGGCAGCGGAGCAACACCGTAAGAAAGGAATGATAGCTAAATGAACTCACGTCAATGGATGCCCTACCCAGCTCTTGTCTAGGAAGGACATGGATTGTAGTTAAAAGGAAAGAGGATGGAAAAACTCTAAACCCCATAAGCGGATCCGGATTCACGAACTTGGGAACTTGTGTACACATTGATGGAAAGATTCTGTTGCAAATAAGATAATCAAGCCAGACAATTTCTCAACCAATTTGCACGGGCTAACCATGAGGAAAGGAGCAGAGATTTTTTTTTCATCCATAGAATCGCCATTTGATGAGCACTCAACACATCCTAAAAGACTTTGCGAATTTTTTTCTTTTGGGTACCACTTTTTCATTTCTGAATAGAGTCAGTTTTGTTGGAATGGATGGATTTTTTGTTGTTGTGTTTTATCATTGATCACATTTTGTTTGGTTTGAAGTTTGTTGACAGATTGAAATTTTTATCTAAGTAAACGTGGCATAAAAACTAAGTGCACACAACCTAAAATTTGTTTTATAAAAAAGGAGTTGTGCGCCAATAGGTGATTCTGGTCTGTGAAACAGTTCTTTAAAAAATTGTTGATGTATCATCGGCATCGGCGAAATCCAAAAGAGAAACTGCCAACATAAACAACAACAATCGCCAATCATCGATCGTCAATACATCATCGGCATCAACGAAAAGGGAGAAAGGGCACGGTGGCCAGAAACATATGTCTAAGGAAAGAAATCGATGCCGAAAAAATTCTTCTCACGTCGAAGAGGTCAAATCCATCCTCACATGTTTTTCCACGTATATGGTCTGTATTGCTCAGTTATCTCCCATGTCATATTTTTATATCCCCCATGTTACATCAGCATGTCCATGCCATCATGTCATATCTATACTTCCATGTCAGTGTTGTACGGCAGTTTGGGTTGGCACCAAAAAATTTTCCTAAGAGTACCAACGAAGAAACTTCAAATACAAATTGTCGATGTCGATGCACTCATTGACTATTGATAGATGCTAGGACATTGAACGATAGGATTTAGATCGAACCTTTCTCCACCGACGTCGGTGATCCTGGCTAATCCATGTCATCCTTTTAAGGACCATGCTTAATCCAAGTCGTTCTCTCTTCCATAGTGCAATTTCACGCCCAAGAGAGACTTGAAGACCACCAAGGAAAGAGTGATATTCTGATTACACATATCCCCGATGTCAAGCATACTACTTCCTTTGAAATGAGAAATGCATGGGTAACTTGATGGGACACCTCTAGCTGAGTCAAGGATGGGATCTATGATTGTTATTCAAATAAGAACTTCACATAACCAATACCTCGAGCCACGGCACCGCATGCCGACCAACATTCAAAAATTTAAATTCACCGATGAACTCTAAAATAACATGCTTCTACGCATCCATATTGTGTTACATTTAATCCTAAGCATGGTGTGGATTCTGTTATAGATTGTACATGTCACATTTGTACTACTAAATTTAAGACTCGATGCGACAAGGTAGGTATGTTTTAAATTTATAAGGTTTTTTCCCAAGCATGGTATTTCGTTCGCAAACCACTGATCTCCCAAGCAGAGAGAGCATCAAGGAGGATACAACACACTGTATCACTTCAATTACTAGTAAGCCCAAGTTATTTATTTCAAGGAAGAGATAAGCATTTTCTTTGTCTTTTGCATTTACAATTGCGTCGAATAACGCTTGTCAAAGTTGTCTTGCAGCTCATTATAACATATTCTGCAGGAAAATACCTCCGTGAAAGCCAACAACCAAGTGCTCACCAAGAACATCCAAAATGAAAGAACTGGAGATCGATGAAGAGTCGACACCGGCGACCACAAGGGAGATTGATTTTGTTTCAAAAAAGAAATCAGTTATCCAGACTTTGACCAAGAAATAGTTTACCCAGCCTCCAGCATTCGAGGACACAGAGGAAGGCACTGGATCTAAAGTAATGCTCCCACATTTGGGTGACCTTTATAATAAAATTAGTTAGGGAGATTACCTATATTTTACACCTCACAGCAACCTGGACGTTAGGGTATTGGATGACCAATTTTTCCTGAATATCAGGCGATCATCTCTACATAGGGTGGCTTTCCGAACCTCAATTATGCCCTGCATAGAAACCATAGAATGGACAATTGAACATGCAGACACGGTGAAGTGCATGGTCAACAATCAGGAGGGTGAATGTGTTGGTATTTTTCTTCCAGTGGAGGTACAAAAATATTACAAACTCAGAGACCTAGAGGAAACATTGAATACAAATTTTGTGGTCAAGTTTTATGAGCTTCATGACACCATCCAGTCGTTAGCCTCACAGTGGAAAGAGGATAAAAAGTTCACAAACATGAACAATGGATGGTACAACAAGGTAAACCTCAGAGATCCCTATATGTATTTAATGGATTTGATATGTCGTTTATATGGAGAAAAGGACTACTCGAAGTTTTCAGAAGCATGGATGCCCTTAACATATACCGTGGCGATTTTCGGGAGCAGTTTCAATTGGGGAGCCATTATTTCAAAGCAGTTGAGTATCAACATACTACAGACCCACACACCAAAAGATGGAGAAACATAATCTTCTTCATGGCATCTTACCTGTTGGACGTGATATGTACGAGAAATGCTTTTGCATGTATGAATTTAAATTGGCATGCTATCAAGTTACTTGTGCATATTTATTTCAGTATTTTGTGGGAGAATAGGTAAAAAATGTTTTACGCCATAATATGTGATGATTTTATAGCCAGAATACACTTCATTATATTTAGAAAAGAATTCCCAAGGCTTTCAGTGGCAGCCAAAAAGATGATATCGAAAGTTGGTCACTGGTATTTCAAAGAAACAAGTACTTACATTAGAGTGTTCAGGGCCACTGGTGAACCACACCTACTCCCCACTCATGTCTCGGGTTGTCTGATATTTAGATATATTTGTTACCAGACTATTCTACAAGGTTATAATGCTTCTCTGGTGAAGGATAAGAAGAGGGCCTTCATACTTTATGGTTTTCATATTGGGTTTTATATGGTTAAAGACATTGCACAGGCAAAACAAAAAGGATTGAGTCAACTTGAGTATTGGTTCCCCACACCCCGTTGTTGCAAGCATGACCCAAAGGTATTGGTACCCCATCACACAGGGCAGGTATCCTCATGTTGACCATATGCTCATGACAGTTTTGAAGATCATATATTCACTGAGGGCACCCAAGATTGGGAGGAAGTGCTATGTATAAGGGATAACCCTAGTATGACCAAGTTTAAAGCAATGACCATGGATGAACAAGTTGAGACGATAGAGAACATAGCTCAAGAAGCCATCAATGTAAGAGAAGAAACCATAGAAGTGGAAGTGGAAGAAGCATGGAAAATGGTTACATTGTTACTGGAAGAAGTCGAGAGATCTATGCAAATATTGAGGGAATATCCCCCACTTAACTCTTTGGTAAGACCCTCGAGAATTACCCCTGTCGATAGAAATGGCCAGGAGTTAGAAATGAATGTCTCAAAATAAGTTCCACTATAAAATACTATCGTTGTGACATCCCCAAGAATATAATACAAATACTTCGTCAACCGATGAGGACCAGCGGAAGGTCGATTCACCAGGACACATAATAATCTCCCCCTACTAGGGAGCTAAGCAGACCAAGCCATGGAACAGAACAAGCATCAGCACCAATATTACCACTGAAACCACTGACTGAGGAAGAAGGAGGTCGAATTCCCACCCTCAGAAGAGATAGAGAACCTATCATGGACGACCTCTATACGGCGGGAAGCCTAGGAAATACTTTGTCCTGGGGGGATCAACATATTCTTGAACTAGTAGACGAAGTCACTGTTATACATGATATTTCTTATGATAGGAAAGGGAAGGTCATGATGAAAAAAACAGTCAGGAAAAGGAAGCTTACGCTCGATAGCACCATGTTCATAACCACGGAAGAGACATTATTCGACTTAGAAAATACCAAGATGAATGAGCTAATCGAAGCAGGAATGTCCATAATCGATGCCACATTAGACACAAAAAAAAGGGATAAAAGGTAGGTATTTTCCATTAGGAAAGACTTAGACCACCTGTAACATCAAGCTGAATATTACAAAAATTCAACCCATGCGGTGGTACTCTTGAAAAGTGAGTTCTGAGAGATGTATGCACAATTCAAAAGGGAGAGGGACCTCTTCATTACCCGAATAGTTGATTTTCAAGAAGATACCCTTGTGGGGCTAGCAACCTTTTGGTAGGAGAAGGCACATCAAGCCCTGGAACGGATCGACTACATCAACAAAGTGTGGAAGGGATGAGATACAGAAGAACATGGCATCCGAGTGTTGATGGACAGTAGCATCGCCCGAATAAGAAAGGCAGTTGAACACTGGGTATACATGGTCTAGGAACCTCGACGAAAAATATAGGAGAGATGAGAAGAGTGTAAGAAAAGTTGGGAAAACATCAACCAAGAAATGAGAGGTATTGACTTGTCATAGTTTGGCCCCCTGAAGGATTTCACCTATGTACATGATATAGTGAATCGACATGTAGAGAAAGACCGGGTATACGAAATAGAGATTTCGTAGGTTTCAAGCATAATCCTGGGTCAATTGAAGAAGTTCATGGAGCCTTCGATTAAATCTCTCGTACTATTACATCATGTGAGTGTCAAACTAATGAAGTACAAGGAACGGACAGTTGAGATAAAGGAGGTCCTCTCCACTCCAATGGATCAACACAGGTTCCCTTATGCAAATACATGTGAAGATCTCTTCTATAAATGATCAGAATATGAGAGGAAAAATCCACTTCAGTAAAATGACGAAATGATCTAAAGAAGATGAAAGAGAACAGATAGATAAAGTTCACCACATGTTGTTTTCTCCAATTAACACAACATTAGTAAATATATTTAGTTTAGTTATTTTTATAAATAAGAGATTCGACCTTGTGTTAAAGGCCGATGGTTTTGGACAGAAGACTTTTTCTTGAATGTTGTAAGAGAATTGTTTATGTGCAATTTATTTGGATTTAGAAGTTTTGTTTAGAACCAAAGACACTTCTTTCATCTGAGACATGAATGTGACTGGACCGAGGGGATTATCTTCGTCTTCGAATTCAATACTTGTTGTTGTATTGAGTAAGAGTTGTTGTATCTGTTGTTTAAGTTATCATATAATGTTGCGACAGTTATTTTAATCTAATTGATGAATAGAAATCGATTGTGTTGATATGTGATTCATAGTAGAGTATTGAAAATTACTTTTATTGCACAATTTTCTATTACATACGTATTTTCTTTATGTAACCGTCATCTCAGACGATGTTGAATGTCTACAAGTCAATGGTATTATTGATAGCTTGAAGTAGGTTTGATCCTCATTGTCTGCACGCTGAGTTATAAAGGTTATCCCAAAACCCAGCTTTCTCCAATATATCGTAACTTCCCTCTGTCATTAGTTTAAACCCCACCTTTTATTCCCACAAATGTAAGAAAAGAACAAAAAGAGAACCGCATAGCCTGAGGAAATTTTTCACAGAAAGACATACCTATCAGCCACAATTAAATCCTATTAACAAATCTAGCTAGATCATAGATCTTGAGAACCATACCACTCAGTGAACGCTTACGAGTCTAATTGGGCCTCTCAAGCGGGTTTGGTTCCTGTTGTTGAGTCAAAGAGATTTCAAACCCCTCAACAGGGTGATGTCACCTTATTCTAGGGTTTCTTTTGTGTAAAATTGAATTTTAAGTGAATTTTTTAATATTATTTTGTTGCAATGGTTACAAGGTTTGTGGACCCCTTATCTTATGTTTTACCCTTGTTAATGTGGACAAACTATGTCATAGAATTTTTGTATAAATAGAGATCATGAGATCTCATTTTGAAACATATCTCTCCCATTTGGAGAGGCCTTGGACTGCAATTTTCACTATGTTTGGATATTTGTATCTTATGCTCTTTTGCATGGCTATATTTCTCATTTATTGGTTGGTGGAGGTATGTGCTATACTTGGAAGGCTTTTCTCTTGCTACTGTGGTGGTATGTCTTAGCATATTTTCCTTGAATTGGTAAGAAAAATTGCATTGTGCTATCATTCGTGTTTCAAGTCAAGGTTGATTGTTACTAGATATATGTGGGAATTATAAGGGAATACACCCCCACCTTATCCTTCATCATAATTTTTCTTAATTATTTTTTATTTAGCAAGGGTTTACTAAGAGAAGTATAAGTGCATACACCCTCTTAGTCTAAACCCTAGCTAAGGATACTTTCCTTGGAGAGTAAGAGGATTTACACCCCCAAGGAAGGTAGTATATCTAACTTATAATTTTTTGGACTCCATTAAACTAACCATTAAAGTCACTATTCATCACTTGTTTCATTGGAGAAATAAAGTTTTGCCTTGGTAAACGTGAAATTTCATGATTTTGAAATTGTTCCTAGTGGAATCACATCTATGTTATAAATGATTTCTTGAGACACTAGGGAGTCTCATTTCTCCAAGTATTTCTTGTTGTTGTTACAAATTTAACCTACATCCATTAGGGTTGCAGAAAACCCTAACCAAACTCTTCAATAACTCCTAATTTAACTATTGAAAATTGCGTAAAATATGCCAACATAATCTATTAAGTACAACACATATTTTGGCAAGTTTTGAGCAAGTTTTAGTGGTTAAATATCTTGTTGTAGTAATAATTTTTTTACAGCCATAAGGATGATAAATATCACTGCAGTAAAATTTTTGTAACAACCTTACTTTTATGCTAAAGTATTTCTCTTTCATTCTTGAGTTGAACTAGTCTTTACTAGCTTGTCTCTTGCTTATTCAACTAGACTTTTAGCACTTATTTTGCAGCCATTATTATTTTTTATATGTTGATATATATCATGGATTTTTGTTGCAATTAGATACATCAAGATTAACTTTTTTGTCCACCTAACATTACTATATGAAAGTGTGGATTTTCTTATGTCTCGGGCAGGTACAAACACCCTTTGCGGGCATTCAAAGACTTGGAAACCTTAGAACACATGTAGACAAGTCATCAAAGCCAATTTCATCTTCCGTCATTGACCTTTAGGGGGGTAATTTTCTTCCTTCCCTTCCATCCATATCAATCCCCCTAGGGTCATTAGGATTCCCCCTTGAGGTGACTACCTCACCTCTAAAGCGACGAGAACACCTGCCTAAGGTGATAGTGGGTAGGTGCTCTCTAAGTTGTCGTCAATTGGTGGTTGGGTCGGGATTTTCCCAACCTACAACTTGTGCGATAACATTTTGGTGTCGTTGTCAGGGAGGATTTTGAATCATCTCCATGCCCTAACAACACTTTGGCAAGATTCCCTCCCAAATCCTCTATCCCTTAGCTTTCATGGTGACTCCATTCAAGAACATTCCATTTTCCACCCTTGATAAGTTTCCCTTGAATCTTGTCTGACGACTCCACTTTCCACGAACCCACCTTTCCCTTTTTTTCCCCCTTTCCCTCCTTTGGTGAGACTTGATCTCACCTGGCAACTCCATTGAGGTGTATTTTCAGTCAATTGAATTATGGCACCATGGGATGAACCCTCATCCAGAACTTATTATGAATCAAAGATGAAAATTTTACAGATGGAAAAGGAAAAGGTTGTTAATAAAGTTGCTAAGGAAATGATGAATCGCATAAGAGAGTTATTTCCTACCCTTGATGATGAAGAAGTGCTCAAAGAACAAACATATGAAGAAAGTTATCAAGAAAATATCAACGAATTTTCTCATGTTGAAGATCTGGATGATACATTTGACAAAGACGAAGCACTCACGTATGCCCTTCCACTTGATGAAGATGTTAATGCCTTTACTCCTCCTGCACAAAAAGACAAAGGGATGGTCACTTTTGTTGATGATCTTGTGAGAGAACCTTTACATATGGTTGATGAGCATATAGATACTTTCATACATACAAGCACATGTATCTGGGACTTTGGTTATCTAATTTTCAATAGAGACCCCATTTACGACATTGAAGGTGGCCCTCAAGAAAAGAGGTTTGAGTTGTCATCTTCAGAGAAATATTTTTCATGTGTATATGATTCATATGTTTGGGATCCTGATGATGACATGATTACATATTTATTCTAGGACTCTCGACCACTTTTGTCTTCAATTTTGGAGGAATACCAGGACGTGGCTACCTCAGAGCAATCAGAGGCTCATTCTACAAAGAGGAAGTAATTTCATATTGAATATTTCTACAGGGATTCGAAGATAAAGAGGGCGCGCTTTTCTCTTCCTAGAACTGAGCATGTCCCTTACCTCATTTCCTCCTCTCAAGGAAATCATGAGGTCTTCTTGGGATCTCTCATATATTCTCGGTCTTCAGGAAGTAGTAATCATACTAATGGGGATGAAGATGAGTTTTCCTCTACATAGGGTGGCCCTCATATATATATTGACAATTCTTGTGGCTACACTTTCATGAAGGATGATCAAGCTGATGGTTTCTCTTTCCAGCAGAATTTCCTCCCTCCCACCCATCTCCATGAGTTTTATTTCATGATCAATTATATGTGTATTTATACTCATGATTATTGTGTGCTTGATTTATCTTTGTTGTATTACATGATCAAGAACAGGGGGAGGTACTTTGATGGGATGATCAATTGGTTGCACTGATTGTATGACTTCACCTGGCATCATCTATCGCATGATCTTTAGAGACCCAAGGCTCCCAGGTAAGTAGGTAAGTCATTTTGATTTCTTGCATTTGCATCTTGATTTCTCATATTAGTTGTTATCAGAGAAATCATTAAGTGTAGACACAAACTGATATCCCTAACTTAAACAAGAAATTAGAACAAAACAAGACAGATTATAAAACTTTTCCTAAGTTTTAACTATCAAGCATACTAACTAACAAGAGATAAATGGCATACCTTTTAAATGGTGTTTTTCCTCGCTAGTGTCATCCTCGCTCTGTTACAAGGCTTATGGGATGTTGAACCTATAAAAATACATAATCCAACGAAGTGAAAGCAACGATGTATACTCAACAAAACCTATGTATGTGATGAAGGAGTCATACAATAAAATAAGACCAGTTTTCTGGGAAATAAATACAGAATTGTATTAAATATATGAAAAGGAGAATACAACCAATGCCTTGATGTTGTAGGGTCTCTTCCAATAGTTCCTTGCTTCCCATACACTTCTGTTCCATGAATTTTTAGACTGTAGATTTGAAATTCACTCATAATCTCAACTTGACAAAATGAAACTCAAAGCCAACATACAAGCTCCAAAAACTCCAAGCTACAAAACTCAAGAACTAGTCATTCAAAAAATCTCTAACCATTTCAAACCTAGCTTTCCCATGAGAAATATTCTCCTTTTATAAGCTAAAAAGGACATGGTGAGGATTTTACGATGATCCCAATAGAATAGGGATGTGACTCAGATCCAAACCGATCGGAGGACACCTCACCCTCGAAGCTTCCATTCTAGAAATGTCGAGAAGATGCTCTTTTTATTCGTAAACATTATCATCACACCCTTAAAATTGAGCAAATTGTGACAACGTTGCAGGCCACTGTGGTGAAACCTGCGACGATCCTAAATCATCGCACCCTTAAGACTGAGCAAGGTGCGACAACACCTTTTTATAAGGTTTTTACAAAGGAAAATATAATTTTCATCTTTCTCGGAAAATGTATCTTCATTCTTCTTAAGGAATTAAGGCCATTTATCCTTCTAAAGACAAAGGATAGGTGTACATCATTAACAGTCATAGGGGTGACGAAAATAATGTGTAACAGTAAGCCCCCCAAAGTATGAAGTTAGAACAGAGTGATAGTTGAAATACTTTGTCGAGTGTGTGTAGGGAACAATGAACACGTCGGTCGAAAACCTACCAACAAACAAGGAAATATAGTACAATAATATATCATCACTAAGTTAGGCATTCCCATACTCAGAATACAAACGATTCAAAGCATAAATTTCGACATGCAAATATCCATGTCAAGTAAGACAGGGGATGGCCACCAAACATACATTGTGGATCCATGCCATTATGACTCAAATCTGAACATAGCCACCAAAAATACACTTTGGATCTATGTGTTAAAGACTCAAATTTGAACATAGCCATGAGACATACATTATGGATCTATGCAATAGTAAAATATGAATATACTCCAACGCAACCTGAATCTGTCAGAAAAAATCCAGGGTTTTGATCTCCATCACTCTATAGTATGAATCTAACCATGCAAATATATGTGTTGAAGTCGAACATGGTAGAAACCACTTGATTACCATTCCTTAGTGAATACCATTAACAAGTGTGAGAGAAATTACCATTAATGTCAATGACTTCCAAGGTACACTAGTACAATCCAACGAGTGTGAATTTATGAGTTGAAGTCAAACACTCGGTGGAATCTCTCGATCAGGGGTCAATAATGAAAATCCATTGTCAAAAGTGAGGAAACCTGCCATTGAGGCATGCAAGTTCCAAGGTACCAATTATTTTCTAAATATAATTCATGGATATCTAGTTGAATTCGACAGGAAAAGAGTCATCACAGGAGGGCCTTAATGTATCCCCCATCAATGACACGAAACAGAAAACAAGATTTGAAGTAGATCATAGTAAAAAGTGATTCAAGAATGACTTAGAGATGGTCAATGCAATAGAAGGCTTAAGGACTGCAAAAATGGTCGACGCAATAGAAGACTTTCCGAGTTGAACTTCTCTTTGAACATATTAACAACACAAAAATTGTATTGGAAACATTGACTCAATAACAGGGATCACAGACCAAATTGTAATCTTATAAATGAGTATGATCAAGAGACATGCAGATTTTCCAACCTAGACACAAAGTGAGTGAAAGGGTGTCATGTTCAAAAGTGACTCTTCCATAGAATACAGGTTTAGATAGATTTATTTCTCAATTTTCCCCCACCATTTATGGCAAGTACCTCTTTATTTTTACACAATCTTGAGGAGGATAACATATGCTTGAACTGTAAGCTCATTATTCGGATGAGTCCCTTGGAGTATGTTTAATGAACCCTATCAAAGAGTGGTTCGGTCTCATATGGGCCTTTCTATGTTTGTTTTACGAGTCCAAAAAAAGTAAACTCAGTGGTATTTTCATATTTATGGAGTTTGAAAAGAACTTAAAGAGAAATCCATAACTTCTTTGAATCATGTTTGATTAGAGTGTTCATTTTTTGTAAAGTAGTCTAATGAGACCGAAAAAGAGATAAACTACCACTCGACATACATTTTCTTCAAATACTTTAACGAGCGTGAAAAGAACAAGATCGCTCGACAATATTTTCATGTTTAGAGAGTCTGAAAAGAGCTTAAAGGGAACTCCATGGGGTTCATTTTTTGTATAACCTTTATGAGTCTGAAAAAGTGATAAAATTTTACTCGGTTACATTCTCATTGATTTACGAGCACGAGAAAGAACAAAGACTAATCTTGGGGTTTTTTTCATTTTTACG